>OX104113.1:16043627-16643627 GCA_944474755.1 Limnoperna fortunei | reverse complement strand
ACAAAAGCTCATTCAAAATATAATTGTGTGAAACTTGATCCAGGATTCAATTTTCATGGATTTGGAATTAACAATTACAAAGTAGGTTTTTTAAACCCTTGAATATATATTAAAAAAAATTAGTTTTACTTTCATTTTTTCAGTTTGGAATGATATTGCCACTGATGTTTGCCACTTTTTGGACCTTTGTATGTGGACTAAGTAGAATTTATCTTGGAATGCACTCAGTTCTGGTATGTACATATATATATAAATAATAAGGTACATTTCCTTTGATAGCACAACTGGACCGAAGTTCTACAGTATGTACCTTGCATTTTAACTCACCTCACCCAAAGGGTCATTTATGTTACATCTGCATGTCTTGTCATCACTTTTTTCAGCAACTACAAAGCTAATCATTTGTCTAAACCAAAATATTTGAAGGAATATCACCCAACTTCTACTACATGCCTTAATTCATTGAAATAAGCTATTGATGTGGATCTACTGAAATTGGTTGAGGTGGGAATAGGAGGTGACAGGTAGTGGGGGTAGATAAGTGTATCTTTTTTGTGTAATCAACTCCTCTTACAGTCTCTAACCCAGGTCTCTTAAACTTCACAGAAATTTTGCAAATGTATTGAAGTTGTTCACCTGGAATTGTTTGAGCATTTTTTTTCTTATTTTACAGACTTGGGAACTTAAGTAGTTTTTGTCTCGCCTGCGACAAAAGTCGCTGGAGGCGAGACATATGTATGGGAATCGGGGCGGCGGCGGAGGCGGCGTAAACACTTGATATCTTGCTTCATATCTTTGTAAGCCCAAGCCCAAGGTCCATCAAATTTGGTCCAGAGGTAGCTTATGATGAGTACTTGCCAGTCAGTCACCTGTCACCTGACCTTGACCTCAATTTCACGGTCCAGCGACTACGTTAAAGTTTTTGGGTTACGACAGTTCCTCTGTAACTACGCATGGTAGGATGACAATATTTGATGTATAGGTTGCTGATGACTAGTACATGACTGTCTGGTAGGTGTCACCTGACCTTGACCTCAATTTCACGGTCCAGCGACTACGTTAAAGTTTTTGTGTTACGACAGTTCCTCTGTAACTACGCATGGTAGGATGACAATATTTGGTGTATAGGTTGCTGATGACTAGTACATGACTGTCTGGTAGGTGTCACCTGACCTTGACCTCAATTTCACGGTCCAGCGACTACGTTAAAGTTTTTGGGTTATGACAGTTCCTCTGTAACTACACATGGTAGGATGACAATATTTGGTGTATAGGTTGCTGATGACTAGTACATGACTGTCTGGTAGGTGTCACCTGACCTTGACCTCAATTTCACGGTCCAGCGACTACGTTAAAGTTTTTGGGTTACGACAGTTCCTCTGTAACTACACATGGTAGGATGACAATATTTGGTATATAGGTTGCTGATGAATAGTACATGACTGTCTGGTAGGTGCCATTTGACCTTGACCTCAATTTCACGGTCCAGTGACTACGTTAAAGTTTTTAGGTTACTGCTGTTCCCCTGTAACCAAGCATGGTAGGATGACAATATTTGGTATATAGGTTGCTGATGAATAGTAAATGATTGTCTGGTAGGTGTCACCTGACCTTGACCTCAATTTAACGGTTCAGCGACTTCGTTAAAGTTTTTGTATTAGGACAGTTCCTCTGTAACTATGCATAGTATGGTGACAATAATTGGTATACAGGCCGCTGCTCATAATTAATGCTATTTACGTAATGCTTATGACGAAATTTATTTTCGTTACTGATGCGGAATTCAGGCGAGACGTTTTTCTGTGTCCACACTTGTTTTTATACATGACGGTCTGTTTTTGTGTAATCAACTCCTTCTACATTTTAGACCTAAAACCTTCTAACAATTAATTGTAAACTATTATCCATTTATTAAGACACTTGTTTTAAATTTGCATCCATGCCATTATGGACTTTTGTGGGTTTTTTTAAATAGAAGAATTATTGGAAAAAATAGCCAATTAATAACAATGAACTTATTTATATATGGCTTCTCTCCTCAACTTCTCTTGAGCTGTCTGAAGATCAAAACAAATTCCAGAATATCATAGTATGTTAACTCCTTATCAGCATTTTTTTAAACCTGAAATTGAAAAGGGGACCTGTTTATCAAAGGTTGGTCTAGGTAAGCTCTGCCAGCATTTGGTGTCCGTTTTTTTTTCAAACTTGGCCACAATCATCCTTAGGGTACCTAGTTTCAAATTTATACCCAGGATGGATAAACATGGCTGCTGTTACCAAAAATAAAAAATAGGTGTCAATACATTTTATTTCAATATTTCCAAAATCATAATAGCTGAAGAAAAAACCATGAGCTCTGATCAGCTTATAAAGCTTTACAAAACTTCCTATTAGGCCTAAATTAAAAAGTTGTTTGGTTCCCCATTCCCCGACCGACCCAGAAATTGGCTCTGACTCAAAAAAATTTTTTGGTCCAAGTTAGGAATTTTTTGTTGTTGCCAAAACCGGAAGTGTGGATCGTGTCAATTCCGAAACTGATTAAAAATTTGTTTTCAATACTTTTGTTAAACATTTCATGAGGGTATGGAGTCTATTCAATGGTGGTTACTGACTGCCTAAAGCTTATTATAACCCGCATGCGTTGTCAGAACATTTATTATATATGCATTAGAAAATTACAAAAAAAAACCACCTACCTACCTACCCATCTTGAAAAATGTGGGTAGGGGAGTGGGGAAACAAACATTTTTTTAATTGTGGCCTTAGTCCAAAGTTGTGACTTCTTGTTGGTGTTATTGCCCTTAAATTATGAATGATTACAAATTTTCCATTTTTTATTATATCACTTGAGAACTTGATTTGTGATTGTAAATGCTTAAATGATCAGCAAGACAATGCCTACAGAACACATATAGTTGGTCCAAAATTGTTGGACCACTTCTTATCATGCTTATAGAAGTTATTGTCCTGAAAGGTAATTGAAGTAACAGTTTAATTTTATTTTTTGACCAAGAAATACAGATTTATTAAATCAATGCATTGCTAATTAATGATACAAATTAAATTTATTGATTTACTTTGAGTAAATGTTAATGGTTTTTGAGTAAAAATTGTTAGTTAAAATGTATTTACGATGTTTGCCAAACATTATCGAGGTCTGCTCCATTGAAAACTGATGGGCATCCGGACACCAGCTATGACCAAATGGTCAATTGTGTTCTAGATATATTAAGTTACAATTTATAAAAAACTGTCTTGTGACTTTAAAACTATAACAGCTAAAGTGTAAATGTAAATTGGAAAAAAAGAGCAATAAAGTCCTACAATTCACTTTATTGGTATGTTATTGACAGATTACTCCTTAGAGGAGTTATTGCCTTTTAATTATTGATAGTGACTTTTTATTAAATTTTCTTTTTTGTCCTGTAACCTAAAAGTTCTAACAGCTAGAGTGAAACTGTAAATTGCAAAAATGATCAGCAAGTCCTACGATAAAAGTTTCTAATCTGAAATCGTCAGATGAATCCTTATAGGATTTATTGCCCTTTTTAGATGATTTTTATGCAATTTTCCAATTTTATTCTTTAACCTAAAAACTATAAGAGCAGGAGTGAATAATAGCAAAAATGATTAGCAATACAAATACAGTAAAGGGCAAATTTCTGGTACAGAGGACCCTGTGCAGATGAGCTCACGTCCACACATCTGTACTTGTTGCTTCATCCAATCAAAATGCATGAAACAAGAACTTTGTTATAGTAACATAACATTGTTTTTGTTTCAGGCGGTCTAATTGGATGTTGGAGACAATGGAGTCTTATACATTCGAGAATCTATAGGATATTACGATGTCAAAGTTGTTTGTTTTTGGACGAGATAGGTATTTTCATGTGCCTTGTAAAGCCTGTGTAATCCTCCACTTCTGACAGAAAGTTTTATGTCTTTTCGCACATTTTGCTGCACTCCATGAGTGGAAGATCACCCTGTCTTTACCAAAAATGTATTTAAGAATCTTCATGTATTATTCATAAGTCTTAAATGAAAAGAAAATTTAATCAAATCCTGCATGTACAGTTTTAAATACTTCCATGTTTTGTTTTACTTTAAATTATAGGATGTAATTGTGGGAGCCCTCATAGGAATAGTTACGATTCCTATCATGCTACCATATGTAGAAGTTTTGGATAAATTTCAAACTACAAGTCCATTTGGAGCACCTGCTGTACTGGCAGGGTCATTTTTTCTGTTGTATATGTATCCTGAACCACCAGTATGGAATACAGCTAAAGGGGATACAGCAACAGTGTCAGCTGTGGGTACAGGTATATCAGTAGGATCATGGATCAATTACCAGTTAGGGTTAGGATTTTCTAAACTGTCTACAGCTTATGAAGTACAGACATTGACTATATCCTGGTTAGGCTTATCATTACTACGCTCCGCGATTGGAGTGTTCATTCTAGTCATTATACGTGCCATAGCTAAACCAGCATCTATTGCACTTTGCTGTAGATACTACAATGTTGACAAAAATGATGTTGAAACACAAAGAAAAATAGGCATGGAGAAACCTCAGAAATTTATTGCCTACTTTACTGTTGGAATCGGTGGCTTGGTAATAGTCCCACTTATATTACAATATATTGGAATAATGAGAATGTCTTATTATTCTGAATTTTAGTTATCTCAGCAATTGTTCTTTTGACTACTGTTTTACTTTATGTCTATGTGATTTTATATTATGTGTGTTTTGTCTTGTGTGATTCAGACGGTGATTTTTCTAATTCAAATAACCTTAAAATTTCGGTACAGTATCTTTACTAAATATTGTTCTTAATCATTCATGCACTCTGGATGGGCATTCTAAGGTTATCTGCAGTTCAGAGGTCAGGATTTTGATCTGATTAAATAACATATTTGACAAACTGTAATTATGTTTACTTACATGTATGTTTCCTGTTCATTACCCTATAGTACACTTACTGGAATGTTTAAACTACCCAAGTAAGATGGACACACATTTTTGGGTGATTGTAATTCAATATTTTAATAACTAAATATTAAGTAAGAGGAGGTCTTTAGTGCATATGAATTTCTAACCTTTACTTCTGAACCTGGCTGTTAGAAAAGCTTAAATATAATAAGGTATAAATTTGTATAAATGAGTTAAAGAATTGTTAAAAATGTATTACGATTCATTATGACCGTAAAAAAGAAAAACGTAACTCAGTGTGTCTGAAGATTAAAAAAACAGACAGATAATGGAAATATTTTAATGGGTTATTTTAATTATAATTAACAATTGTTAAATGAAATTATTTGGTTTGTTTTGTAATTTCCAACCATAAAAAAAAATTAGATGTAAATAATTTAGAGTAAAGATTTTCAGTAACATGTAGCAGGTTAGTCTTTAAAATTAAATTTAAGTATAAATGCTACGTGTATTTGTAGAATAAATAATATTTTAATATTTATCTTAATTCAATTATTTGATGATCTTTTTACATGTTCATGTTCATCTATAAAAGTAAAGATTGTGAAAACATCTCATTTAGAAAATAATGATTTCTTTTACTTTGAATCAGCATATTTTTCAGTAAATTGTAAAAGAAGGAGTTTTCTATATACTACAAAAATGATGTTATTATATAATAAGAATATTTCAATTTAAGAATGTTAATTATGATTTTAATACAACATTATTTGGTTGGTTTTGTAATGAGACATTGCAAAATGTAAATACAAAATAGTTTAATTACAGATTTATATTTAGCAGTTCTTATGTTGAAATCTCATGAACATTTCAATTTGTTTTTTGTTTGTAATTATAGATTCTTGTGCATATTTAATACTTCATGAAATATTTGAAATTTACGACATAAAATGCCTTATATTCATATTTCAATTTCACAAATTTGTCATTTTCTGAAAAGATTCGTTTGTATGAATTAATGTGGTTTAGATGTTAAGTCATATCAAGTTATTGATTACCTTCATGTCTTATATAGGATTATAAGGTTTAGTGCAACTTTAATGGGAAAGGGGGGGGGGTGACGTGGACCGGGACGTATACTCAACTACTTGATGAGAATTTTCAGTTTTCCTATAGGTTGTTGGAGTTTTAACTACTTCTTTTTTCTGATCTCCTAATAAACAACCGTGATACAGATACAGCTGTAAATGGAATAAAACAGATTTAAACCAAAACCAGCTGTGAATGAAATCAAAAATACTTTTTAGTTAGTAAACTTTAGTAAACTTTGTAAATTCTTCTATATTTATTTAAAATAAAAAGCAAAACATGTTGTTCGGAAGTTCCCACCAAATAATGTAATTTTATTTTATGTAAAAAAGGATAATAGGTAGCTGTACAAAGCTTTAGTTCATTATTTCATTTTTGTTTTTATTTCTGTTTTCATAAATTAGTTTTTTAAAGTGATCTCCAGAAAGTTTTATGTGGTCAGATGCTGTAATGTTACCAGTTGGTAAGCCTTTAAATGTTTAAACATCTTTTTTGTTTGTAAAACACAATAGATAAATTATTAAGTATTTAGTACTCCTGTACTAAGACTGTCCTTTATACATGACACATGTGTATGACCTTATTTCTTTATTATGCATCTGTACTTTGTACTGAAACATGTGTTTAAAGATATTTTAAACTCATAGTTCATATGTAAATTCATCATGACATTAACGTATGATTTTCAGTAAGTAGTGTGAAACCTACGATAACATAATGCCAGTATGCTTAAAGGTTTAAAATGTGCAATATACAGAATATTTAGATTCTTTGTTATTATGACATGTTCTGCCATTGTATACAATTTTTATATTAATTAATGAGTCCTCATCAAACTCCATTCAGTTGATTCCTGTATCTCAGGTGTGTAAATGGTGTGATCTGGATGTGATATTAGGACTTAAGGTGTTGGTGTACCTGTAAGAAATGTCTAGACTTAACAGATCTCATTGTAAACAAGGTTTTAGTTGGGTTGTCATGACAGTGGTAAACTTATGTAAGTTGGGGTTTTTATGTTTTATTTTTAAAAATTGATAATGTATTGATGAATTTTAAGGTTGAAACATTTTGTAAGGCTTGATTTTCTGAAGCCTCGTGTTCATAGAAAGTCTTTGTACAAGTTTAGCCTGATGTGGGCTGTGGTCAGTGGTGTGTAACACACAAGGAAGGAAGTTATCTTTAGCAGTTGAATTGTAGTCATAAATACCAGTTATCATATAAGTAAAATTATGCATGTTTCAGCCCTGAAAAATACTCGTATTTCTGCTTATTATTTACATAATATTCTAACCTAAAACTCATTTTTACATGTAACCCTGATATAAAACCCAATTATTTATTTCAATAAATGTAGAAATGTAGACAGTTGAATAAGAGAGTATTTTAAACTAATTATAGATGAAAGTTAGTAATACTCGTATTAGTGTATGACATTTATAACCTTTGATATTTACATAATATTGTCACTTAACAAAAAGCTTTAATTTGATGTATTATGTATTGTGTCTTATTATGTATTATGGATAGTATTACAACAAAATGACATAATATTTCATCACCTAATGAAATTACTTGAACAAAGTTAATACAGATTTGAAAATTCATTAAACTTATTTCAGTTGTTAACTTTATGTACTCTGTACTGTATTATTAAGCTTCTAAAAATCGTTTAATCTCTTATCTAGTCTATTTGTAGGTTCTTAAAATAGTTTCTGTTTTCTCTACAATTATAAGTATTTGTCCCCTGTAATTGAGCGTGTATTTGTATGTGTCAATTAAAGAATTATGTTAAATTTTTGCACTTCCTTTCAAAGTTTACTTTAGTCACTATAATAATTTGACTTATCTGGTTTTTTTGTGTGAATAGAATTTTATGATAGCAATATCTGAACCACTTCATTGACATGTGCTCACGTTAAACATCAGAATTGGGGTGTCGCCAGTCAGATGTATGTCATTTTTGTTACGTTTAGTTTGCATCATTGTAGAACTGTTAAATACTTGTCCTTGATGATGATGTAAAGTCTCAATTTAATAGTTTTATAAAGCTTGACCTCTCATGCAAGTAAAAGGTACTATGAGATCCAACTAAAAATATACCACTATTCCATGTATGTGAAGCAAATACTGGAGTAATTATGCAAGAATAAGCCTTTTATAGTAAAAATTGCAATGAGAAACATCTTATTCCATTACTTTCTCCTATCGGTAAAATATTTTTTATGCCATACAATGTAATTAGTACACAAGGTATGTGCAATACATAGAATAATTGCCATAACAATAGTGTAATGTTCGAACACCGAATCCTAATAATAAGAGATGTTATAAACAATGTTTTTATTTTTGTATGCATTACTACTGGGATGAACTCTCTTTTGTCATATTATTTTGCAAGGGAAATAATTGGAGTCCAAACAAAATCTGTTGTTTGTCTCCTAGATAACAACCTTTAATGTTTTTCCTTGTAAATTCTAAATTCCTTGTTTAATTATTATTGGACTATATATTGCCATTAAAACAGTTAATTTGAAAATTACTATTTTGATCCAAACAAAGTTACACACCTATAAACAAGATACAATGTTTGAAGGATGATAATATTAAACCATTACTTGTTTAACATAGGTCTATGTCGGTTGTTGACAAGATTTTTGTATTATACACATAAAGAAATCAGCATTCAATTTCATAAAAAGTTGTAAGTGTAAATTCCATGGTAAGTGTTGGAAGATCAAAAGGAAATCCATGGTGACATCAGGTCTTACGAAGTATGTTAAACTTACAATGTTTTGTAAAAAGCACTTAAGGTCAATACTGGATTCAGCTTGACTGCTTGTCCAGCAGACAAAACAAGCCATATTTTGATGCGATTTTAGTACTGTTGCAATTTAACGTGAACTGAAAGTAGTTGTTAGAACAATCAAAAGCATACAAATTCTATTCATGTAATAATAAGTATTATATTTAATAATATGGCCATGTCAGATGTGTTACAAGCAGGTAAATGAATCAGATAAGAAAACAATATTAGATTCTGCTTGATGGATTGATCAGCAGAACTGTGCAGCAGACGAAAAATAACCGTATTTTGATTCACTTTTAGAACAGTTGCATTTTAATGTGACCCAAAAGTAGTTCAGACCTATCAAAAACACGCAAAATTCTATTCATGTAACAATTTTGTAACTTCATTGTTATCTGTTTAACATATTTGTCTGATATTGAAGATAAATGTATGTGTACATTGTATAGCAGTGTGATGTATATTATTGATAAAGAAAAAAAGGGATTTTGTTCACTTGAATTTTATTTTTTGCTGTGATATATTTCATTAATTTCATACAAACTGTTATATCTTTAGGACAAAAAAAAGAAATAAAATATATGTAGCTTGTTTGAATGTTTTTTTGTGTGTATACTAGTACATGGAAGACATCTTTAGTTATTGCTAATTTGTCTAATTCTGTAAAACCTGTAAAAAATGATCCAGAATGTGCAGACACCTCCTCACCTCACCTATCCTCTTCATCCCCAGTGGGACTTAAGGCGATAAACCAGTTCCCTCCATTTCCCTCTGTCCTGTGCTATATGATGGGCTTGTCATAGGCTATATCCCTGTTTCTGTAGCTCTGATTCGATGGTTCTCCTCCAGGTGGTCCCAGGTCTGCCAGGTTTTCTCTTCCCAGGTGGTGTCCAGCGTAGGGCTACTTTCGGAATGCTGTCTTGTGGCATCCTAAGCACATGTCCCAGCCATCTGAAGCGTCTCCTTTTCAACTCTGTTGCAATGGAATGGCAGTTACATTTCTTTAGCAGCTCTTCATTTCTTATCTTTTGTGGCCAGAATATTCCCATTATCCGCCTCAAGCATTTGTTTTGGAACACCTCCAAATTCTGTAAGTCACTCTGGATAATACGCCAGCACTCTGACCCATACATCAACACTGATTTAACATTACTGTTGTATAGGTGTATTTTTGTATTTTTGCTATACACTTTTGACTTCCAAATTGGCTTTAGTCTTGCAAAGGCAGTACAGGCTTTCCATAATCTCGCCTGGATATCTTTCTTGGTGCCATTGTCTGAGCTTATTACGCTTCCAAGGTAAATAAAGTCTTCAACTGTCTCTATTGGGTTGTTATTAATGGTGATGGGTTCTGACAGTTTTGCATTAACAACCATCACCTTGGTCTTGGTGGTGTTTATTTTAAGACCAGTCTGTTCTGCATAATAGTTGAAGAATGTGCAGACAGGTACATAATATTGATGTGTTTTTTAAGCTATAAAATTATCCTTCCCACAAAGCATAAAGCACACAAGATCATCATACCAAGTTAACAAGGAGTGTTCTGTATCACTATATTAGGTAATTTTGGATGCTGTATGTGGTTACTAGTATAAATGAAAAGTAAATGTTAATGTAAATCAGAGGATATGTAATCAAGGAACACAATTTAAGTATGCATATATAACATGACTAACAGAAAAATCATAAACACAACACAGCAAGCACTCAAAACATAAATAACATGTATCCAGGTGATATTTATAGATTATTACATTGAATTTCCATATCGGACTTAGACTGTCATAGCCAGAGCAATTTGTGACCAATACGGTTTGAGGGCTAGTACCATGGCAGATGTGGCAAAGGCCATGCAATAATCTATTACAATGGAAAATTACATGTAATTGTTTATTTATCACATATTTAAACATAAAACAAATAAAATGCCATGGAAGAATACACAAGTTAAAAACAAACATTTTAATATATTTAACAAGAAAATAAAAATTCAACAATGACAAATATTAACAATATTAGTGGAAAATAAGTAGTTATAAGTACAATCCAACTGGTTCAACCTGGTATAAATGCACACAGAATTATAAATAAATTTGTATTAGTGTCCCATATAATGTGGAAGTAAAATGTGTATTTTTGCATGGCTCAGAAATGTGGGCTGATGTGAGTTTGCATTAAAAATTCTTGTCAGTTCATATTGGCCCTCGCATCATACCTTCTGCTTTGTTCTCAAAGTGTAGGGCTGATACTGGTTTTGCATTTAAAATTAATCTCTGGCTTGTATCAGCTCTGAACTGTGAGACACATAACACAGTTAAAAGGTCAACTGTATCAACCATTCAAACATACAGATCACTTACAAATATGTAATAACAGGTGTTTCTAAAGGGTGAGTAAATCCTGTTTCATCAATGATGCCGATCGTGTTACTTTTGGTCAAAGTTGACATGAGGTTTCAAACAAGAAGAGACATGCAAGTTATATGCTAATGTTCATAGTAATTCAATTCTAAACAAATTTGATAGATGATGTTATTGGTATTTGCTGCTCAGGGTGGGGTGACATGTCAACATGGATTTATCTTCCTGAAATTTTCAGCAGCCCATATTAGAAAGAACATTTTATCTTATATGTTGATTTTTTCTAAATTGAGTGAGTTATTGTCCATATGAATCGTGTGTGAAAAAATTTGGTTTGAGTCTGTTCAGTAACTTGTTCACTAACAAGTTTGATGTCAAACTTGTTTTGGGGGTATATAGGAATCACCCTGTCCGTCTGTCCGTCTGTCCACATCCCTTGTAAGCGCAACTCCTCCTAAACCGCTTGAAACTATGCATAAAGAAAGTACATTATATGTAGATGTGCATGAAGGATTTTTATTGACCTCGGATATCATTAAAGCGAGGCAGGGGGTATCCCTTTGTGAGGGTGCTCATAGTCCACACTTGTTTGATTATATAAAGCTTGTGTACACATTTGGCTGGGAAGGTTCTCAGTGCTTGACCCACAGTGTAGCCCAGCATGTCCTGGTGTGATAGATAGGGTAGACCCCCTCGTTGGTTGGTTGTCTGGTCATAATATGGAAAATCTAGCCACAGAGCATAGCAGGCGAAAAATGAAGCCCAATATAAAAGGTTAAATTCTCTGCCCCTACCCAATACTCCATACTTTTCCAGTTGCAATCTAAATTTATTTCCTGTCCCATCCCATCCCTTTTTTCCGGTGATTTATTGTGTGTTAACTAGTTCTCGTCCTTAATATAGATGAAATACTGCTTGCTTGACTGAAGCAAACATCCAATCAATCAATATACGTACATGGTTCAATCTGTCAAGGAACAAGAATATTGTCTCTTGAACTATTCTCCTCACTTTACTTTCTGCAGTCAGTGGTGCCTGTCAACACTGTGGTTGCAGGTTCTCATTGCATGCAGGGATTAATCTTGAATTCAATCTCAATTGACAAGGATTGAAAGTTTCTACCAAATGTCAGGGTTAGAATGACTTCTTCCCAATTAAAACTGGATGCCACAACATGGGTTAAAAAGTTGCTGAAAGTTGGATTAAACCCAATTTAACAAACAACCAAGACATAGGCCATAAAAATTTCAATCTTTTATCCAAAACTACTTAGCTAATTGAAACTAAACTTGACAATAATATTCATACATTTTTGGCAAGGTTTGATTTTTGAGGCTTATAGAATATTTAACATCGATCCCAGGGTTATTAATACATGTTTATTTGGAGAAATTAAAAGTTATTTTAAAAACTGTAAGGCAGATTGAATTGTGATATCGTTGAAGTATTCCTCAGTTGGCTCTTAAGTACTTCTGAGGTGTTTGTAAAGATTTTAAATTGAAGACTGCAAATATGGCACATAGAACTATATGGAAAAAATGCAATCAGCATCGGTGCCTTCCCAGAAACTGTCTTTTCTATAATTAACAAAATGAAGAATAATTCCAGGATAGTGCTCTAAGTTTAGGGTTGATTGCACTGATAAAAAAAATTACCATGAGGGCTGTTACCAATGTGCTTTGACTGACTGAAATAATCTAAAAAAAAAACCATCTGTCATATTGGAAACAATAAAACTTCACCCATTAATTAGACAAGATCTCTCAATCTAAAAAACATAAAACTAAAGATAAAGAAAACATTAACTCCTATACAAGTCAGAAGAGAAACCGGGTGCTTATGAAGGGTTACCGTTTTCTGCAGCATTAACAACACCCTGTGTTTTTTTCTTTTATAAATATAGGAGCAAGTTAATTTTGAGACATGAAAAACCTTTTTATTGTAGCTGTACTGGTGTCTCCTGTTTCTTCTAATGTATAAGGTTATATCATGTCCTTGTCTCCAGTTTATTTTGATCTGATGTTATATCATGTCCTTGTCTCCAGTTTATTTTGATCTGATGTTATATCATGTCCTTGTCTCCAGTTTATTTTGATCTGATGTTATTTCATGTCCTTGTCTCCAGTTTATTTTGATCTGATGATATATCATGTCCTTGTCTCCAGTTTATTTTGATCTGATGTTATATCATGTCCTTGTCTCCAGTTTATTTTGATCTGATGTTATATCATGTCCTTGTCTCCAGTTTATTTTGATCTGATGTTATATCATGTCCTTGTCTCCAGTTTATTTTGATCTGATGTTATATCATGTCCTTGTCTCCAGTTTATTTTGATCTGATGTTATATCATGTCCTTGTCTCCAGTTTATTTTGATCTGATGTTATATCTGTCCTTGTCTCCAGTTTATTTTGATCTGATGTTATATCATGTCCTTGTCTCCAGTTTATTTTGACCTGATGTTATATCATGTCCTTGTCTCCAGTTTATTTTGACCTGTTATATCTGTCCTTGTCTCTAGTTTATTTTGATCTGATGTTATATCATGTCCTTATTTTGATCTGATGTTATATCATGTCCTTGTCTCCAGTTTATTTTGATCTGATGTTATATCATGTCCTTGTCTCCAGTTTATTTTGATCTGATGTTATATCATGTCCTTGTCTCCAGTTTATTTTGACCTGATGTTATATCATGTCAATGTCTCCAGTTTATTTTGACCTGATGTTATATCATGTCCTTGTCTCCAGTTTATTATGATCTGATGTTATATCATATCCTTGTCTCCAGTTTATTTTGATCTTATGTTATATCATGTCCTTGTCTCCAGTTTATTTTGATCTGATGTTATATCATGTCCTTGTCTCCAGTTTATTTTGATCTGATGTTATATCATGTCCTTGTCTCCAGTTTATTTTGATCTGATGTTATATCATGTCCTTGTCTCCAGTTTATTTTGATCTGATGTTATATCATGTCCTTGTCTCCAGTTTATTATGATCTGATGTTATATCATATCCTTGTCTCCAGTTTATTATGATATTTTATTAACTAGTTGAGTAACATACATTGTCCATACGATATGGGTATAGTAAACAGGGCTAATACGGAAAAACAGGGCCAATACAGGAAAAACAGGGCTAATATGGAAAAAACGGGGCCAATACAGGACTCTCATTTCTGCAAATGTAAAGATAAATAATCTTTTAAAAAGCATCCATTATCGCATTATAGAGGTAACTTTAAATTTCCATAAACCAGTGCTTTTCAAAACTTCAGTTTTGTGGGTTAACTGCCACCTGGCGGATAAGAGGCAGACAAGATATGGAGACGCGAAAACAACTTCAGACACCGCATTGTATGTCAGACAAAAACGCCCAAAATGGGGGAGATATTCTTGAAATCCTTGCACGTGACATCATACGTTACAAGATGTTGACTGACCAAGAAGAAGTCCTGGCTTCAGAATTGTTGAATGGTTTGCTCAGGTTGACAACTTTCTCAATTACCATGGCAACCAAGGAAATCTCCAAGTTTTGATATTCTCAACTAAGACAAGTTTTATGGCACCGAAGTCAGATGTACATCTTCTGAAAACATTCACTAAGATATTTAAACAAGAACAAATAATATTATATAAATATTTTATTTCAACAAGAACAATAATTCATTAAAAAATTAAAACATGATTTACACAAACAGGAATAGCACCGATCATGCAATTTTTGTTTATATTGTTGTAAGAAAATCATTATGTACAAAACACAAAAAGCATATTTAATAAAAATATTAACAAAATGTAGCATTGGAATAGCTAATTTATAGCTCAATGTGCAAATATGATGCAAAGATTATGGATGGAATCGGCTTGAATACCAGTTAGAAATTTTTCATTTTCATAACAGGGACTAGGTTTTTTTATGGAAAATGAGGAACCCTACACATGACCTGAGCAAGGAACTTGTAAACATATCACAAAAGATTTGTAACATTGAATGTAAATATAATACCTGAATTAGAAAGATGAGTAACAATACGTGTAAAATATGGTTTAGTGGTATGTGACACCAATTTAAGCTTGTGACTACTGTTTATATATGCTTTTTTACCATTTCATGCTTATTCTCACTTCAATTTATGTTTTAAGATAGAGTCTATTTTTCTAATGAAAGTCACAACATTTTTAAAAAGTACTCAGATTTGAAGTAACTGAATATGGATAGCATTAAAAAAGCTACGAACTATTTGATTGGGACAATAATATTCCATGCATCTAATAACCAAAGTTATTAGCACTACCCTGGCTCCAAGTGATATATACATTTCACCAACTATGGTATATGTAAAGGGTGTAAAGGTAGAGTGTTAACCCAGTACCATGGTGACATCTACACAACAATAACATAATGAAATAAGAAAAAGATACCACAGAAAAGTTATTATTATTTATATATTTTTTTTTATATTATTAAAATTAAAATAGTTAACTGCTACAAGGACATGATCACACTATTTGGTAACAATAATACATATATGCTTAAATGCAGAAATGGGCTTAAAACTTTTCTACAAAGTTTTATTAAAGCATTGCTTTGTACAATTCATAAAATCTATAACAGTTTTTTTTATATACAAATTAGACTTGTACATTGAGGGTCTTGAAACAATGTTATTTGTTTTCTAATATTAATGGTTCATATCCAAAATCTAGTAAATACTACTTAACATGTTTGATTTACCGACCAAGTATGAGTACAAGGGTAAGTGAATGTTTGACGATGTAAAGCTTTTGATAAATCATGGAAAATTCTTTCCAAAACTATTATTTAATTTTAAAGTTGTATACCCTTGACATTTCATTACAAATAAAGTAGGGAATTTTAATAACTCAGCCAAGAGATGGTAATTCTGTTGCTTTTTGTAACAATGACAATTTACCTACTGTCTTTAGTTTATCTAGAAAACATATAAATTCTGTACAATAAAGGTAAATTAATAATTTTTTGCTGTGTTCATCTAGTATAAATTAATAAATAAATTTATGAATAAGTAAATTCCACTTTAACCTATTCAAATGAGTGAACAGTTAAGGACAAACACATGTCACACTTTTTTGTGTCTTCTTCATGGTCTACAAGTATGTAATTTCTATTTTATCTTCAGTAGAAAGACTATGTATATACATGTATATTTCTTCACCATTTATGAACAAAATTATGCAACAAATTTTATTTAACAAACTTGCATGAAGTTAAGTTGCTTGCATGATTCTAACATAAAATTCCACATTAACAAATCATCAAAGCTGATTTTTCACACATTCGCAACATAAACATTACTTTATAACATTTACTCTCCATAAACATTACTTTATTTACTCTCAGATGAGTCTTGTGTTCTTCAAATATTGTATCAATGTTTTATGTATGAAGTTGTATTGTCCTAAAGTCTGTACCATAAACATTCTCTGTTGTCTTATTCCTGCTAGGGCCTTTGGTAAATCTATATCCTGAAATGTAAATTACAAATGTAAATATATGATCTTACATTGGTACGTACGAGTTGATTATCGGATTTCTCCAATCGAGATAGTTAAATTTTCACATTAGTCCTTATTATGACATAATCCAATCAACTATTGAGAGCCGCATTTTCACTAGTGACGACAACTATTTTTTCCACACAGGTCAAGCTGTTTGAATATAACACAAAAATTAAAGACAGTTTTTTTCTCAAATCCAATCCAAAATGTTATCTGGTGTATGGTTTGTCTCTATAGTTCTATAGCAGTGCTTGTCCTTCTGCCCAAATATATTGATTTACCAAATGACAAATTCACACCTATCCTAACTTCACTTAAAAATATGTTGACATATTACTGAAAATTATTTGGTTGTAGAATTAATAGAATGCTATTAAATAAAGTTATAAATAAAAACTTAGCTAAACCGTCGAAAACAAAAAATTGGCTTTTTTTACTACAGCTACTACTACTACATCATAGACACAAGTTACTTCCCCTTATAGTATAAGATTGAATGAAAAAACTAATGTAACAAAAACAAATACATGCTCTTATGAGAAACTACTCTTGTATATATATTTGATGAAACATAATAATTACAAACATATGTGTACATAGAAAAATGTGATACCTGTCTGATGCAGTCATATAAAAGTCAAGCTCAAGTGACACCTACCAGACTGTCATTCACTATTCATCAGCAACCTATATACCAAATACATGTACTATTATAATGTAGCCACTGGACCTTGAAATAGAAGTAATGGTCAGGTGACACCTACCAGACTGTCATATACTTGTATACTTGTATACCAAATATAGCCATCCAGCAGGCATTGTTGCAAAAGAAATGACCAAAGGTAATAACTTTAGTGTAGCCACTGGACTGTAAAATCAAGATCAAGGTCAGGCAACAGTTACTTAACCGTCAGGTATTTTATCAGCAATCTGTATACTAGATACTGTCATCCTACCATCCATAGTTAAAGAGGAACTGGCCTTATCAAAAACTTAAACATAGGCAATGGATTGTGAAATTAAGGTCAATGTCAGGGGAAACACAACAGATTGTCATTTACTATTCATCAGCTGCCTATATACCAAATATTGTCATCCTACTATGCATGGGTACTGATGTTTACTGATCTAATCCATACTTAAATGTAGCTACAGACAGTGAACTAAACGTCAAGGTCAGATGACAGGTCATTAACTGATGTAATGCAAAATGTCAAGTGTTAATGTCACTTCTAGAAGAAACCCATACATACAAATTGCCTTCTGCAACATTCATTAATTGTGAAAATAGAGAATATACTTACATGATTATGTTCCAGACACCATTTCATAACCTGAGTAAGGATAACCACACCCGTTCTCCCCACCCCAGCACTGCAGTGTACCAATATAGGTGATTTCTTTCCACTTCCTTCTTCACTTTCAGCTAATCGCTGAACAGAATCTACTTCATCTAGAAAGCCTACAATATACCCAATCAAACTATTATTAAGTATTACATTTTAAATACATTGTAAATTTTTGATAAATAACCTAGTACCACAAATAATTGACACATGTACTACTGTAATTGTTCTGCAACAGATTTGATCCAATTTATATAATACTCTAAGGATTTTACGCCTAATGTAGTTCATATCATTGTTTTTTCCCTTTTAACAAAAGTGTTCAAAGTATTCTAGTTTCAAACAATTTCTATTATTTTCCTCAATTTTTCGGAAAAAATCTTACTTGTATTTAAGTTGACCTACATTTTGTTGCTAACATTCAAGACAGGTTAACTAAACTAATCAATATCATCTATAACAAAAATTCAATTACTGACATCTATTTATGTTCTTTTAAGAAAACATGTTACTTTACTATTTGCTAGGCAAATAATAGCAGGATAAAACCAAATTGATGTAAGAAACTGCTAGGATGACTTGATAATTGGAATAAAACATTTGAAACTAAACAGGATTGCAAACATATAAACCATAACTGAACATTGAGATCCTTATGAACCCCCTCTTTATACCCATTTAAACATTTCATCTTTACCTAAAAATCCATACATATCATCTGGACAGCCATGGTCAGGCCAATCAGTGTACTGTAGGTGCCAGATCTGTCGTTCTTTCTTTGACTGTGTATGAACGACAGAGATTCGGTTTGTAATGTAACAAAGGGAATCATTACAAAACAGTAACGTTACTTCAAACTACAATAATAAAGGAATGTAAGTTATTTTGTATATTACTGAACAATAAAATTATGCTTAAATTTATGGAAACATAAAACAGTAATGCAGATGTTTTACAAATACTCACTGCCAACCTTTCATAAATCATTAGGCTTAAATATACAAAGTGGTTTTATTGTTATACTTATTAACTACAAATAAACACAAAAATTTGAATATAGTTAATTGTTTACTGATTTTTAGTTACTGTATGGAACCCTCTATTCTCTGACTTACCAGTCCAAAGGTTATTTTATGTTCTGGTCCAACTTCTTGCGGCCAGTATGAAAAACATTTTTGTCTGCCCATTTCCTGTAAAGACCATCATTTATTTGTTATTATGAGATCTATCTACTTTTTTTCTAATGTTGCCAAACTTCTTAATCTTTTAAAAAGTAAAAAAAATATTTCTAAATATTTCTTTAAAACAACGTAGAGTTCATAAAAACAAAGACAAAAATATGGCATCTAATAGGACATTAAATGATACCCCGCCACGATATTCATCAATAGTTAAATATATTTGTATATACTAGTATACTATACTGTATATACTATACATCCACTATATACTAGTATATAGAGACAGAAAGAAATGAGTTATCTTTCTTAGACCAGAAAATTTCATTATTTTCAAATTTTGAAACTTAATAATTAATTTTTGGTTCATCCTGAAAATTTAAATTGACCTATATTTTATTGTACTGAACAGCTGTGCAAAATATCATTCAAATCCCTTGAGGCGTTTTCAAGTTATCCTCTTGAAACCTTCAGGGACGGACAGACACCGAAGGAAACTGAGGGTATAACATAATACCTTGACACTTCGTGTGGCGGGGTATAAAAACACAGCAAAAAAAGTCTCCTCCAATAACAATTGAGAAAAATAAATAATATTTATCATGTAGGAAATATTATGTACCACTAAGTCTGTGAGCATTGCAATGACATCTACTTCCTGTTCCCAAATCATCTGCCAAAAATCAATGGCAGTGGTGGGAAGTGGAGCCTGTGTAGCGATATACCACCATACACGTTCACCAACTGATAGCTGAAGAAAATTAAAATCATGTGAAAAATTTGACCTCAAATCGGTAAATAAAAGATGAATTTCTGTTATTAGCTTTTCAATCATTCAAGTAGAAATCCCTCTTTAAATAATAAATATTTAAAACTGATAAAAAATCAGAGTCAAAATTAATTCATTACTAAAGTGTGCTAATATTATGTAAATAATGTAACAAGTAAAAAAGGGTAAAATTCATATAAAAGTGAGCCACAGAAATTCAAGTATTTTATCATTAGCAACATTAGCCATACCTTTACATGTGAAGCATTGATATATCCTGAGTGGTTATCTTTTCTTGGTGCTAGTTTTACCCTAGTTGTATCATAAGGATGGACATCTTTGAAACGATTACGAGATTCATTTTCAGGCAGTTTAGCTACAGAGCAATCAAAGTTCGGATTTTTCTTTGGAATTTCTTCAAATTCTTTAAAAACTAAATTTTCTGACAATTTAGTCTCTAAAATTTTTCTCTGTAAAAAAATATGACATACACTTATGCAGTAAATCTCATCAATGTTTTTATCACTGTATACCTAAGCAATGATTTTCTAAAAAAAATAAGTACATAATAATTTCATCTTTTTTTACATTTTTAAGTTAATAAGTTAATTCACTATTTTTCATTTTAAAGTTCTTAACTATTGACTGAGGGGCCTCGGTGGCCGAGTGGTTAAGGTAGTTCGTCTCCTGATGATCACGTGGTCTGTCAACACTGAGGTTGCGGGTTCGAGTCTCACTGCGGGCAGGGTGTACTCAACTCCAATCTTAATTGACAAGGATTGCCAGTTTTCCTACCGAAGGTCGGGGGTTCTCCCCGGGTACACTGGCTTCCTCCCCCAATAAAAACTGGACACCATGAAATAGCTGAAAAATTGCTGAAAGTGGCATTAAACATCATTCAAACAAACAAACAAACAACTATTGACTGGTCCATAGTTTTCAAACTATTTGAACACCTTGAAACTATTTGACTTTATGCATCATAACATTTTGCAGGATTTCAAAAACTGAAACTGGATTGGCTAAAAGAGTTTTAACTGTTCATTTAGAATTATTGAAACTCATTGTTATTTTTAGGATGATTCCAGGGTCATTTGATAGCACCAAAACAACAGACAACAGGTGGATCATGGTAGGACAATTTGTGTCGCTTTCAGAAGGGGAGTTCAACATGCTGATCACTGACTGACATCAAAAACACAAAATCAGTTGTCCAAGTGGCTGAACATATACTGTCCCACTATCTTACAGACAAAGACAGCAACATTAGGTGTGAAGACCATTTAACCCTAATTCCAAAAATAAAAAATTTTTTTTTTAAATGTTGGAATTACAAAGCTAAATAAGACATACCCTTTCATCTTTTGGTGCTCTACTCTCATCATTCATTAATGCCAAAACCATTGGCCTTGACATTGTCAAACCATTCATAGCAGCCATCTTTAATGGCCCCATCCTTAACTTTATTGTACCTTCCTGAAATGTACAAAATCTTTGTAAAAATCATTTCATATTTAAATTAACATTAAAAAGACAATTTTGAGAAGTCTTTTATGTATGAAACTGGCATTTACAAAGATAGAACCTGAATACTTTTATGGAGTGGTGATTCTGACCATAAGTGTAGGTTGTATCCTGTCCGATACTTACATACTACTTCCTGTTTAAAGACATTATTTTCCCCTTGCATTTACCGGGGTATTGTTAAACTTGTCATGCAGTACATTGTAGACATGGTGCAAAACATCGCATATATTTTTCATATGTTTAGAAAGATTTCAGCCTCATAGATACAAATATGGGAAATTTACAAACCGTATCAGAATCAGAGTCTCTATTGTCTTCATCTGGTTCCTGTGAGCAATCACTTTTCGACTGAGCTGCAACAGGATTTTCTGAGACATTAGATTTTTCTGCAGTTACTTCAGGAATAACAGATTTGTCTTTAGAATTTTCCTCAGTGCACAAAGCACTTGGATTAAACTGTCCAGATCTGGCAATCCTTAAACGTCGAAAACTTTCCCTCCGAGTGACCACTTCTTTAGAAGTAGATGGAGGTGGAGCTTTGTCAGGGGCAACATATTTAATCTGAATTGGTGTCTCTTGGGGAGGTTTAGAATGACCGTCAGTTTCACCACTGGCATCCTTTAAAGCAAGTGATGATTCTGAATAATCACTGGAGGCATCATCAGTTTCAACATGACTTATAGATATAGTTGGAGTAGAAATGACAGTGTGTTCATTAGTTTGAGAAGTTTCCTCTTTTTTCTTTGCAGGAATGTCCTTAATTCTGTCCTTGTCAATGGGTTCATGATCTGGGGGATGTAATACCCCATTTTTACGCGAAATAAGATCTGGACTATCACTAACATTACTCCTGATTGTCTGTACAGCTAAATCTGGGGTGCTACTGCTTGTCCTGGGGTAAGGTGGAGGTGGCTTATACTGAAATGGCAAAGGATCATGGAAGATACTTTCAGTTGGATATTCCTGTGGAAGTCCTGTCAGTTCAGGGGAGCTATATGTAGGCTGCATGATCAAATTGCTAGTCCGTTCACGAAACTGCAAATAATTATGTTTTTCTTCTTGGAAAACATTAGCATATAATGTATTATTATTGTAGTTATGTATTGTTTCACTATTCACATAATCACTTTCATGGCGGTTGTAATTAGAAATACATGTATCAGAACCAATGTTTGGTTGACTGTAGGTTATATTCTCTTGAGGTGATGAATACATCTGGGCATTAGAAATATTGTTTTTCTGTTGCATGCGACTCCTCATAACTTGATCATAACTTGGACTTGGCCTGTATGCTGGTAATAAAGCAGCCCTCGGATCTGGCTGTGTAGGACTACCCTGAGAGTCTATACTGCTGTTGTATCGACGACTTCCGGTCTCTAAACTTTGTTGTGATTGTCGGAAAAAATCTTCTGCTGATGTAGTTGACTGAGATAAATCTGTAAACATTAAAAAAAAACATTTCCAGTATATACACAAAATTATATCTGCTAAAGTAACCATCATTATCATTATAAATTGATTTCATTTTAGGTATTAAGTGATGAATAAATGAAAGAGTCACAACCAAGGATATAACTGAATTTGATGTATTATATATAAGTTTATCTGGTTTCCGACCTAGAAGTATAGCATAATAAAATTCATTAGTTTAGAAATATATAAACACAAAGACATTTTTTATTGCTACCTTGACAGTATATTACCTTGTTCAAACCTTTGGTCCTGTGACTGATAAGAATTCTGGGAATATGTTAACGATGTCTGTGACGTCATCTAGAAACAAAACAAAACTCCAGTATTATAAGATATATACATGCATATTTAAATTTCTCCAATACATGTGATATTTATCAATTTCATGTAATTCAGAACATAATGCATTTTAAACAATAAAACAGTATTGCAACTAAATCAATACAGCAATAACTATCTGTTAAATTGAAACAACTTTGCAAATCTTCATTAAATGTTTAATTAACTTAAACAAAATTGGCATAACAATAAAATAATTAAAGAATACATTATTTGTTTTCTTTAAAGCATACAAAAGACTTACCAAAGGGTCGATAAAATCTGTACCTGGAGGTAAATCCCTGCAAACAAATACACCCTATTACTTACATGTATAAATAAGATGACAATACCAAAATAATATTTTCGTATTTAATTCTATTAGGAAAATGCCTGAATGTCAACAGAGAAGAGACCTAAATTCATAACCTAGATAATTACTTCAATATTTAAGTACAGAACCCATAAACTCTAAAAGGTCACATGGCTCCTAGACTCAAATCAATTTCAAACTCTAATTGTTTATAACAAAAACATATTATTGGTAAATTAGACAATAGACCACTTGATCCCTCTGTTCACATGTTTAAAATCTGAAAATAAAAAGTATGAATGCCAAGTCCACATAAACTTTTAAGAATGCTTCTAAATAAACTAAAATACACATGTATCCTTGCATTTAAATAGTTCAAGGATATATGTGTATATTAGTTTATTTAGAAACAGTGTAAATATCCGGTTGGTAGAAACAAAATTGGAGAATAATACCAACAAACAGGATTCTGGCCAAAACTTTTTAAAACAAAACATTGTCAGAAGGGACACAAAACTCCATTCATGAAAAAATAATCATCAAAAAACATATTACATGTAATTTTAAATGTGTAAACGATAAAGTTAAACTTTCCCATTTTTATAACAATGATACTGCAGACATGTTAATAATTTACTGATATTTCTGAGAGGAAGGAAAGGTAACTCTTATTCAGTCAACATGTACATGAACTCATTCTAAGTGCAGATCATAGTGTGAATGATGTGTAATTTTTTTTCAGCAAGTAATGTTTACAAACTGCTAATACAATGTTATTGTACTCAATAAATATAATGACTGAAAACAAGTAATTTTAATCTTGGAACTTTAAAGCTAAAACTCCAATCACAATACAAAAAATACTTGCATATTTAACAAGTTTTTGTCAAGGCTCTAGTCATTTATTGTTTTTCTTCCAAATTTTTCCATTCCTTTCCTTCCCTCGACATGATTGATGTATTATGTATTATGAGTGTTACTACCTTTCACCTCAGTTTCATTGAATGACGTCCACATAAAAAAAATTCAACAATCACTGAAGTATGATGTTACTTATAATAGGGGATTGAATGGATGATCTCCCTTCTGCCTTCAAATACCGGTATATAATAAAAGGCAAGAATGAAGAAATTATACAGAGAAAATATATAAATATAAATATCAAGGATAAATTTAGGTAAAGGAAAGTTATATTTTTATACAAGTGTTAGATGATATATGTCAGCAAGCTATAAGATAGTTTATTTAAATAAACTTTATCAAAAATTAGGATTTGTATAAAGTGTATAGCTAAAAAATACAACAAAAAACTAATTTTGTCTTTTTTTCTGCAAAAATTTTCATTATTTTATGTTTGTGACAAAAAGTGACAATTTATCTGATTGTCACAAATGCATTTATATATAATATAATAATTTTCACTAATATTTGCTCATAAATTTTAAGTTCAACAACTAAAACTGTTCAGTATACTAATAGTTTAGAATGGGCTTAATGTTACTTTTATTATTCTGCCATGTGTAACTGCAAAGGAGGATAGAGATCATGTTTAGAGTACACTAAACTCGGAGACATGTTATTAATACATATTAAAAATACACAGATCATTTACTGTTATTTAAGTATTTTTTGTGTGGAAAATATTGTACAATATAAATATTAGGTTCAAGCTCAAAAAAAAGGTAAATTGATGATCGAAATTACATGTATGTTACATATGCGGTAAGTTTAATGTCCTAAAATTTGAGTGATGAAATCTAAAACTCTATACTTTCTAGTAATGATACACTTGTAAAGCCAGATGATAATACAGATGTTAGTCTAATCACCTGTTTAACATGCGTGAAAAATGCTTACGATATATACATGTTGTTTGTCTCAGGAAATTCATTCAAATCTACAACGCTTGAACTGCAATCATAAACCATGCACAAGCAGTGATTAAATGCATGTGTAACAACTTAATGATCTACCACAGAAGTAAAATTATAAATATAATTATGAATACATTTCTTATTACAGATAAATGCCTTGAAAAGTTAACAAAATACAACACTTCATTTTTTAATCAAAGATGGTACTAAAACATAGAGAAATTTTCTAAATGTTTTTCAGTTTCTTGGATAACTTTAAAAATATTAAATAGTTTTTCATACACAAAATAATGCATAGAAAAAAATTTCAGAAAACTAATACATATGAAGGTATATAAAATATGCCTGATTTTTTCATTTTCCATTGAAGTATTTATAAACCTAACAATGAGTTTTCTGTTCAATTATGTTTTTAATTTCAGTCATAATATTCAGATGATCTATATTTTAAGCTTACAAGGTCCATAAAACATTTCAATGAATATAAATTTATATTCCAACCTCAATATCTGAACAAGACAACACACAAAGATAACAACTACAAATGACAATTATTTATGAAAATATTTACATGTATGAGTATAATTTTACTCTGAAAAATAGAAAAAAACTTTTTTTATTGTGTTATCAACAGCTAATTTGAATTGTTGACTAATCCAAAGTCAAATGGTAAGATTATATATTCACCTCAGGTTGCCAAGAAAAGAATGTAATCACATAACAAACATAAATAAAACCTACAACTGAAAATTGTAATAAGGTATCAGAAGTAAAAACACAACTTTATATAAATTAGAACCTTACATTCATGTGGACAAACATTTATTGATCTAGACATTTTCAGGAATAATACCTTAGTTAACCTGCTGCAAACAATGAATACACTGTTGTTTTCCAACAGAGTTTCTGAAGAATTTGTTTCATAGTTGTTGCTTTTCTCTTTAACTGTCTAGAATGGACAGTTGATTTATGTATGGCGGCCACTGAGAATTTGTCCAACTTGTACTAAAAGCTCTGAGTAAAGTGTCAATGATTACAGAAAAAAACCAAGCAAATTGACTCTGTAGAACTGAACTGTTAAAATGTTCCTATTTTAGTAGTTCATATTAGAAAAGGGATGCTGAAAAAACAATCAGGAAGTACCACTGGTGAATACAACCATACACCTAGACTAGCAACCACATTAAAGATGACATTATTGTATAGTTACCTTGGAGTTGTCTTGTTAGACTTGTAAAACTTCTGCTGTAGCAGACCAAATCTTCGGACATATTTGGCTGTATCACTGTCCTCCTGTAACATACATTTGGCCAAATTCAAATAAATAAGACCTGTGCTGTCCTGAAAGGACCACCTCAATTATTGTTGTTTGCAGATTTCAGTAACTTAAGCTGCTTATAACTGATAAAACTTACAATTTTAATACGACTTTTATGCATCATAAATAAGATTTGATGGACGATTTTCTAGCAATAAAATACTCAGCATACACTTAAAAAAAAGAATATAGAAGATTCAAGGTTTGACAAGATTCAAAATATTTATGATCTTTATAAAATGTGGTAATCTGTACAATAGCATTTTCATCACTAATTTTTTTAAATCATTTAAAAAAAATATCTGTTCTCTTAAACATTGTATTTATTATAAGTATATTTTCTTTCGTCATTAAAATCTTTAATTAGCGAATGTTTTATCCAAGTATTTTAGAAATTGACATCACAGATTATAGTGCCACCTATGATTTGCATGAAAACTGGCCATAATTTATATGTTATTTAGGGCCATAAGACTATTACTATATGTTTCATCAAATTGCCTTAATTAGCAAAATCAATATAATTAACTCTGACACTTTTGGAATTACTAATCATTTTCATTTATGTCTACTTTGTGTAATTTACCATTTGATACTGTGAAGAACTTTTAGATGTATCTATTTCTAAAGATCTCTTGCTCTGGTTTAAACGAGCGATTTCATTCCACCTAAAAAATATATTGGTAATACATAAAGCATAGATAACATTAAGAAAATCTTTGCTTTTCAAATTGCTCATTTTACTTTCTTTTTGCATTTTATTATTATATATTTGTTTCTAGTTACTCTTTAAATATACTGGTGGAAAAATGATTTGTAAAATGATATAAATGTACACTGAAAATTTCATAAATTTCCAGGATCTATCTGTGACCATCTGAGGGTACTGACAATGAAAATACCACAAACACCTCATGATATATCAATTGATTGCTTGTTTAAATGGTGTTTAATACCATTTTCAACAACATCATGGAATCCAGTTTTTATTGGGGAAGAACCCGGAGTAACCAAAGAGAACCCCCAACCTTTAGTATCATGATTTATTGATAAAGAATGCATATGGTATTCTTGATTAACATATATGTCCCATCAAAATAAAGATTTATTATATTTTTTTCTCTCTACCACTATATTTAATCTCTTTAGATACTTTAATAAACACAATGCACAATTTATTCCTTTGAATGAAATATAGCTGACATTGTCGAATGATGTTATAGATAACTTGTTAATCCTTACGAGACTAGCAATATTATGGAACTTTTGTTTCCTGACAGAGAAGTTTTAAGGTTTACATAAAATTAAAACAAACCTGAAAAAGACAGTAGCTTCTCCATGAAGATACCTGGCAAACATTCCTTGATAAAATGTTCCAAGATACAGTTCTCTCCCTTTCTCATCCTAAAAATTTATAATAAGAATTCAATCAGTGACAATATATTCCATCTTCAGCAGTATCTACTGTGTGTTTCTCCTCATGTTTCTGGCATTACATATACATGGGTTAGATTGTATTCTAATATGACGTGCTTTTAAAGTTTTGAGACCATAATCATGGTAAACAAATGATTTATGTATGAGCAACACATGACGATGAGGGCGAGTCTTGAAGGGCTGTTCCATTAACTCCCACTGGAAAGCTATTGAGTATGATGTATGAATCTTATATGGTAAATAGCGACACACTCTATAATAATTCCTTACTAAATATATTGTGTGTTAAATTGATGGAACAGCCAGTTTATGGCGAAAATGGTGTTGGTTATAGGTATGTAAATGTACTAAATGTACCATAACTGTCTTATAGAATAGAAATAATTCATGGAGTGCAATTGATAACAACTTAGATCCCCACTACTTCAATAAATCCCTCAGACAGACCTCATTTTTAGTCAGTAACAAGTTGTTTATGAAGGCAGGTCCAACAATTAAGAGCAGTAAATTAAGTTTTGTACCAACTGACAAACTATAGATTACATCTTACAACAAATGTCGTCTCTCACAGCTAACACTAATTACAAACTAATTACAATAATGATAACATGTCCTACCTTAGCAGCATAGTAATCCATGCCATATCCATCCATCATCTGGATTTCTTTAATGTACATTATTTCTGCTTTAACATGATGCACACCTTGGAAGGTATTGTAACAATTCAAAACTTCGTGCATCATATCATTTAAGGTAGTCTCATCTTTACACATGGTCTGAAATCAATTTTTATAGAAATTTTAGTATTTGCTTTGCTACAAAATATGTTTTCTATACTGAATATGGTATTCAAGCAAAAATCAAGATTCAATCTGAACTTATAATTGAATAATGCACACATTATTCATGATTTACAAAAGAAGATGCATTTTTACAGATTAGCAGGAATTTCCACCTTTTCACGTTAGAAACCGATACATGGTGGACAAACTTGAAGCTTTTCTTACTATCTGCATTAGACATTATGATTTTTGTTTGATTACATGACTTGCAAGGATAATATGACAAAACCAGACATGCACTTAAAGACATATCCTACTATTGTTTCTGCGCATTTTGATTTTAAACGTTATTGTTTCGTAACTCGTTTATGACGTCGTCGTCGTCAAATTTCCGCGAAATTTCCATTTCAAATACCGTACTCTTTATGGATCAACTTAGAGGTTTTTTTATGAGTAAAAAAACAATACAGTCTTTTAGAATTCGGAAAAAAACAAAATTAATCACTTTGCAATAGCAAACATACACAAAAAAGAACTATTTTACTTTCGTGATTGTATTCTGCGCTACAAATCTATAAAAGTTTACATGAATATACGAAGAAAAACGCGCCCTTTCCTTCCCGCCAATTCTGGCCTATACTTATTTTTCTCAAATATTTTTCCCCCTGATACGGTGACCATATTTTTTTATTTATTCAATTTGGAGAGTAAGTTATCATCTATCTTCTGTGAAAATATAGTTTTATTATCATAGGTCAGTTTTTTGCGATCTGCGATTTTGTGTATTCCGAGTGCATAACAAAAATGGCGGGAACGTATTAATTCCACATTTATGCTCGAAACTTACGTATTTTTAAATAGATTATGGCATAGTTGTTTTCTACATGCAATGAAGCCTTCAAAACAATTTAAGTTGATTCTAACAGTAAACTATGGGAAAAATATAATTAAAATAACAAATAATCCTAGTACCCTAAAACAGATGATACAGATGACGTCATAACTTTTTAATACAGTCGGTGACCACTAATTTTTGTAAGATGTATTTAAAGATTTTGTCATAAGGAAAGTTAAGACAAAATATTAAGAAAATATCATATGAAGATCGAATAGTAGGATATGTCCTTAAGCTTACTTACTTATGGGGGTTTTTTACGTCCTTGACTAACGTAAAAGGGTCTCGCACGGACTTATTGCCTAATGGCTTTTATATAAATTTTTTTTAACTATTTATTTGTATTTTTGGGGATTTATAGGCCATAAATATTATAAGTAAAATGATAAAAGGGGGCAGAAATGCCGCAACCAAAAAGACTTAGTGGAAGTAGATTTATCTATCAAGCTGCATCCAGCTAGAGAACCAAGACGCTAGCAGCAAGTACGGGTCGTGCCATGGCAGCAGCGCGTGCGCCTACTCTTATCGAATACTGCCAATGGGATCTTTTACGTGCCAGTTGATGGAATACTGTACACGAGGCACCAGTTTTGACGTCTCATCTGACAGACGGGAAAAAAAATTATTTACATGTATATATACATTACTATGGCCTTGCATGATTTATTTGAATATGAAAATAATAAAGTAGCTCAGTTATATACATTTCAATGTGGAATTGTATTATATTTGTTGTTAGTTTTCACTAACTAGGTTTTTTTATGTACAATATTTTTGTAAATTATAAGATAAGAATGATATACATGTTCTGATGTTTTTTTTTAATTTTTAAGAAATCCATTAAAGTATTCTATTCTATTTTGTTTTTTTTTTTTTTTGTTTTTTTTAAATATATACAAGATTGCTATAAACATTATGTACAGGGTTTATTGTTCAGAAGTAGGTACCCGCCCGAGACGTAGCTCTTGGCATGCCCTACTTGTTATTATTATTATTATTATTATTATTATTATTATTATTGTGGTTATTATGCGTATTCATCAGTATAGATGCCCGAGACTTGGCTTACTCTACCGATGAATTTTCTTTGTATTCCGAAGTAGGGAACCGCCCGAGACGATGCTCTTGGCATACCCTCCTTCGGTTTAATAATTTTTTTTTAATATTTATTTTTGCCGTTATTGCACGTGTTCCTCATATGGTGCCCGAGACGAAGCTCTTGGCTTACCTTACTGAGGAGTAGGTTTGTTATATGTTATAGGGATTGGGTATTTATGAATTTCCTATGTCCTTCAGTAGCTACCCGAGACGAAGCTCTTGGCTTACTCTACCGAGGATTTGATTTTAATTTGTAGTCTGATCTAGGCACATGCCCGAGACGATGCTCTTGGCGTACCTTACTTAGGTGTATTTTTAACATTTTCGTTATTATTGTTGCCGTTATTACGCGTGTTCCACATAAGGTGCCCGAGACGAGCTCTTGGCTTACCTTATTGAGGAGTAGGGTTGTTACACGTTATAGGGATTGGGTTTTTATGAATTACTATGTCCCTCAGTAACAGCCCGAGACGAAGCTCTTGGCTTACTCTACCGAAGATTTGACTTTAATTTGTAATCGGAAGTAGGCCTCTGCCCGAGACGTTGCTCTTGGCATATCCTACTTAGGTGTAATTTTAACTTTTTCATGATTATTATTGCCATTATTACACGTTTTCCTCATAGGGTGCCCGAGACGATGCTCTTGGCTTACCTTACTGAGGAGTAGGTTTGTTAATAAGTTATAGGGGTTGGTTATTTTGGAATTTCCTATGTCCCTCGTGTCCCGAGACGAAGTTCTTGGCTTACTGTACCGAGGATTTTACTTTTATTATTAGATTGTTGTAGGGCGCGACCGTCGCAGAAGACACCTATGTAAGTGGTGTATGCAAGAAACGAAAGAGACAGTTATATACATTTGTGATAGTCAATTTCCGTAATAAAATCGACGAGCTCTTTATATATTTGGTTTTTAAATTCTTTAGGAGGGTCTAACAAGATTTTGATATCAATGGCATTGATGTTAAATTTAGTGAGCGCTGTGTTAAGTTTTATTCTCGCGTTGTTGTGGGCTACACAGTGCAGAATGCCATGTTCGATGTCTTCTTTGGTGTTGCATACACTGCAGAGCGGTGATATATTTTTGATGTGTTGCCCCATTTGACCAGGTAGAAGGGTGGTGCCAAGTCTGAGCCTAGATAAAGTTTTTGCATGGTTTCGATTTCCTAGATAGAAAAATGGCTTTGAATTAACTGATGGATTAAGTCGGTAGTACCATGAATTTCGATGTGTCCCAAATATCTTGCCATTTCTTTTTAAATATATTTTTGACGATCGGGTAGAATTCAGATGTACTATAGGCTATGTTTATATTTATGTTTTCTTTTTTTAAAGCTGCTTTTGCAAGTTTATCTGAGAGTTCTTTTCCTAAGATACCTACGTGGGCTGGTATCCATTCTATTATTTATTCGATTTGTTTATTTCTTATTTTAAATGCTAGCATTTGAATAGCCTCTAAAATATCCGGTCTACTCGATTGGTTGTTATCAATTGATTGGATGGCACTCAGTGAATCTGTAAGTATAACCACCTTTTGATATGGATAGTCAGAGTCAACTATCCATTCTAATGCTTTTAGAATTGCTATCATTTCGGTGGTGTATACCGAGATATTATCTGTGCAGCATTGGTGGAATACATATTTTGCCCTTGGCATGGCAAATGCGCAAGCGGTTTTATCGGTGTTTGGGTCCTTTGAACCATCGGTATAAATTTTTTCAAAGTTTTTATATTTACTATCTATGTGTTCTAGGGTTATTGTTTTTATTATATTAGGGTCGTCTCTTTTATCTATTTTATTTTTTAATTCACACGATGTATTTGCGGTTTTTACAATCCATGGTGGAAGAGTCGGAGGATTGTGTTTTACTATTTGAATTTTATCTAATTTATTTAGTATAATTCTTTCTTTACTCTGTAGCCAAAAGGGATTGTGTCATTTTTTAAATTTTTGTGCTTTTGCTCTATATTCGACACAATCCTCGAGGGTTTCTTTTGCTGGATTTTTTGCACTTAAGCTCACTATTTTGCAAATTTAAGTGGAGTGAACAATGATGTGCTGTCTACTGTTAATGGGTGGAAAATCTACCTGTACTGAATATGCTAATGAGATCTACACAGGTAAACTACCTGTATTACACAGACCTGACCTCAGGTCATGATGACAACTGATAATTAAATACCTTTGGAAACAATGCATTATCTTTGAAATATTCCTGTGCATTTTTGTCCTCTTGGTAATCTCCAAATTCAGCTAAAATAAACATTTTTGATATTGATGATATACAGCCAGAATGGTCAATAAATATACAGCCAGAATGGTCAATAAATATACAGCCAGAATGGTCAATAAATAAACAATTCAGATATTTTAGACAAAAATCTGTAGAGATCAAGTCCAACATGTTTAAAATATGGATGGTATTTCCCCGAGGTTAGCTCAACAATAAATATTACACATTATGTATACCATTTTCCTGATTAAATATTTATAGATTTTATATTGGAAAATAAATACTTGTAGAGACTCAACTTTCATATCAGTTATATTTATTGGTTTTCAAACATCATTAACCTTACAGCTAAACTGTTTAGTCTGATCTCATGATAGTGGTTATTATTTATATTGTCATACAGTGAATATACCTTGTAAGCTGAGAGCAGCCAAGCGTGTAGCCTGGTCTAAGGATAAAGGAATTCTTCCATCAACAATGTCATTCTTTAACTGGAGAAAATACTGATATCTGTAAAGAACAAATAAAATAGCTAGGACAAATGTTTTTTTTTAAAGTTTTACCTAATTAAATGAATTAATACAGGTTAATATCTTGAAACATAGCATACAAATTTTATTAAAATCATGGTACATGTACAAACCTTGCTACTTCATCCAGTAATTTGTGTGCCCCAGGTATATAGAACATGACTCCAAAGTACAGTCTTGGTGAATGGGAGCCCTGAGCATGTTTGTCTAACTGTTTCTTTAGTGGTTTGTCTAATTCAACCCACTGAAATTGCAACTTTTTGGTCACATAGCGCAGTCCAAAATACTGAGTCTAAAAAACAAACAAAAATGATTTTGTTGTAAATTAAATTTTATTTAAAAGACTGAAAGTACAATAATTATAATAATTCTAAATATTTTGAGGGGGGTGTGTGTGGAAAAGGTGGGGGGGGGCATAATTTTCACAGGATTATATGAATTAATATGCTATTCTAGTTATTAATCTGATGGACATCTAAAATGATTTCCATTTTTAGATTTTACTATCTATACTAGTGTCCAAAAACACTTGAAATCTAACAATTGTAAAATATTTTGAAAAAAAATTTATTTTTATCAAAAAGTTTATAATTATCATCAAATACTTAAGAAGGCATTGTTTATCTTTATCTTTGATAATACCTCATTGATATGATCTACTTAACATAATAATGAAGACTATAAATGTGTCAACAACTAGACAACAGGGCAATGATAACAACTTTTACATCAATCAAACATAGACTTGGTTTATAACCAGAGATTAAACCATCACCATGACAATGGTGTGTCATAAGACATGTGAAGCATGACTATCACTTATTTGTCAAGATATACAGGTACCTGCTAAAATACAAAAATAAACAATAAAGAAAGCTTAATTTAAATCCAATATATATAATATTTGTAAATTACAGAAATTTTCAACACAGTTAATTGATTATAATTTTAGTTTCTTTTCAAAAGGTTCCAATAAAAAAAATAAAAACATACACTGCAGCACATAAGCATGTAAATATTGAAATTTACATGACATCAAAAAATAGTGTTAACAAAAGTTACCTCCTCCAGCTCAATTCTTTGAGCAATACTGTCTAGACACTGCTGTCCTGTACTCTCTGATGTCAGTGTACATTCCAAGAATGAATTATCCAGCATGTGAACTCCAATAACCAAAGCATTTTTGGAGGATATCTCATACCGTCTTGTTCTTTTAAATCTTATACCAAATGGCATCTTTTTATGTAATCATTCGTATCATCAAGATACCATTATAGACATATCTGAAAAAAAAAATCAAGATATAAATCACAGGATTCTTATTATGGAATGGTTGTTACAGTATGCAAATTATCAAGATTTGTTTAGGTCAAATTATCCATATACAGAAAAATGATCACAATAGCATTTTCACATGCATTTTCAAAGAGGTAAAAAAGAAATGTATTAAATAAAGATCGTTTCCCATTAGTTTTGCAATGCCTGAAGATTTAATAACATAAAAGAGATGTATATTATGTTTGAATTTTGTATAAATAGATCATAGTTAGAATTTTTTATTTGCTACATTACGAGTAATGGGACTAAATTCTGACGTTAATCTGACAAATTACCAAACTAAAATCAGATTATAACTGCAGAAAAAATTCAGCCAATGTGACTATGGGATTTCGAACAGATCAATATAGAGTTTTATAAGCCAGTTCAGAGAAAATCCAACAAATTATTCAGGGCTCACGCATAGTCAAATTTATAGGGATAAGTCACATCTCTTTTGGGGGCTGACAGGGAGAAGTGAGGACAGAACAGGGAGGGGTGGACAACAGGGAGAAGCTTCATTATATGTTGCAAAAGCATCCTATTTTGTTGGGTTTTTTTTAACAAGTGTTTGCATTTGCATTTTATTGTTTATGTTTTTTAAGGAGTTTCATTTATTGAGGATAAAGAATCAAAGATTTGATTAACTATTATTATCACATATTTTTTTTATAAATGCATGTATTAAACAATAAAAAAAAAGAATTTACTGACAAAAAAATGTGTATTAAAATAAATGTTTCTTTGTCGTTGGTACACAAATTGATAATTGAACTATATTGAAGTACTGTTAGAACTAGAAGTAGCAAATTACATTGTGATACACTAATATATGGTGTAGTTTATGTAAAATTGTTAAAATCACAATTCAAAGTTAGTAAATATATTTAACTTAAATTTGTTTCAAGTAAATGCTTAAATACTACTTTTACTACGTTTCTATCATTGCAATACTCATTTCAACACCATCAGCATCATATATTTGCAATTTCCGTCACTAAATTCATACCCCCTCCAGAAATTTTGCTCTGAACAGGTTTCTGGTCAAATTTTGAACCTACGCTTTAAATACCAATGAAAAATTAAATTGGTACCAGTTGACTTAGTGGTGTGTAAACATAATAAACTTGACCTGGTATAACAAATACAAAGATTTCATACCAAAATGGGAGTAAAATTTTAAAGGTGACATCAGGTGATTCTACAAAATGAAATGGGGACTTCACTTGGCTTTTGAAGATGATCTAGGGCAAAGTGGGACCAAGATAAGGCGACTTCTTTGTCCTCCAACATGAGCCCTGTTATTAAAAGTGTAAATATGTCCACAACTTACCTGTTAGTAAATGTATAAAAACATGAATTATAGAACACAAATAGGTCCCTTAAAAACAGGTATAAATGACTTTGAATTAGATTTACATACAAAACAACTGGATGTGAATGAGATTTTATATAAACACACTAGGCTTGTTAAACCCAATCTGACCTCTGTCACTAAGACTTTGCACTCAGTTTTTTGCTTGCATTTTTTTATTAATTACATATTGTACCTTTGTATTACAAAAATTCGATGGAAAAATTTTTCCCATGATAACATGTCCATATATTATAGAATGCCTTTGTTGCTTAAATATCACAAATCGTCCTTGACTTTTGCTAAGTCAGCCATTTTTTTTCTAAAGGAACCATGCATTGTTTACAAAAGTTTGTCTGCTTTCAAGACGTTCAATGGTATTCTGACAAATCGTGAGACTTTTCCAACCTCAACTGCAGACAACATTACCAGAAGGATTAAAAATAGACCAGAATATACTTTTCTTAACTTGCACTTCCTTCCTACATTTTGTCAAAGTTTTATACAACAGGTGCAGCCTTAAGGCAAGCATTGCACATTTTATTACTCATTATGTTATTTCCAAGTAGGGGTGAAACGATAGTTACTCAACGATGCCATACATATCTAAGAATTTCTCAATGATACTATTACTTATGATACGATACGATACATTCGATCATTATATATATATATTCATTGATTTTTGTTATATGTATTCATATTGAGATCTATAGCTTGACGGCAGATCTTTCAATTTAATCACGGTACTACCATCCACAATCACGTTTTCCTCAGCCATAGCAATGGCAGAGTTTTGTATCTCCGCATTGAAGATTTCTGACGGAAAAGGCTAAAAATAGTGATGTTCGGTCTCGAACCCGAACCGAAACGAGAATTGACAATTTTGTACCGTACACCGAAATTCAACAAAATACAGTGGATTTTCTGTACTTCGGAGTATCTCTTCACCACTACTTCCATGGCATCCAACACCCTCATACCAGTGGTGATGTGACATCTTTCTCCAGTGTGTTGGATTTTTTTTATTAAAAAAATAAACACTTAAATTTTATCATTGTCAAATTTACATTTAAGACTACTTTTCAATTAAAAGTGCTCAACTTCAATACTTTCTTCTGATTGCTCAGCTACCATCAAGCAAGGTTTTTTTTCATATAAATCACTTTACTTTGTTTACACACAAACATTACTGCATAGATCGCATCTGAGATGCTTGGTACTATTGAAAATCGCTCTATCACATTGAGCCATTTCCAGTTTTACATCATTTATCTCCCTTTTTACTTCTGGTTAAGAAAACTATGGCTATCATCAATCAAAGACTATGATATTAAAATAAAGATTTTGCATTTTCCGTGTATTGTTTATCCATGCCAATTAAATTATCATCTATGTAACCTCATTAGTAGATGTTACTTTAGCCATAAACAGGTATGTTTGAATATTAGAACGTGGATGTCACAGGTAAGCATGTTTAATCAATATAGAACAGCTAGGATTCTATGTAAGTTTAACATCAGGTAAAGGGGGGAATAAACATAGATTAATTAATTAATTAACGATCATGTTTACACAGCAGGGCGTTTTAATAACATCCTCACTCAGATATGGAAACGGTAAACCTAACCAGAAGCGTGAAATTTATAAACCACAATTGTTCATTTCAAAGTTTTCAACAGCACAAACTGCAGCTACATTTGGCTGTAGCCGCAGTTTTTTGGTATCTGAAGTGGACACTTGGTGGCGTTTTTTAAATTGGAAAGTAGTCAATTGAAAAATCTGCCAATTTTTAAAACGCTGATTACATGGAAAATAAGTGCCAATTTTGATTTGCACTATGTTTGGAGCATAAGCGTCACCAAACGCAGTAAGCATTTGTCAAGAAAAAAACCCTCCACACAGACACAGTGACTTTTAGTAAAGTATTTTATGTAATATTAGAACATATAGTTAAACAAAAAAAATAGACCTTGCATCCAACAAAAAACTGCATCGTAAATAAAATCAACACACATACTCGGTCTTGACAAAAATTCTTCAATATAAAACAGGAAAAGAAATTAATCATTCCTGATGATCTTGGACACGTAGTGTGAAATATATATTGGCTTTCAAAAAACTTTGCATCTTACCATTTTAAATAAACTGTATTTAAACCGAAAATACGCTGATGGAGTGACGCATACAATCAATTTTGAACCTACATTAAACATTCATGCAGGTGCGACCAGGTAAAATTCTTTTTTTTTTCAACAACAGCCGTAAGTCAGTCTATCATACCATTGAAGTCGTATAATAAAAGTACAGATATTTCAAGAAAGACACAACACCAAAATAATACGTTTAATTTATCGAATAGATTTTTCTTCACATTTCTTTTGTGTGCAAAAAAAAATTGATGTTTATATTTTACGGCATGCTGAGCGACCTATTCAGTTCGCGCATGCTCAATAAGGAGACGAGGGAATTTTGAAAATATTCGCTATCGGGCGAAGGCAGTAAGTTGCAAACAAATGTAAACAAATGATATAATAACACACATTCATGTCCACTTCAGAATACTGCATATTTACCACAGTGTATGCAGTATATAATTAGAATATAGGGATTACTTAAAAGTGAGAACTGAGATCTAAAGACCAGGTCCCATATATTTTTCCAACATATCAACACTATAATCACTATAAAAAGCACTCGCTGCTTTTTATCAGAACATGTTACCAACCTTTAATCAGGTGTGCTGGATTTAAATATATATCCTTTTTCTTTTATCTTTTATAACAAAAAAAGCTACCTATAGTTTGTATGATGCAAAATCTTTTTTCTAATTTTGGTAGTCCGAGAATCCACTGGCTCTGCCGTACAACGCTTTTTTTTTTTTGCGTGGGACGTCAGAGAGCTCTCCATAAGCAAAACAGTGGATTTTGCAACACGGGTCCGAGTTGGCACATTTCATCGTGTCCAGATGTTAAATATTTTCGTCCAGTTAAACTATACTGGTCACGGAGTAGTTCTCGCCGGCAAGTAATTCTCGCCACCCGATCTTTTGACAGTTTTTGTGAAGAAATGACATTTTAAAAGTGATAAACGTAATTTGTTTTGGATGGAAAATAGTGAAATCTATAAAATGAAGCCTTTGTCATCAATTTTAATGGAAAAATAACGGCACAATCGTCAAAATGGCGAGAATTGCTTCTGTCATTTTAATGGCGAGAACTACTCTCTGACCAGTAGTATATATAATTATAAAACGCTTCTTTAGATATTTTTCTCTATGAATATAATCATCATACATTCAATGTCACACAAAAAAAAAAAATGTTGGACGACAGAGGATTGTCGGACTATAATTTTGGTAAAAATTTACCCCACATTAAATCATATAATCAGGGTTCTCGTTAAGGCGCGTATATGTGTCCTGGACGCGTCAAAATTGTGTAGGATGTGCCATTACTGGATTCCGTGCGCCCCATGGGACGTATCACCATCAAATCCATCTTCGCTAGCCAAGGGTTACGATCCGATACTCTTATCTTCACCCTTGGCAGTTTGAGCCGGATTTTTTGGTCTGTCCGCTACCGGCATTTATTGGTTCCAGCTGAGTCTAGCTGCGTCCAATCAGAACGCTTGATACTACTGATCACGCATTGATAACATGTGCGATTGAAAAACATAAACATAGCAGCGTGTTAACGGAATACATTCGTAGGTTTAAAGATTTTCCACTACCCGTTCTTGTCCCTACGAAAACATCTTTTCCCTGCATTAAAGCTTCGATAGCATCCTTCTGATTTTGGGTTTAAAAAATAATCTATTTTGAATAATTCACATATTAGTTTTGGAAAGTCACTGGGCGCAGACATTACTTCTTACAAAACTTGCATAATACCTTTCTTTTGATCGGCTAAAAATGATGTAATTCATATGGGCGGAGTTTAAGTTTTCTGATTTATTCCGATAGATGTCGCTAGGCGGGAAATAAGATTTTATGGCCCAATCTGCCAAGGGTGAAGATAAGAGTATCGGATCGTAACCCTTGGCTAGCGAAGATGCATCAAATCATTTGAGTCCTGAAAATGTGCTTTTGAAAATCGTAAATTTTATGATCAATGAATGATTTTTTTAAACTGTCGAACGTTTCCCATATGCAGTTAAAAAATGGCTAATTTATCAAGATTAATTTATTAACAGGGATTTACACTAACAGTCGCCCAAGGCGACTAAATATTTGCATGGGCGAGTAAAGTTTGCTTTTGGATCGTCCAGGTGGCGATCTGTGATGAATTGGTTGATATCCGTTTCCACGAATTTTGCCCTGTCATTCTGAGCAGTAGCGGTATGTCTCCTTTCAATTTTATTTCAATATTGGTAAGAAATCTTAAATATTATTCTTTCTGCATCATTGTTTATCCCGTTTACGCGCCACACAGTGTTAGCTGGTCCCTTCTGGCTTTTACTTTGTACATAAAGCGTAGTAAAATAATACCGGAAACCAGTTCAAGCGAAAGAATATACGAAAATTTCCCGGATTGGGTATGAACTCCGGTCCGGAGATTTCAATTGCGATGAAATGAGTATTGCAATGATTTATACATAATACAAATTAGTACTTTGGCAGTAACTTTCAAAAAAGTAAATTTAAATCATTAAATACTTTTAATAGTACATTTTTTGTTAACTACATAATATTATTTATTTCACAATGGTCTTTTTTTACTTCTGGTTCTATCCTATCATTTTATTGAACAGTTTTAATTTATGGGACTGTATTCTTTTTATTATAAAAAATATGAAAAAATGTGGGCGCCTAACTTTTTCACTGGGCGCCAAAATTTTTTAAGTTAGGAGACCAGGTGGCAACCATTATAAAAAAGTTAGTGTATATCCCTGATTAACATGAAATACCCCTAGGCTGTCACTTTTGACACCTTGATTTTTGGGCACCTTTGACTGTCTTAATTACGTAATGTGATTAAAAGGTGGACACACGTGGGTGGACATCATCATCAACAATTTCGAGACAGCACAAATTGAGTATACATTTCATCTATATTGTAGAACATGCAGTTGAAGCAACCTTATTAAAAATAATAGATGTTTCCATGCAATATTTCTAAGAAAAAAGATCAATTTGGACACGTGCGGTTAAAAGTTGAACAGTGTGTATTATGTAATGGATACACACAAATGAATTCCGTGCATAGTGATCGTGTATGAAATCATTTTGGCTGAAAAACATTATATTCTTATTATTTAAATAAAACGAGGTGACCAATCGCTATATAAATCTTTAAAATGTTGATTCTGTTCCGATCTCGTTTAGTGTTCCTTCTACTGGTTCTGTCGAAAGGAGTTATGAAATCAACGACAAGTTTTTGTTACTGAAAGTAGGTATTATCACTGTTATTTCATTTAATAATAAAGAAATTAATTACGCAATATATTAACGCTTTGTGTTCGACGGTGCATATTAAGTCAACCACAAATTTATTCCGTGGAGAAGAAAACGTATACAAAATGAAGAAAAAAAAATTTCAGGATCCTTGAATAAAAGTAAAATTTTGGTATCAACTTTAATCACCATTTACCCAGCTTGGATTTTTGTATTTAGTAAAAACGTATGAGGAGGGCTTGGCAGAGTTCATTAAATGTAAAAGGATGAGGGTGACCACCAGGCATTAGGAAGATTTTTATTTACTAGATAATAGGTAAATATTCACAGGGATGAAACTTAACAGTCGCCAATGCGAGTAGAATTTTTGTTGATCGCCCAGTTGCCGAACGTAACAAGTGTAGTACGATGCACCGACCAACGAACACTTAGACGCATTTTGTGTTTACATTTCAAGTTTTGTCCCTTAAAAATATTATTGGCAATATTTAGCGCGTGTAGGATATTTGGTGAAGTGGCGTAATTATAATCCAGATCAGGAATAGATATAACAATTTAATTGACATTTGCATCAGGAATCGTCTTGAAATATTTGACATGACATTTTTTGTCAAAGGGAAATAATCAAAACCGCCTAGGCTGATTCCCGCCTGACTTATCTTTGTCAATACCCCATCGAGCTAATACTGGCGGAAACCAGTACAAAGCAAATACATTACAAAAATCACCGGGAGTAAATATGATTTCGATTCTGGAGGTTTCAAATACGATGTTTTCTAATAACTGTCAAGATTAAAACACAATAATAATAATTAGTATTTTGGAAGTCACTTTTAGCTTATTTATTAAATCACAATAACATATCACTTACAATTTTTTAAAGAATTTATAATAGCGGATTTTCCATTGAATATACATATTTTTGCAATGATGTCATTTTCTACTTCTTGTTCAACACAAAGAAAGATTAAATTTATTGTACATTTCAAATATAGAAAACATTCATTGCTTTAATTTGTTAAATGCACAACAAGACAGACAACACATAAACTTAAATCCTACTCATTATCATAGCAAGTTTAAAGTTTAAATATCAATTATTTATGAAAAAAACATAAAACAACAGGGTTCACCACAGGCTGTTTTAGCGTGGAGGTCTGCCACGCTTGATTTTTTCACGCCACGCTTCATTTCCAAGCGCCACAACTCATTTAACATCACATTGCCGGTTTCACTTTTTAAACCACGAGTGTATTTCCATCGCTTAATTTTAAACTGTAAAGAGTGACCATCAGCCATGACATGTTTATTGTTAAATAAACATCCTAATTAAGCATATTTTCCGCCCAATTGATTGTTACATGTGAAGAATCGAATGAAGAAACACAGGTAACATATCGATCGCCATTTGTGAGAATATTTAATAACGCATCGGAGATGGAACAAACTAGACGGAAATCCGTACGCATACGATAGCTTTAACCTACGGGAACAGGGATGCGTTTGTTGCTGAAATGGTGCGGCAAGAACTGAAAACATGCGTACAATATGCATCTAGAAGCGTTACATGGTTCCCCGAATAAAAATGTATATAACCAAGAATTAAACTTATTATATCACACATGAACATTTTATTGAATTTGTAACATTTTAATTGATATTTTTATGAAACTGAGATCAATTCAGTCACAAAATAATAAACAACAGCAATTCTTCTGTCATGTTAATTTCAGTAATCTAAGCTCAGTTGCACCAGAGACAATGCATTGCATGTGTCTGTATGCACAATTTTTTTATGGAAGTACTGAAATTTTCTTTAAAAAAATTAAATTATTATGGACATAGGCATCAAATACTTCTTAGAAAATATTAAAAGTGTCAAGGATAGAGGGTTTTCACCATGTAAAAGATAATAACCAATATCCAATCCCAAATTACACTGCAAGGAAACACAAAATTGTATTTTATCAACTATGATAAGGTGCATGTAGGGCAAGTTTTGTAAGCTCTTCAATTAATGAATCTATTCACAATTATGGGAAGAAATAAATTTATTAAATAATATATGTTGAACATTTACCATCTAAGGATGCTGGATAAAAAAAGATTAAAAACATACGGTGAATATTTACATATTTATTTTTTGCATTTAATTGGTATTAGAATCGACATGTCTGACGAGAACGGTTCCTCCACCCTTGAATTTTTTTCTGTGGTTAACCCTGAACAATAGCACTCTATAGATTGTGGCTATTTCAATCATACATTTGTCATGTTTGTGTGTGCATTGTTAGCAAATCTGTGGCAGTCTTTTCTGTCTTACAAATCTTAAATCTAGAATGAAAATGGGTGGACATTTTCCTGCATACTTAAAATGGAAATAAGTTAATTTGTTTTATAAATTCCTAATATTGAAGAATAAAGGTAGCTAAAAATGCCAGAAATGTAGGATTTTGAGTCAAAAAGCCGGTAGCTTTGGGGGGAGGTTTCTACATTCTGAGAGATAATCTTAATTTCTGGAAACAAAATACAAGCGTCCAACAGAGTCAAATATCTAATTATGTATGTAGTGATCCAAGGTAGGAAGTAATAATATCAAAACAAGACAATAACTTCTGAATTCATGTACATAAGCAAATTTGTACACATGATCATATAATTTATAGTTAAAACACACTTGCGCTGAAAAAAGTTGGGCCCCTAACTATATTGTTGGGCTCCTGGATTTTTTCAGGCTAGGGGCCCAGCTGGCTACTGCAGGAAAAAAGTTAAGCTCTATCCCTGATTCACACATGAATGATTCTCCGTCAGAAAAGGTTGCTGTTAACAATATATTGTGCTACATTTTTATTCATAAAATTTTTACTTTATATTTATATAAAGTTGGTTGTAATACTAAAATCAGTGGTGAAATATACACACTTTTTTATTACAACACGCGAACTGCGATAAAAACCGTGTATGTTATTAGAGACATGAAAAATTGATGTAATTTTACTTGTCTGCAAACAAGCCCCATGGTTCCAAAATACAATAGCTAAACCCTATAATGGAAGTGTACTTGGCTAATAGTCCGGGCTCATCTATTCTACGGACTCATGAAGCTAGATTGGGACTCATCATTTTAAAAAGTGAAGAGTCCAAGGCTCGCCATAAAAAATCCTAGCGAGAACCCTGATAATCACATTTTTATTACAAAGTTGCATTACTATTATAAACTCTATACAAGATTGAGTTACAATTCGCCGATTGTGAATTAAGTGGTGCTACCTCCCTTAAAGGGGTGGGTAAGTTATCCCCGATTTACATGTATGACTAGCACATGCAGTATGCTTACCACCAGTGTTCTAGGATTCCCATTTCCCGTCACCCGTGGAAAGTGATTTCTCAGCACGGGAAAGCCAATTTTGTTGTCCTTGTCACCCGTGGGCAAGTACACATTAAAAGTCGGGATTCTTGAAAAAATGTTCATACTTGCCCTGGCAGGATACAAATATACATTAATTTTGTTCAATAGTTTAATTTTTTTTAAATCAAGATAAAAAAATCTAGTGTGGATAATTATTTTCATTTTAATTGATCAATGTTATACAGGTGCTTGTAATTTGAGTTTTCACCACTGCTGCAAAATATTTTTGAGATCAAGTATGAATGCAGTAAGTACAGAATCAAACCCGGTAAAACCGGCAAAATTTGGTTTTGGAGGAAATAATTTCCTTTTTTTTTCTTTTTTTTTCTTTTTTGTAAATTTGGTAATGGATTAAATAATATCATATTGAAGTTTTTTCTTACTTTGACTTGTACAAAAATCGACAAGTATGAAAATTTGTTATGTACAAATATGTGTATATTATATTTTGAGATGTATGGGGGTTTGTACTGTTAATTTCCTAAAAATATGTACAACAAGAAACCCAAGCCAGCTTCTTAGACAGAATTGCAAAAAGTTGTTGTTTCCAAATATAAATGTACAGAATACAGTACATTTATATTTGGAAACAATAACTATTGTGCAATTCTGTACAAGGAGAAAATCTTCAATTGGAACATATCTAATTAACACGTCATTAAAACTTTGTGGGAAAGTTTACTTGAGATGTGGGAAAGCCAGTCTATAGACTAGAGGACACTTTCCCGTGTAAAGTTCAGTTAGCAAAAAAATCCTAGAACACTGACCACTAACTTTCAGTCTTTCTAATGCATAAGAAACCATAAACACAATGTTTTGCAACATAATTTAACCTTGTTATTGTGACATCCCAGTTTTTGTCTCGCCTGCGACGAAAGTCGCTGGAGGCAAGACATATGTATGGGAATCCTGCGGCGGCGGCGTAAACACTTGACATCTTGCTTCATATCTTTGTAAGCCCAAGCCCTAGGTCCATCAAATTTGGTCCAGAGGTAGCTTATGATGAATACTTGCCAGTCAGTCACCAGTCACCTGACCTTGACCTCAATTTCACGGTCCAGTGACTACGTTAAAGTTTTTGGGTTACGACAGTTCCTCTGTAACTACGCATGGTAGGATGACAATATTTGGTGTATAGGTTGCTAATGACTAGTACATGACTGTCTGGTAGGTGTCACCTGACCTTGACCTCAATTTCATGGTCCAGCGACTACGTTAAAGATTTGGGGTTACGACAGTTCCTCTGTAACTACGCATGGTAGGATGACAATATTTGGTGTATAGGTTGCTGATGACTAGTACATGACTGTCTGGTAGGTGTCACCTGACCTTGACCTCAATTTCACGGTCCAGCGACTACATTAAAGTTTTGGGGTTACGACAGTTCCTCTGTAACTATGCATGGTAGGATGACAATATTTGGTGTATAGGTTGCTGATGACTAGTACATGACTGTCTGGTAGGTGTCACCTGACCTTGACATCAATTTCATGGTCCAGCGACTACGTTAAAGATTTGGGGTTACGACAGTTCCTCTGTAACTACGCACGGTAGGATGACAATATTTGGTGTATAGGTTGCTGATGACTAGTACATGACTGTCTGGTAGGTGTCACCTGACCCTGACCTCAATTTCACGGTTCAGCGACTACGTTAAAGTTTTTGGGTTACGACAGTTCCTCTAACTACGCATGGTAGGATGACAATATTTGGTAAATAGGTTGCTGATGAATAGTACATGAGTGTCTGGTAGGTTCCACCTGACCTTGACCTCAATTTCACGGTCCAGTGACTACGTTAAAGTATTTGGGTTACGGCTGTTCCCCTGTTACTATGCAGGGTATGGTGACAATATTTTGTATACAGGCCGCTGCTGATATTTAATGCTATTTACGTAATGCTTATGACGAAATTTATTTTCGTTACTGATGCGGAATGCAGGCGAGACGTTTTTCTGTGTCCACACTTGTTATTGTTTGTTCATATAAATGTTCATTTAACAGATAATATTATTGTATGGAAATGAAACAACAATTGGACGTGCAAAAAAGCCAGTACTCCGTGTCCCTTGTTATTCCTTTGAACGCCTGATGTGATTGACTTAATTGGCAGGTGGAGGCTGTGTATCAAAATAAACATATATTACAATCCAATCAATAAGGCGGGAAAAACATACCAATGGGAGGAGCATTCATTCATCATGTTCATAGACCTTTGAAAATCATGTTTTAATACATCTACATAATTGCAATAAAATGATGCATCTTTCGGGATTGCAATAATTTCCGTTAAAAAAATAAAAAGGAAAATATTTTTAAGTTAATTTTATTTTCGATCTTTTTCACTAAACCTACGTGTCTGCAATTTGGAAATGCTTATGGGCGGTTTAAAAAAAAATGACCCCAACAGTTCATGGTCCTCTAATTTTGTCAAATTAATAGATATATTATTTCTAAATAGTTAAAAATGTATGTCTAGTTGTGGGGAACATTTCTGCAAAAAATCTTAAAGATATCTCAGAAAACAAAAAAGTTATGCCAAAAAAACATGCCAAAATTGTCAGGAGTGCAACACTTTTTTGTGACACTTTAAAAAAATGTCATTTTTTAAAAGGTCACAAAATTGTCAAATCTAGCAATATGTGCATAATTCTTTTTTTATTATACAGTTTCATGTGTTAACTTATTGAGAGATATAAAAAGAAAGTATGTTGCATTTTAAAAAGTATGAAAATATTGTTTTGAAAAAAAGATCTACCCTGTCAGGAGAGCAACACAAATTTAAGTTATTTTGTATTAAGTTCTTGATTGAAATGTTTTCCTTTTGTTTTCAATAATTAAACCGAAACAAAATCAAAAATATACCTTTGCTGCCTCAAAACAGTCGCTACAATATACCCTAAAACTGGTAATCTGAACAGGGACAACTAATAAAACAGAGCCGCCCTCAACTGTCAGGAGTGCAACAAATGACATGTTTTTAGATATATTTTCTTTGTAATGTGACTTATTTTGTGTATTTCTTTAATTTTTAGCAGAAGCTATACAGAATCTTTGAATAAGTATTTCAGAAGGCTGAAAAATACCTTTTACATTAATTTTTGTCTCGCCTGCGACGAAAGTCGCTGGAGGCGAGACATATGTATGGGAATCCGGCGGCGGCGGCGGCGTAAACACTTGGCATCTTGCTTCATATATTTGTAAGCCCAAGCCCTAGGTCCACCAAATTTGGTACAGAGGTAGCTTATGATGAGTACTTGCCAGTCAGTCACCTGTCACTTGACCTTGACCTCAATTTCACGGTCCAGCGACTACGTTAAAGTTTTTGGGTTACGGCAGTTCCTCTGTAACTATGCATAGTAGGATGACAATATTTGGTGTATAGGTTGCTGATGACTAGTACATGACTGTCTGGTAGGTGTCACCTGACCTTGACCTCAATTTCACGGTCCAGCGACTACGTTAAAGTTTTTGGGTTACGACAGTTCCTCTGTAACCAAGCATGGTAGGATGACAATATTTGGTATATAGGTTGCTGATGACTAGTACATGACTGTCTGGTAGGTGTCACCTGACCTTGACCTCAATTTCACGGTCCAGCGACTACGTTAAAGTTTTTGGGTTATGGCAGTTCCTCTGTAACTACGCATAGTAGGATGACAATATTTGGTGTATAGGTTGCTGATGACTAGTACATGACTGTCTGGTAAGTGTCACCTGACCTTGACCTCAATTTCACGGTCCAGCGACTACGTTAAAGTTTTTGGGTTAGGACAGTTCCTCTGTAACCACGCATGGCAGGATGACAATATTTGGTATATAGGTTGCTGATGACTAGTACATGACTGTCTGGTAGGTGTCACCTGACCTTGACCTCAATTTCACGGTCCAGCGACTACGTTAAAGTTTTTGGGTTACGACAGTTCCTCTGTAACCACGCATGGTAGGATGACAATATTTGGTATATAGGTTGCTGATGACTAGTACATGACTGTCTGGTAGGTGTCACCTGACCTTGACCTCAGTTTCACGGTCCAGTGACTACGTTAAAGTTTTTGGGTTGCGACAGTTCCTCTGTTACCACGCATGGTAGGATGACAATATTTGGCATATAGGTTGCTGATGACTAGTACATGACTGTCTGGTAGGTGTCACCTGACCTTGACCTCAATTTCACGGTCCAGCGACTCTGTTAAAGTTTTTGTGTTACTGCAGTTTCTCTGTAACTATGCATGGTAGGATGACAATATTTGGTATATAGGTTGCTGATGAATAGTACATGACTGTCTGGTAGGTGCCACGTGACCTTGACCTCAATTTCACGGTCCAGTGACTACGTTAAAGTTTTTAGGTTACTGCTGTTCCCCTGTTACCAAGCATGGTAGGATGACAATATTTGGTATATAGGTTGCTGATGAATAGTACATGATTGTCTGGTAGGTGTCACCTGACCTTGACCTCAATTTCACGGTTCAGCGACTACGTTAAAGTTTTTGTATTAGGACAGGTCCTCTGTAACTATGCATAGTATGGTGACAATATTTGGTATACAGGCCGCTGCTCATAATTAATGCTACTTACGTAATGCTTATGATGAAGTTTATTTTCGTTAACTGATGCGGAATTCAGGCGAGACGTTTTTCTGTGTCCACACTTGTTTTAATGTCAGGAGTGCAGCAGTTTTTTTTTATTGATCTTCAATTGTATCATACTAAGAAATATTTTATGAAGATTTATTCATTATAATTATTTTAATTTAAGTTCAGGAAACTTTTCTTAGAAATTAATTGTTACAATAGCAGTTTATGAGCTTAAAATTTGATAAAAATTCATATTTTGTGTACAATTTAGCTGTCTCATATACCAACTGTTTTTTATAATTTAGAGACATATTCCAACAGATAATTCTTTTATATGTTCATTTATAAATTGGCATTAAAAAAATATACTGTTGAAAAACATATCTGTTCATTTATTTAAGACGTCCTGTTTTAAATGTCATCCATGTAAATGTTGCACTCCTGACACAATATTTAAATGAATAGATGATTGCAAGTATACGGCAAAATTATGGTTCTCCATATGGATGGAACAAAGACTACAATTGGGAATGGTGTCTTTCGATTATAAAAACAGTTGGTATCAATATGAGAGCCAACTAAATTGTACACAATATATGAATTTTTATAAAATCTGAAGCTCAATTTTAAACAAACTGCTTCACTCCTGACATTAAAAAATGAATGTGAAAGGTATTATAATCCATCTGAAATATTTATTCATTGCTTCTGTGTAGCTTCTGAAAAATAAAGAGAAAACACAAAATAAGAGAACTTTTAAAGAAAACATATCTACAATGTAAGAACATGTCATTTTTTGCACTCCTGACAGTTGAGGGTGCTCTGTTTTACTTGGTGTCCTTGATCAGATTACCAGTTTAAGGGTATCTTGCTGTGACTGGTCTGATGCAGCAAAGGTATATTTAGGAAAAAATTTCTACCAAGAACTAAATGCAACGTTGCTTAAATTTGTGTTGAACTTATGACAAAGTAGTTTTTTCAGAACAATATTTTCATACTTTTAAAATGCAACATACATTCTTTTGATATCACTCAATTAGTTAACACATGAAATTGTGTAATAAAAAAAGAATTATGCACATATTGCTAGATTTGACAATTTTGTGACCTTTATAAAATGACATATTTAGGTGTCACATAAAAGTGTTGCACTCCTAACAATTTTGGCATGTTTTTTTTGCATAACTTTTTTGTTTTCTGATATATCTTCAAGATTTTTTGCAGACGTGTTCCCCACAACTAGACATACATTTTTAACTTTTTAGAAATAATATATCTATTAATTTGACAAACTTAGAGGACCATAATCTGTTGGGGTCATTTTTTTTTAAACAGCTTATATATTAATTTTGTTCTTTCTCAAATATCCTATTGAAAAAGTTTAGATATATGAAATTTGTTCCCAGCAATTTCACAAAATTACCTTAGTCTTTAAAGAATGTATTTCCTTCTTTTATTTGTTTTAACCTGGAGTGTCAGGAGTGCAACAAAATCAGACTAAACATAGTACTTTTTCTACAACCTACCATTTTCACATGATTGCGGTTATCGTGGAATTATAAATAATTGAATGGTTTAATTTTTAAATAGTCTGTACTTTCGGTTCTCCACCATGTTACATGGTTGACTTCATCCTGGGGAACTGTCGTATCTAGCTAAATTAACTACAAACAAACTTTCATGCCTTCCAAAACTTTATTATTACGCCATCTTCATGCATCATCATCAGCTAACTAAAAAACTATATACAAGATGTTTTGACACCATTCAAAATCTGGATTGTTCAACTCGATAACAACATTATAATTTTGACAATATGAATAATACATGTTCAAGAAAATATTACGCATAGGAGAATGTTAAATATATTTATATTTTTCAATATTTTAATACCCCTTTTTATTAAATGGGGTTTTTACCCACGTAGGTGCCAATTGTTTATTGAAGGTATAGTGTGACACATTTATCATGTTTATGTAATGGCTTGTATACCAACTACAGTCTTACATGTTAACTAAAGTTATCGAACATGTTAACGGTAGGTGGCGTGCATATGGAAAGACATCAATTAGTCCATCGAAAACAAAGGCAATAAATTTGAATAAAACACCGGAATGTTCTACACTGACATGGAAACTAGGAGACTGATATCTCTCCAACAAATCAAACAATTCATCTTGGTATCATAAGATCTGCACGGTTTGACTGTGACTGAAATTGACTTGTTAGAAATCTCAAATAAGATGCTATAATGGAAATTTTTTATGGAAGTAACAACGTGTGAACTTCAAATCGTCAAAAGTACTGATGGTGTATCTCCAAAAATTTGACCCTGTCTCTTTAAAATTGTCAGAGAATGTTCTTCCGACTCCACAATCAAAGACTAAAAAAGTGTTGCTCAGCAATGGATTCTGGATTCTCAGACTATAAAATTACATATTTGGTAGAATTGTTGATAAACTTTTCATCCCATTGCTTAAGCAGACAATTACTAAAATGAACTTTTGCCAAAATGGACCATAAAAAAGTGGGATATCGAAATTATAAACTAGTAAATTACTAGGGTAAATTACTAGGCTAATAGTTAAATAATTTAAGATTAATTTTTTTTTTAAATAATTATGACCAGGTTCCACACCTAGCCTGTGCAAACCTGGGTTAAAGTATATGAAGTCATGTGGTCAGACATGCAGGCAAAATATGGTATCTATTTTGTGTGATCAACTGCTACAGTTTTTAACCCAGATCTCTGAAACTTCATAGAAAGATTGCAATGTATTGAAGGTGTGCACCTGCTATCATGAAAATGTTCAAGTGTTTTTCCTGATTTTCCAGACTTGGGAACGTAGTCATTTTTTTAGAACATTATTGTCATTAGGCATATAACTAAAATTTGGAAGGTTTCTAGTTGTCATGGTGAAATTAAAGATAGATTAAAAAAAATATATATTTTCAGGGGAGAACCATGAGTTGGGTTCAAGATGAGTGGAAAGATGGTTTGCCACACAAGGCCCTTCAGAAAATTAACCAATTGGAAGCCCAGTTTGAAAAGTTGAAGAAAGAAAGGGACCAAAAACAATTTCAGCTTGATAGCTTGGAACAGGTAAACATAAACAAATCGGTAGACTATTTATTGTTTATTTTTTCCCTGTCATGCTGTAAAACTGTAAAAAGGAAGACTCATTCCTAGGCTTCTGCACTTACAACATCCTTGTTCAACACCCTGGATCAGAACCTGATTGGACGATTCACAATAACATTTCAAAACAACCCCTGTTTCATCAGGCCTTTTATTGGTTAATGTACTAATTATTTTTCATTTGCTCTCATATAACCATCTAATTACAAGAACATGTGGTGCCTTGCAGGGTTCTCCCAAGGAATTTTGGAAAGCACTAAGGTGTAATGTTTTAAAAAGGGTCAAATTTTGCATGTCACATCATTCATTTCCTGCATCACATGCATTTCTGTGTGTGTTTTCTCTCACAGACGGGTAACTTTGTTGAATTAAATAATAAATGAGATAGTATTAATATTTTTCTAATTTATTTTTGTTTTAAATTTTTTGCTCTAATAACAAATAACACTTAATCTACAGCAGCAATGTGCCATTTACTAACATTTTGCATTATCTTGAAACCTGTCTCATTTCCTTTTTTATGTATAACTCATTATTTTTATATGCTTACATTTTTTGATTGAGTTAAGTGTGTTGATGTAGTTTAGTTTATAATTTGTTTCCCCAGGTTACTGTTTCAGTAGACCAATTTTTGAGCTGATTTATTGTGTCTATTATTCTAGCTAAATGATATTTAATACATACATGAATTAGTGCGAAACAAAGTATCTCATAACCAATAAACTTCCAATTTTAGAATTCAGTATTGATTTAAAAGTTCTTCGCAAATTTAATATAAATGATCAGTTTTAAGCCTAGGCCGAATTTTATTGCCGTTATAATCTGAAGTTAGTTTTGTGATTTTTCGGATTAACGGCAGAAGTAGTCCTTTAATGAAGCAAATGAAAAATTTTAACTTCTGTCTTTTTATACAAAATTCAAACAAAATATTCATCTTCTTTACGTTATTAATGCTTTAGACATTACGAAACTAACGTGAAACGATCTTTATTGAAGAAATTTCTTTATTCATATGAAGATGCACGTGAAAAATGTTATTTTGATAATTTTTTCGTAAATGGATAATGTGACCTAATTTTTTTATAAACGTGATCATTTGCATACTATAACAACCATTCCATAGTAAGAATCCAATTATTTACATATGTATTACCCAAGATGCAACACCGCATTCAGTTTTAGGTTTCTCAATGTTTTTTATGTAGTAAACGCCATTAAAAAGATACACGAATGTCAATTAATACACAAGGCACAGTGAGTTATTAAAAACGGCAATAACTATCATCACGCATCAATAATGATCGATTTTAAACACAAAACCGATACAAAAATGGTGACAATTTGGAAAGATTTCAAGATCGACCACATCTGATTGTATATGCAACTTCTTTTGGACATCAAATTGCTGGAGTGATTCACTCTCGCTCTGCTACATTACGAGTAATAAGACTAAATTTGTACCCTCTCCAAAAAAAGCCAGGGTACGATTATTCGTTCTATTTTCAGCCTAATGTAATAAAATATAAACATATTCTGCTGATGTCTTCACTAATTAAACAACTTTTTATTAACAATTTGCATGCATATAGTCTAAAAATACATATAGCTTTCTCATTTGCAATAATGCTGCCATTTTTTTGTCTAACAGGCCTTACAAGTACAGAAAAGGAAAGTGGAGGAAGAAAAGAATCAATATGGTGGATTTAAAAGAGAAATTCAGAGTTTATCAGAAACATGCCAGGATCTTGAGAAAAAAAGAGAGAAACTTGCACTTGATTTACAACAAAAAGAGAATCAATTGTCTTGTGTTGATGGAAAATTGTCTCAAACAAAAACTCAGCTTGATGCTGAAATGAAGAAGGTAACAAACATGATTTGTGTCATAGAACTGCAACAGAGAGTGGGAGAGATAGTTTTTCGGCTGGCAATACAAACTGCAGCCTTAAGTGTTATTATAAATCATGGTCACTTTTTGATGCATTTAAAATGTTTTCTAATTAATTGAAGGTTCACATTATACAGTTGAACTTTGACAACTTGAACTAGAAAGAGAAGTTGAATAATTTTTGTTAAATGACCGGTAAATTGCATGGTTTGCAGTCATGATAACTGTTGTCTTGAAATTATGCAGTCATAAAAGACGTTTTAAGTTCGGATCATCAGGTATGCCATTTTTTAGCGTCCAGGACGCCCTATAGTACTTGCCAGTCAGTCACCTGACCTTGACCTCAATTTCACGGTCCACCGACTACGTAAAAGATTTGGGTTATGGCGGTTCCTCTGCAACCATGCTTGATAGGATAATAATCTTAGGAACATAGCTTGCTGATGGATAGTACATGACTGTCTAGTAGGTGTAACCTGACCTTTGACCTCAATTTCACGGTCCAGCGTAAAAATTAAAGTGTTGGGGTTCTGGCAGTTCCTCTGTAACCATGCATGGTAGGATGACAATATTTAGCATATAGGTTGCTGATGAATATACATGACTGTCTGGTAGGTATCACCTGACCTTGACCTCAATTTCACAGTCCAGCGACTACGTTAAAGTTTTTGTATTAGGGCAGTTCCTCTGTAACTATGCATGGTAGGATAACAATATTTGGTATATAGGTTGCTGATGAAGAGTACATGACCGTCTGGCAGGTGTCACCTGACCTTGACCTCAATTTAACGGTCCAGTGACTACATTAAAGTTTTTGTATTAGGGTAGTTCCTCTGTAACTAGGCATGGTAGGATGGCAGTATTTTGTATATAGATTGCTAATGATTAATACATGAGTGTCACATAGGTTTCAACTGACCATGACCTAAATTTCACTGCCCAGTGTCTAAGTTAAAGTATTTGGTTTAGGTCCATTTCTTAGTAACCATGTATTGTATATTTTAAATGCTAACAATTTAATGCTATTTATGTAATGCTTATGAAATAATTTTTTTTTGTTACTGATGCAGAATTCAGGCGAGACATTTTTCTGTGTACACACTTGTTTGTTGTTGAAATATCTACTTATATATATCTTTACAGACTGGACAACTACAGATAGATTTGGAAAGGATTCAGCGTGAGCAACAGGACTCGGTAAAAAAGTTTGAGAAGTTAACATGTGATTACAGTAAACTTCAGGAATACAGTAATCAACAGAAGGTACAAATAGACCAACAGGCAGACAAAATTAGAAATCTAGAGACAGACTTGAAAAAAATAGCAGACAGTGCTAGTATGGTCCATACTTCAGGTAACTGTGATTAATGTTAAACTAGTCAGCATATGGAGATATGATCGTGGTTTTTCCTGCTTTTAATATATGGCAGAATTCGGAACATTTCCCAATAAAAAATCGTCTTTTTTTTCCCTCATCGGCTAGAAAAGTTCCAATCACTGCAAGTTTTTTCTGTGCGGGTAGAAACTGTTTTCAGATGATAATTTGAAAACGTGTCAACAGATTTTATTTTAACTCCAATTGTAGTTTTCAACTTGGGCCAATTCAAGAGTTTTTCTTGGTCAACAGTTTGTGGTTTCCAGATGATAACTTGAAAACGAGTCAACAGATTTTTTAAAAAACTTTGCACAGCTGTTAAGTACTATAAAATGAAGAATTGGTTTAATTTTCAGCACAATCCCATATGTAGTTTTTGAGTTGTGCCAATTTGAAATAATTTTTATAGATCAAGGGTCAAGGTAAAAATTGTCTTCTGAGAAGGACTGTTATCATGCTCAGCTGTTCCTGTAGTCTGATATCTAATTCCATAAAATGTGTTTATGAATATTAAAAACAATGCAACGTGGTGGGGTATCATTAAACATCCCATTAAATGATCTATTTTAAATTCTTACTGCACTAAATTGACTTAGGTATACTATAGTGCCCCATAACGTGAAATATGCCAAAATCATAAAACAGTCAATTTGAAGTATTATGGTAAAACTGATTGATATAATCACTTGCAGAAAGAATGAAACCACAGTTTCACAATAAGAATGTTATAAACTATGTAAATGAGTCTGCTGGCATTCAAGTCCAACTTAAACTGAAAATGAAACCCCCATTACATTGACTGCTGATCATGTGCTGACCATGAGTGTCCTTTCAAATAAATGGGATAGTTTTCCTTAAAATTTATTTAACTTAAGCCCTGAAGGAAACTTCTTTTGCATCTTCTACCAGTGTTACTCCTACTCCTACTACTAAAAGTATCAAAACCCAAGGCCAAGTTCCTGAATTTCAAATCTTTTGATTGCAGAACTAAACTCAACTGCAGTAAAACCTGTATAAACTGGTTACCTATGGGGCCGAACAATATGGCCAGTTTGGACAGTGGGTCGGTTTGTTCAGATTTGGAAAATCACCGGAAGTGAAGATGAAAAAGTGGGGTTTAGACTAAGACTAAGAACACCTTTGATACACACTCCTTTCATATGCAACGGAATCCATGAAAGAAATGTAATAAAATGAATGATATTTAAAAGTTATAATACACACTGATATTTTATTGATATATATCAGAGTAATAATTACTCAATATTTTACCGCAAGATACATGTCAGGGGTTCCTTGTCTTTTCTCCATTTTCTTCGCACGATAGTGTCCTCTGTAATTGATTGCATTAGCAAAAGAAACTACAGGTAATCTTTACTGTTTGCAAAGTTTATCATGTATGCTATGTGTTGTAGTATATCCTCAGACTTAAATCTTTACGAGATTGTTTGGCTATGGAGTGTTACATCATCGTCAAATTTTCGCTTTCCATTTAACTTGTGAAATTATTAGTATTAAATATGATTCACATGTATCTAAGACATTGGTTCATTAATAGGATTCACTTTTGCAAATTATGAAAATTAAATTAATTGTTTTGAAAACAATTCACCTTTGTTGTACACTTTGGTTCATTAATTAATTAAATACCTCAAACAGACTTCACAAGTCATGTCATCCTCACAATTCAGGGTTTCTGTGTCCACATGTGTCCACGAAACCCTGACAAACTTAGCTAGGAAATTCCTGGGCTAGAAGATTTGCGCAGACGTCAATCCTTCAAAATATCAACCAATGAAATTGCTTGAAGGAAGCAAGTGTTTGGCAGTATACATTCTGACTCATTCTTGAGTTGGAAGAAAACGTAAAACAACTAATAATATTGCGGTGATAACAAACAATTAACACTACTGTACAAATACACTAATTTTCACATGGTCTATGCAACACATCAGTTTGGTTAATTTACAATTGACATCGGGATATCTCCAAACCAAGTTGTGAATGAAGTGAGCTTTTGATTGGCTACATCAAGATATGATGTAGCCAATCAAAATAGTGACTTCTAGACCGGGAATTTCCTAGCTAAGTTTGTAAGGGTTTCGTGGACACATGTGGACACAGAAAACCTGACTTGTGAGGATGAAGTCATGTAAATTACCTTGTTTTGATAGCTATAGATTGATTAAATAAATACATCTGGTCTTGTAAATTATTCCATTTAAACAGGTAAATTTCAATTGAGAAATGTGTATTGGGACTAGACATAAGGGTCATAATTAGGAATACACGAGGTCCTGATTATACAGGTTAAATTAACGAAGGACCTAAATTTTCTGCCGGAATCGACAGGAACCAGTTTATTCAGGGGCCGGTTTTAAAGGGTTTTACTGTATATTGTCAATAAGATAACATGAGAAAATCTTGTTATTTCAACTCGTGAGTTTGTGTCCTTAGTGTATTTAATTTTAGCTATAGTAGCAGTAAAAGTTGGAACACGAAAATAAAAACGCATGAAATATTAATACAAATGAAAGAATTATTAATTATGATTACAAATCGCGAAAATTACATTGCGCCAAAATTAAACTTACACAACAAAAATGCTAAATTTTCACCACGCAAAAAAACCCACTTATACGGTAATCATACCAGTAATAACAATAACCTTTTAGACCCCACCACACTATGTGGTTATACCCTCCATATGGATATTAGTGTCCATCTGTCCATACCTCAGTGTTTTCCAAATGATAACTTGAAAATGTGTCAACATATTTTGTTTAAACTTTAAACAGCTGTTAGGTACTACATGTATAAAATAAAGATAAAGTTCAATTTCCAGAACAATGCAATATGTAGTTTTCAACTTAGGCCAATTTTTTTGGTCAATAGTTGACGGTTTCTAAATTAGCTTTTCTGGAAAAACAGATTTTGTTTAGACTTTGCACATCTGTTAAGTACTATAAAATGAAAATCAAGTTGAATTTTCAGCACAATCCTATTTGTAGTTTTTGAGTTGTGCCAATTTGAAAAGGTCATGGAAAAAATTGTCTTCTGAGATGGACTGTGGGCTAATAGGCTAATTGTAATGTGTTAATGAATAATATGTGGCGGGGTATCGTATAATGTCCCATTAAGTGCCCTATTTTTGGTTTAAGGAGAGGTTTTTAGTAATTTAAATAAAAAATAAATTTTCAATAAAATTTACTAATTAAGCTGAAATGGCATTTCCCAAATGTGTCAGGAAAAACCCAGATAATAGTCCTCTATTCTTATTGTTTACTCTCCATTCGCAGGAGATATCACAGGTCTTTTATTTATTGCAGTAGAGATTTTTAAATTTATCTTTTAAAAATTAAATTTCAGTTTGAATTATTATTTCTACAAAACTGTTTCTTTGTGTACATGTGGAAATCAAATAAAGCCCAACAACAGATATGGCTTGATTATTTTTTGTTTTTTGTCTCGCCTGCGACGAAAGTCGCTGGAGGCGAGACATATGTATGGGAATCCGGCGGCGGCGGCGGCGTAAACACTTGACATCTTGCTTCATATCTTTGTAAGCCCAAGCCCTAGGTCCATCAAATTTGGTCCAGAGGTAGCTTATGATGAGTACTTGCCAGTCAGTCACCTGTCACCTGACCTTGACCTCAATTTCACGGTCCAGCGGCTACGTTAAAGTTTTTGGGTTACGACAGTTCCTCTGTAACTACGCATGGTAGGATGACAATATTTGGTGTATAGGTTGCTGATGACTAGTACATGACTGTCTGGTAGGTGTCACCTGACCTTGACCTCAATTTCACGGTCCAGCGACTACGTTAAAGTTTTTGGGTTACGACAGTTCCTCTGTAACCACGCATGGTAGGATGACAATATTTGGTATATAGGTTGCTGATGACTAGTACATGACTGTCTGGTAGGTGTCACCTGACCTTGACCTCAATTTCACGGTCCAGCGACTACGTTAAAGTTTTTGGGTTACGACAGTTCCTCTGTAACTACGCATGGTAGGATGACAATATTTGGTGTATAGGTTGCTGATGACTAGTACATGACTGTCTGGTAGGTGTCACCTGACCTTGACCTCAATTTCACGGTCCAGCGACTACGTTAAAGTTTTTGGGTTACGACAGTTCCTCTGTAACTATGCATGGTAGGATGACAATATTTGGTGTATAGGTTGCTGATGACTAGTACATGACTGTCTGGTAGGTGTCACCTGACCTTGACCTCAATTTCATGGTCCAGCGACTATGTTAAAGTTTTTGGGTTACGACAGTTCCTCTGTAACTACACATGGTAGGATGACAATATTTGGTATATAGGTTGCTGATGAATAGTACATGACTGTCTGGTAGGTGCCATTTGACCTTGACCTCAATTTCACGGTCCAGTGACTACGTTAAAGTTTTTAGGTTACTGCTGTTCCCCTGTAACCAAGCATGGTAGGATGACAATATTTGGTATATAGGTTGCTGATGAATAGTAAATGATTGTCTGGTAGGTGTCACCTGACCTTGACCTCAATTTAACGGTTCAGCGACTTCGTTAAAGTTTTTGTATTAGGACAGTTCCTCTGTAACTATGCATAGTATGGTGACAATGATTGGTTTACAGGCCGCTGCTCATAATTAATGCTATTTACGTAATGCTTATGACGAAATTTATTTTCGTTACTGATGCGGAATTCAGGCGAGACGTTTTTCTGTGTCCACACTTGTTATTTAACAAGGATTAAAACTATTGCCATTTTATGAATAGCTTTAAATTTATGTCTTTTTATAATTACAATAGCGTCTGGTAGTAAAGATTCAGGACTTCAAGAAAAGATACAACAACTTAATATCCTTAGAGAAAGAGATGTGATGGAGCTTAAACAGTTAAAGGAAGATTACAACAACTTAGAAAAAAAAGTATTAAAAATAATTGAATTTGAATCAAGTGTACTTTGAATGATATCTAAAACTACAAAATATCTAATTATTGTTGTGTACTTTTATTTATAATCATGATTTTTGTCTCGCCTGCGACGAAAGTCGCTGGAGGCGAGACATATGTATGGGAATCCGGCGGCGGCGTAAACACTTGACATCTTGCTTCATATATTTGTAAGCCCAAGCCCTAGATCCATCAAATTTGGTCCAGAGGTAGCTTATGATGAGTACTTGCCAGTCAGTCACCTGTCACATGACCTTGACCTCAATTTCACGGTCCAGCGACTACGTTAAAGTTTTTTGGGTTACGACAGTTCCTCTGTAACTACGCATGGTAGGATGACAATATTTGGTGTATAGGTTGCTGATGACTAGTACATGACTGTCTGGTAGGTGTCACCTGACCTTGACCTCAATTTCACGGTCCAGCGACTACGTTAAAGTTTTTGGGTTACGGCTGTTCCCCTGTAACTATGCATGGTATGGTGACAATATTTGGTATACAGGCTGCTGCTGATAACTAATGCTATTTACGTAATGCTTATGATGAAATTTATTTTGGGTTACTGATGCGGAATGCAGGCGAGACATTTTTCTGTGTCCACACTTGTTAAACAGATTATTGCTGAAAAATGTTTATGTGGCAACCACGTCATGCATGAAATTTATTAAAACTTATCTATACAGTACTTTTAAGTTGTCTTATTTTTCACTGTTATTAACCATCAATCCTTTTAATGAAATTATCTTCTTTTTTTATTGTAGACTGCAGAGGAGGTAGAGAGATACCAAGCAGAAATTGTCAAACTAAAATCTGAAACTTCAGATTATTTGATCAGAATTGATAACTTAAATGCAGCTAATGTTAAGAAAGACCAACCACAGTCAACAAATAGCTATCAAACAAGTTCTGATCCAGGCTTTGGAAGTACAGCTCCAAACAGACAAACATTTCAGGCTACACAAAGTACTGGTTTTGATAGGAACCAGTCATCACGTAATGACCAGTCTGGTTTTGGACTAGGCTTTGGAAATGGTGCGACAAATAGACAAGGAGGACAGGCTGCAGGTACTGGTTTTGATAGGAACCAGTCTGCAGATAATGACCAATCTGGTTTTGGACTTGGCTTTGGAAATACTGCACAAAACCGAAATAAATTTGCCCATGGAAACAATCAGAATACTAATGCTTCAAGTTTTGGTCAATCAAATGGTATGTTAACAAGATGCCCTATTTATGAACTTGTGAATAATTGCATTTGTAGAACTGTTAACAAAAATAGTCTTGTATATCTATTGTACGTTGTATTGACTTACTTATCTGATACTGTGGGCTAGTGACTTACTCTGTGCTGCAATTCCTGCCGGATACATTTGACTATTAAATTAAAACTGATACTATAAAATAAAATGTTTATCAGCATTAAAATTAAGAATTGAAGAAATGATACATGTACAAGTTTATGTTAAGGAACTAAAATTGTTATTATAGGATTGAACACCGTTTTCAATGGATTTATCTGTAAATCAACAAGACCAACTCACTCACAAACAAATAAAAGTCTGAAGGACTTTATGATAAGTTTGTGAGTGAGTTGGTCTTGTTGATATACCGATAAAGCCATTGAAAACTGTGTTCAATCCTTACAATTCTTTAAAATAGCATTAAGAAATTAATTTTACTATTAAGGAATTCTCAATTCCATGTTTCATGTCTATTTTGGTAGCAGCGATTGTCGAACTGACATATGAATATTTTATAAACCATCTTTTTGATTGTAATAAATACATCTTAAATCTATAACTTTATTTTCTTTATCTAACACGAGAATAGTTTTGAATTTAACAAATCATTAACGTCAATTGATCATGCAAATCATTTGTAATAAACGACAATATTGACGTCAATTTTGTCTCATTGGTTACGCTAAAAATAGTTCGGTCAACGTCATTTAACCAAAAATTAATGAGTCAACTTCATTGATCAAAAAATAAATTTTTTGTTAAAAACATCAACCGGAAGTAATATTGACCTATCAAATAAAAGTATTTCTAAATATGCAAATTATTAGCTTAAAATTATTATTGGCATTCTGTCTGTAGTATAAAGTAACCTGTCTTTTATGACCTTATGAGGAACAATGAAATAGAATCGCATTCATACAGAGTATAAGGTTATACACTGTAAAGGTAAAAATTGACACCACAAAAGACATTGCTGTAAGGGAAGTCCATCGTGCCAGCAAAATCTACTTGTGTCATAAACTTCACAGAAAAGATTGCGCATAAATTGAAGTTGTGCACCTGCTATTATGAAATTGTTCGAGGATATTTTTCTGGACTTGGGAAGTCATTTTTCATAACATTTACAGAAGAAGGTACCTATTTTGTGTAATCAACTAAAGTTTTCAACCCCGGAAACTTCAGAGAAAGATTGTACATGTATTAAAGTTATGCACTTGCTATTATTGAATTGTTCAAGAAATTTTTTCCTAAATTTCCAGACTTGGAAACTAACTTAGTCATTTGTAAGCAAATTTTAATTACGTGGGTTCACATTAATGTAATCAACTCTTTCTTTAGCTTTCAACCCAGATCCCTGAAACTTCACACACAAATTGAAGTTGTGCACCTGCTGTTATGTAATTGTTTTGAGTATTTTTTTCCAATCTTTAAGACTTGGGAACTTAGTAATTTTTTTCAGGAAATTGTTCAGAAAAGGGTATCTATTTTGTTTAATCAACAGCTGCTACGGCTCTGATTCCATATCCTTGAAACTTTAAGGAAAGACTGCAAACTTTTTTAATTTGTGCACCTATAATTTTTCAAGAAATGTTTTCACATTTTTCTAGACATGGGAACTGAGTCCTTTTATAGCACATTTTATACATGAAGGTTCTGTTTTTGTGTAATCAACTTAACACAGACCCAAACTTTCTTACAAAAAATTGTAAATCATTTCCCATTTATTAAGCCACATGATTTGCGACTTGGCCATTGCAGACTTATGTGATTTTTATTTTGAGCTTGTTATTAATACAAATGTGTATAAGTTTCTTTTTCCATAAGAGCAATAAGATTACCATTATTCTTTTGGTAGGTTCAGATAATTGGTCATCAGGAAATTGGAAGGATGGATTAACATCTGCAGTTTTAAAAAATATTGCTCAACTGGAAGCACAAGCTGAAAAGTTAAAAAGAGAAAAAGATCAAAAACAGTTCCATTTAGAAAGTCTAGAACAGGTAAAACTAAACAGAAATGTGCATATATCAGAGAGCAATTTGTCAGGGTAAACTTGTGTTTAATACTTAATTTTGCTTGTGGTATCATTTCGAATTGTTTTAACTTGCCAAAATAATAAGTGAAAGTTTTCAGGAATTTGATCCATAAATTTTGTCAATAATGTGTAAGAAAATATTGTGGATTTCAGTCATTGAAAGTTCGATGACGTACAGATTTTCTGTGAGTTTATCTGATTGTTCATCCGTCCATCTGTCCCACCTCAGGTTTAATGCTCCGTTGAAGCTTTTCTTTTAATTGAAGGTGACTTCTCATCTTCATGAAACTAGATACACAGTTGTAACAAGATGAGAACTTTTCAGGTCATCCTAAAAAAAATTGTTAGTTTGTTTAGCCTGTGGAAACGAAAATTGATTCATTAAGTAAGGACAATCTTCCAGATAATGTTATTATTTTAATATCAGCTGTATGTTAAAAAAGCAAAAAAAACTCAATAAATTTTGAGTATGTAACATGATTATTCTCAAAATGTCATGACAGAAACATAAATACACACAATGATTCCATTTTCATAATTTTCGTAAATTGCCATTAGTTTCCTTCATGTCACCGATAGTTCACAGAAAAAACTTGTATATCTGGTCTTTTGCATTTTCTCACTTCCACTTTTATATTAAATATGTAATACCAATAAAAATTGAAATGATTTTGCATATTTAACTCATTTAAAATGTTTGATGCATTTTGAAAATGGATTACATGCCACTTGTTACATTTGATGTATTTTGTTTTCAAATGGATTTCAATGTGCTATTTGTTAATTTCCTGGATACATGTAATTACCAACACTGACCAATGAGAAAATAGTAGAGTACAATTTCCCTAAGAAAAAAAAGTATTAAATGATTGGTAATCAAACACTATTCAGTTAGTTTGAAAATGCCCTGGTTCCTTGTATCCAAAAACGCATTTCACTGACATTAATACCAAAGACTCCAGGTGTGTGTATTCATTGCTGATTGATATTAATTATCATAATATTCATTAAAGACAGAGAAAAAAAACCACTGTGTACAGCATATATTCTACAACAATGTCAACATTTGTTCAAAATAATTTTAATCTGACAGCAAAAAACCCCCTACCTAACCACTTATGGAAATATGAGTCCAGGAAACAGCAACCCAACAATTTTTAAGGATCATCACTGGCAAATTTCTGTATGGCTGTGCCAAATATTTCAGGCTTGAGTGAACTTAAAAAGGGGGTGTTTACTGATAGTTTGTACAGCAGTGGTATAATTCATTTAAATTTATTAAAATGTTGTCTATATTTTATTATAGGCTCTTGCTATTCAAAAGAAGAAAGTAGATGAAGAGAAGAATTTAGGAGCATCTTTACAGAAGGAGGTACAAAACTTGTCGGAATCATGTGAAGATGTGGAGAAAAAACGACAGAAGCTTGCACAAGAACTTCAGATCAGAGAAAACAAACTTTCTATAGCAGAAGGACAACTGTCACATGCTAAATCTCAATTAGAGGTGGAAATACAGAAGGCATGTATTTTTTGTGGGTTTTAATTTTTTTTTTTGGGGGGGTTGAGTTAAGTTCAAGTTATATAATAATGTGAGTTTACATGATCCATGAGCTTCATGTACAGTATAAGCATTGACTTATCGTAATAATGTGCATTATTTGGAAGTCACAAGTTCTAATATGGCATCCCTCATGCGCTTTGATAACACAATAGGCTTCTAATAAGCAAAGAGAATCTGAGATGATGTGACATCAACATAAATTACAAACCAGTTAATTTTGTAGCCATAGCAACTTTCATATTTGAACAAAGCATTTGTAAATTTACTATAGATTCCTAAGTAAATTTTGTCACTTGAATCCCAACCAGTATAAAAGTTTTATTGATGAGAATCAATTCTGTGTATGTTTAAATGACATATTTATGACCCGAAACAATTAACTGGAAATTGAACGATTTCACCTTGATCCTCAATCACAGCAGGTGTCAATGTTTTTACAAGTAATCAGATTAAGATGTGCTCCTAGTCAATGATAATGCGCCAAAAAAAGTGTTTTATAGATCTGATGTGCACAGTCTTCCACCTTTTGATTAAATATATAATATAAATAAAAGATTTTGTGTATTTCTCTCCTTTTTCATACGTTTGATGTGTTTCTAATGGATAACTTGCAATTTTTTTAACTTCCTAGATAAATCTAATTACTGAAAATTACTAAAAAGAGTACAACGTCCTTCTATGACAAATTGTAACGGATTGCTAAGCAAACACATTTAATTAAGTTTTCAAGTTAACTTTCAAAATTTATAAATATATTTTATTTTGATCACAATCTTTGAGAAATATATTAACTACAAAAGAAGATGTACAACTATATTTCACAGTTTAATGGATATTTTTGAGCAGATGCTATTCAGCAATTATTTCAGCAAAATGTATGATATTGTTGTTCAAAATCATTTGAGTCAATTTTAAATAGAAATGTTTTTTGGGGCGAGTTTACATGTGTAAATTAACAAAGCCCCAGTGGCACATGCATTTTTACCGCATTTTTTATTGTTGTTTCATTTTCTTAGAAACATTACATGCATACAATATATCATCATACAACTTACTTGTACTAAAATTTTATCGTTTTAGTATTTTCTATGAAAGTAGAATTAATTGATTATTGTGACAATATTTACCTATTATGTATATTTTATGTTTTTCTGATTTAAATGAATTGATGTATCTATCGGAGAAGACAATTCTAAGATGCAAACCTGTGTCTGATCCATTGCTTTTTTTAGAACATAAAATATGTTTAAATTTGATATGAAAGTAGATAAAACAAAAGCCAGGCCAAAACAAGCTTTAGTGAAATCTAAGTCTTTAGTTTCAAGTTTTTGTTTCAACACCACAGAAACATCAAAAATGGTTTGTTTTGTTTTTTTGAAAAAAACTGGGACTTAACATTCAAATTTAAACTAACAATCTTTTATACATGGTCTCATTTGAGTAACTGTTGGTTTTAACAGACTGGTAAGCTACAGGTAGAATTGGACAAAGCTCAGAGGGAACACCAGGATTATATTAAGAAGATGGAACAAACAGCTAATGAACAAAGTAAACTACAACAGAGAGCCCAGATAGCTCAACAAGAATTACAGCATGCTCAAGAGTCCTTAGTGTAGGTGTAGTCATTCTTGGTATTAAAATACTCATTTTATTTGAAAGTATACTAAACTGGCAAAAACTGTACTGGAAGTAAACCTTAATTTACAATGAAATATTTGGATGAAAAATATTTAAACTGAATATTATAGTTTATTCTGATTTATGGGAGTTTGCTTCAACTACATGTAGTTTTGGTCTTTATTTTAATATTGGATTTTTATTTCTGTATTTAATTCCAATTGTGTATATGATTCATTGTGAAAATTGTAAAGGTTGATTTTGGTCTTAGCACTGAAAAAAAGTAATAAATTTGCAGATAAAATTGTTTTTTACATGGTGAAGAAGAATACTAGCTTGTTGATGTATGCAATTGATGAAAAATTTGACAGAATAAAATATTTAAGTACTCTTTTAGTATTTGAAAAAAAAATTTCAGATCCCTGAAGAAATCGGAAACAGACAATCAGAAGAAATTAGAGGCAAAGTCAGAGGAATTTGAGAAGTTGAAGTGTGAATATAAAACTATCAAAGACTCCATTAATGAAAAAGACAGACTGATGCATGGTAAAATTTTATACAATAAACATTGCTGACTGCATACCTATCTTTATTATTGGTGCTGGTACATTACACATTTGCATAAACTTATTTAGTATTCCAAAATATTCATTTTTTTCTGTTGAAACCTTTAATAAATCATTTTATTTGATACAAGTTTTTGCAATAAGTACATTAAAATATTCTTTACCAGTTAAAAAAAATTTTTTTTCACTGTTGTTGTCATGAAATTAATCTGCTTGCTTTTCTCTCAAACAAGAGATTTGGCCAAAATGCATTCATGAAATGTTTTTATCGGTAATTTGTATTATTTTCCTTTGATGTGTGCCAACTGATAATACTTGTCTCAGCATACTAGCAGTGATACAAAAAATATTAGGCAGTTCATTACCGGGCATGCGTGACTAATGGCGGAGGGATCTAAAAATGATTGTCACAGTAACAGACTATAAAAAAAAACAAAAGAAGATAAAATAAAACATGATCTAATAACCCCCTTCCCCCAAATGAAAAAGAACAAAAACAAACAAATCAAATATTATACATTTTTTTTAGAAATATAGCATGCGCCTGCTTGTAGTATGGACCCCCTACAGCGCCCTTTTGTTTTAACGATTTCAAAAATGACATGCAATATTTTCTGCCCTCCATTATCAACCACCAGAGCTACATTTTTGCAGATAGCTAACAATCATACACTTTAAATAATCTGAACAAAATTCTTCAAATTGCACAAACATCAAAATTCAAGTGAAGTGAAAAATCCAGATTTTTGTTCATTAGCCAGAAGAACTTGCGAATAACCTCGTCATTTTTTTTGTTAATCCGACAAATCACAAAATTATAATAAGATCATTATGGCAGTAAAATTTGGCCTACTCAAGAACCTACAACTCATAACATACTGTACATCAATGCAATTTAATTAAAATTGGAATTTCTAAATAAATAATGTGTAAATCTTATCTCCCCTGGCCACTGCAATTACTGAAAATTAAAAATAATACAGCACCAAACAGTTACCAGAAATGATAACGATATAAAATACAAAATATAGAAAACAATAAAAAGTGAAACTGACACTTCATTGGAAAATCGGTCAGAAACGTTGGCATATAAATTTGAAATAATACGGTTGTCTAATAGAAAATAAAAAACACAAAATTTGACGCCCCATATTATAATTAAGAGTAAAATAAAAGATTCTCATTCAAAAACTATTACATAAAGGCTTAAAAATGACTTGCCTTGTAACCTTACACAGGATCAATGAAATAAACGTCCATTCATTACGCCACATTCCAGTTGAATGACGTTGACGTTAAATAACATATCACACCGTTTTTTTACAGATCACTCCGACAAAATAGTCCATTTGAATTTGTTTTGAATAACAGATTGATTCTGTAATTTTTGTCTCGCCTGCGACGAAAGTCGCTGGAGGCGAGACATATGTATGGGAATCCAGCGGCGGCGTAAACACTTGACATCTTGCTTCATATCTTTGTAAGCCCAAGCCCTAGGTCCATCAAATTTGGTCCAGAGGTAGCTTATGATGAGTACTTGCCAGTCAGTCACCTGTCACCTGACCTTGACCTCAATTTCACGGTCCAGCGACTACGTTAAAGTTTTTGGGTTACGACAGTTCCTCTGTAACTACGCATGGTAGGATGACAATATTTGGTGTATAGGTTGCTGATGACTAGTACATGACTGTCTGGTAGGTGTCACCTGACCTTGACCTCAATTTCACGGTCCAGCGACTATGTTTAAGTTTTGGGGTTACGACAGTTCCTCTGTAATTATGCATGGTAGGATGACAATATTTGGTGTATAAGTTGCTGATGACTAGTACATGACTGTCTGGTAGGTGTCACATGACCTTGACCTCAATTTCACGGTCCAGCGACTACATTAAAGTTTTTGGGTTACGACAGTTCCTCTGTAACTACACATGGTAGGATGACAATATTTGGTGTATAGGTTGCTGATGACTAGTACATAACTGTCTGGTAGGTGTCACCTGACCTTGACCTCAATTTCATGGTCCAGCGACTAAGTTAAAGTTTTTGGATTACGATAGTTCCTCTGTAACTATGCATGGTAGGATGACAATATTTGGTATATAGGTTGCTGATGAATAGTACATGACTGTCTGGTAGGTTCCACCTGACCTTGACGTCAATTTCAAGGTCCAGCGACTACGTTAAAGTTTTTTGGCTACGACTGTTCCCCTGTAACTATGCAGGGTATGGTGACAATATTTTGTATACAGGCCGCTGCTGATATTTAATGCTATTTACGTAATGCTTATGACGAAATTTATTTTCGTTACTGATGCGGAATTCAGGCGAGGCGTTTTTCTGTGTCCACACTTGTTTAGAACTTTTGCATGGATTTCATAAAGATATATTCTTAGTTATAAATTACTGTTTAACAAAATAATGGGCTCAAATGAAATACACCGTGAGAAACCACTACCAAAAACCAATTGCATTATATTCTGTATATATTGGAATACTCATAATCAATACACAAAAATACTCACATATTACATAAGCTAATTCTGTAATTTATGTTCTTGCACACATTAAAAGAATAAAAACATTCTAATCAGAAATGAATAAATTTTGACACAACTATTATATAGGATTGTTTATTTACAATGAAATTTAATCCAGAAAACCTGCAGATAGTGCTGGGGAATGTCCTTCTGTTACCCTTGGGGGTACATGTCTCTTATCTGCAACTTCTTCAACACCATTTGCATGCAATTTAATAAAACTTTCACAAAACTTTGTCACATTGTGATATTGTGACTTTATATTTTACATTTTGATTCAAATAATATTTGGGGTTTTCCTTAGCAAAGTATGGGCATAATGAATCCATTGCTTACATTTTTCATGTTTTTTACTTGATTTACCAGGGTCAGTTTGGATAAACTAGATTAACAATCTTATGTGATAAAGTTGTCCCAGTTACAAGCTTAGGATTGGCCTTTCCTCCGTGTTTGCAATAGTGTTGCAGAAAAATTTCTTAGAATGATGTTAAACCCCATTCCATCTATCTACCAAATTATACTATTTCATCATTCAATATAGTTTAATTAAAATTGCTGATAAAATTGATAAGTACTTTTATCCAATGAAAATATGTGAAAGGGATGTTTATTATAGTCAAAATACAACTACCTGTCAGGTATTTTTTACTTATTGGTCAACCAATTCTTAATGCTGATAACAGCTGTTTAGAAAACTGCTTCATTCTGTTTCTTCATCTAACTCAAGTTCCAACTCCATTATACTCTATGACAATCTCTTCCAGGTTAGAAGTTTAAAGTAACCTGAGTCATGCCTGAGTAGCTGCAATTTAAATGTCCGGCTCTTTCTGATTAGGAGCTTTAAGAAAACAGATTGAAGCAGTTTTTTAAACAGCTGTTATATATTTTTGAAATTGATTGAGCAATAGGTTGACAATACCTGACAGGTCTTAGTATTTTGACTATAAAACATTTATTTGTATTGTTACTATTGTTATTACGTTGTACCACTAATAATTGTTCAAGAACCTGGAAATTCTTTAAGATCATTCTTTCTACCAACTAGGTTGGAAAGTAAATAATTAATAACATATGAGTAACTTTATATTTGGTTCACCCTGTTCATATTGTCTTTTCAGAGGCACAGAAAAACTGGCAACAAACTGAACAAAGTTTAAGAGGGAACATGCAAGAGAGGGAAGCGGAGACTAAAAATGCTACAGAAAAAATGTTAGCTATGGAAAAAGAGTTTAAACAAATGCAAAATGAATACAGAGGTTTACAGAATAATATCAGTGACAATAAAGCAACCATTGAAAAGAAGGATAAAGAACTGCAGCACGTCAGACATGAATTGAATAAAAATCAAGAAGAACTGAGCATGCTTCAAAGTAAACTGTCAAAAATGACTGAGGACTACCATTGTCTGTCCACCAAACATGATCAGCTACATTCCAGTCACTTGACCATGACTAGTCAGGTACAAGACTTAAAGAAACTTGTTGAAATCAAAGATCACAATATTCAGGAACAACAAGGAAGTATTGATAAATTGCAGAAAGATATGGAAGATAGAGAGAAAGAGTTACAAACAGAAATTACTGACCTTCATCATAAATTGCAGGTTGCTCATACTGCAACTGAAGAAAAATCAAAGGAAGTGACATCACTGGAAATGCAAATACTCTCTGTGCAAATGCAGGCAGACAGTTGTACACAAGAGAGTGTTGACAAGATAAAACAAATGGAAGATGAGGTGAATCAACTAAAATCTGATTTTGAGAAGAAACAGGATGTGTTGGTCAGTAAGGAGAGAGCAATGTCAGAATTTAATCAACAATATTTAGAATTAAAACAGGATCACGATGCTAAATGTCAACAAAATATAAATTTACAAGAAACTGTTGACTCACTTAATTTAAAACTTATTGATCTGAATATGAAGTTTGATCACACAAAATATGCTTTTGAAATGAAAGATAGTGAATTGACTGAACTGAAGACACAACTTAATGGTATTGAGGAAAGCTCGTTGCAACAGTTAAGAAGTATGTCATCAGAAGTTGAATCTCTTAAAATCCAGCTGAAAGATATCTCAGATAACAAAGATAAACTTGATAATCTGCTGTCTCAGAAAGAAGAGAAAATAACAGAAATTGAAAGACTTAAATCTGAATTGAAGAATGAGAAGGAAATTCTTCAAGAGAAACATTGCAAGCTCACAGAAGCATGCGAGGAACTTTCTGAACAACTAAATACAAAAGTATCACAGCTTCAACAGGCCAATGATGCATTGTCACGGTCAACCTCTCAACTCGAGAGCCAACAAGTGGAAATGAGTAGACTTCAGACTGATGCAGACTCTCAAATGTCCAAGAAGGAGGAAACTATAAAAGAGTTACAGAGTCACATAAAGGAAATGTCAGAAAAACTTGGTCTGAATGAAAGTACTATTGCTGGCAAAGAAAGTGAACTTAAAAGCACACTACAAGAGGTTGAACAATTGAAGTCTGAGAATATGAACATGGGAAAAGAACTACACAATCTCAGTGATCAAGTCAGCAGTCTAAGATCTGAAGTGGAATCTTTGAATGAAAAAATTGCTAATGCCACAGAAACTATAAATGAGAAGAATTCTGAAATTGACAGCCTGCGGAAGGATCTGTCGAAAATAGAAACTGACAGTGGATATGAAGTCAGTTCACTTACAGAAAGAAATGCAGAATTGTGTGGTGAAATAAATAGAATGACGGAGGAAAAAAATAAAATGGCAGACATTTTACATTCAAAAGAAAACCAAATAGATGACTTAATGAAGGAGAAGAATGAATTGATAAATAATGTTGAAGCATTACAAAAAGATTGTGGAACTTTACACGAGAAGAACAACACACTAGATAACCAAGTCTCTGAATTGTCTAGCAAACTGCAGCAGGCTGATCTAGCTGTAGGTAGAATAACTGATGAACTACAGGAAAGAAATCAACAAATGGACCAGGTTAGAGATCAAGCCAGTAATGAACTCTTATCACTGACAAAGCAAGTCTCTGAGCAGAAACAAGCATTGGAGGAGATGAGAGTCAGTAAAGATAAACTGGAGGAAGTGTTGAAAAATAGAACTGAACAATATACAGCCTTAGAAAATGAGTTGAAGAATGTGACTGCGTTAAGTAATGAAAGTTCCATACAATGTGATGAACAGTCTAGAAAACTTGTAGATATGACACTTGAACGTGATACGATACGAGAGCAACTTCAGCAAGCTAGTGATGCATTGCATGGCAAATCTAGTGAACTTATCAACATGACTTCTGAAATGGAAGCACTTAGGAAGGAAGCTGGTGATATTGGAGAAAAACAAAAACAACATCTACAGAATTTAACTCAACAAATCTCGGACTTAACTGAGGAAAAGGACAAGTTACAACATATGTTAGAATGTAAGGAATACACATATAGAACTTTAGAACAGACCTTGACAGATTTAAAACAAGAGCATGAACAGTTAACTGAGAAAGCAGGAAATCTTCAGATGCAATATGAAGGGTTGCAAAGGGATCAATGTAATAGTAGTGCTCAACGTCAACAAGCCGAGGAAACTGTAACACTAAAAAATCAGGAAATACTGAGGTTGAATGAACAATTGAGCACACTTCAGGACGAAACTGCATCAAGATTAGAACAAATGAACAAAGAGAATGGAACACTGAAGACTGATGTAGAACAAATGAAGGTAGACAAAGAGAAAAAAGGGGACTTGATCAGTACCTTACAAGAGGAGAAATCATCATTGATAAAAGAAAATCAAAGTCTGAATGAAAAATGTCAACAAATGCAGACGAAACTTGACATGTTACAGATGGACTTGGAGGATCAAGAAGAAGGTGTGAGTGAGCTCCAGGAAAAGGTGGTAAAACTGGAAGACAATATCAGTAAACTTCAAGTTGCGTTAGAAAGTAAAGACTCTGATTTGAACAATGCTAAAAATGAACTAAATGATGCCATATCAAAACTAGATAATGTAACTGAGGAACATGATGATTTGTTCAAGAAATTTAACACTCTTAAGGAACAATTTAATCAGCAGACAACAGCTTTCAATGAACAAACCACAATTTTGCAGCAGGAAAAAGATCACGTAAAGAGTTTCACAGAAGAATGTCAATATATAAAGGATCAGATGGAAGCTCAAAATTTGAAGTATGATGAAAAGGATAAGGAATTTACAGAACTATCCATGAAATATGAGGACCTTAATGGCGCTATGATTCTGTTGAAAGAAAACTTTAACAAAAAGGATCAGGCTTTACAAAATATAGAATCAGAGTGTGTTCAGTTGCAAAGTAAATTGGAATCTACTGAGAAAAAATTTTGTGAAGGAGAGGAAAGGGCTACAGAGATGTCCAAACAAATGACTGCATTAGAATGTCATCTAGCAAGTACGAAATCTCAGTTGTCTGAAAAAATTGATGAAACGGAAAGCCTCGGTAATAAATGCTCTAGTTTGATGGATGAACTTAATGACAAAATGAAAGCATTTGGTGAATTGGAAACAGTCTTAGCTAACCATCGTGGACTGATACAACACTTGGAAGAAAAGTTAAACACTGTCACATCAGAGAAGGATTCACTTGCTGCCAATAACTGCAAAGATATTGAAAACATGAGAGTCAAATTAGAATTCAAACAAAATGCTCTTGATCACAAGGTATCAGAACTCCAGAAACTACAGCTGAATATTGGTGACATGGAAAATGTGCTACACAAACTGAGGTCTGATTTAGAGCAGAAAGATAGTGATTATAAGGCTTTGTCAGAGAAGTGTGCTCAGTTACAACAATCACTTGAGGATTTAAATAATGAAATGTTTGAAAAGAATGAATCATATCAGAATATGAAGTGTTCTTCAGAACTGATGGAGAATAGGTTGAAAGAAGGTTTACAGCAGTGTCAAAACAAGGAAATTGATTTTAATACTGAGTCTAACATGTTGAAAGAAAAGTTGTGCAAAATGGAATTAGATTTTTATGAAAAACAGACCAATATTAAGGAACTAACAGATAAGTTGGAGAACTCCCAGCTTGCCTTTAACAATAGCAGAACAACATGTGAAGCACTTACTGCAGAAAATGATATTCTCAAAACAACATTAAATCAAACAAAGTTGGATAACAGTAATTTGAAAGAAAGGCTGGAAGAACTTACTGACTCTCTGCACATTCACAAAAGTAAAGGAGAAGATATGGAGGGTGAGTTTAAGCAAAAGATTGATCAGTTATTGAAGGAAAAATCTGATCAAAATGATGATATGAGTAGACTTAGCACAGAACTTGATATGTCAAACAGTTTGTGTTCCGAGAGATTAGAGATAATTGCAGATTTAAAGAATACTATTAGTAACCTGGAGCATCAATTACAACAGATGGTTTGTATGGCTGAAACTAACAGCAAACTGATGTCAGAAAATTCTGAGGAACTGAAATCACTTCAGAATCAGTTTAAAGCTCTGTCTGAAGAGCACAGCACTTTGCAGACCATCAAAGAACAGCTGCAGAATGATTTAGAAGTTAGTAGAAACAAACTAAGCCAACAAGAGGAACTACTGTCTGTGAAAATGACAGAGATTGGGAAAATAAATGAAGTAATTGACATGATGGTCAAGTCAAAGGAGGATTTCCAGACTGAAGTAGATAGACAAAATGAACAGTACACAACTCAGGAAAAGAGTTACATTGACACAATTCATGAGATGAAGTTAAAGATTGATAAACTTGATGGTCAAGTCCAGGAAGCTGAAAACAAACTTATGGAGAAAGATGGACAAATAAAGGAATTATATGCAGAGAAGGAATTGCTTGAAGCTGAAATAACCTCAAAACTAGAAGCTACACAATCACTTCTACAAAAAACAGAAAATGAGAAATTAGAACTTCATCAACAGTTAAGTTTGTCCAAGTCTAGAGAGACAGAACTTGATCTAGGAATAACCAATAGTCAGTCTGAATCCTTATCACTACAGCAACAATTAACTGACATGGAAAATAGCTTGAACAAGACCAGATCTGATTTAGAAAACCAGGAAGTCAAAAACAAGGAAGAAACGAACAAACTTGTGGATCAACTTAACTCTGTCAAAATGGAACTTAAACAAAGAGAAGAAAAGATATTTGAAATAGAAACAAGAATGGAGGAAGTGATGTGTGAATTGGTTGCGAAAGAGAAAATGATCAGTGACAGTAAAAATAAATTTGATTATAAAAGTGCATGTATGGGAGATAAAATAGAAAAACTGGAAACAACTTTGAAACAGAAACAAGATGACATAGAAAAACTTCAAAAAGAACTACAGGAATACTCTGTTGAAAAAGAAATGATGGATTCTGAAAGAAAACAGATTTTGGGAACACACATACAAGAGAAAGATAATTTGTCAAAGGAGTTCGAGAAACAGTTGAACATTATGGCTAATAAATTTGAACAGGAAAAGGAAGAGTTAAAACTAATCTTATCGCAAGCTGAAATCAGAAATTCAAAATTAGAAAGAGAACTGGAATTACTGAAAAGTGAATTAAATGATGCAAAAAATTCTTCTAATATGAAAAATATTGAGGAGTCTCAGGTTATTGCTGGTCTGAGAAGTAGGGTGAATGAACTTGAAAACATAAATTTAAACCATGAGAGAAATTTTGAAGCAATAGAATCAGAATTGACACATTACAAAGAGAAGGTGAAAGAGTTGGATGATATTTCTTGTAACTTACAGTCAAAACTGGAGGACATAACTCTTCAACTGTCAAAGTCTGAGGAAACCTCAAGTGTTAAACTGATGGAGGTTCAAGAAATGATAACTAAGTATGAAGGTGAAAAGAGAACCTTTGAGGAGGAAATGGAAGAGTGTAAAAAAGATTTACAGAGAAAGCAAGCAACAATTACAGAACTGGAGATGTCGGTTAGTGAGAAGGAAAATGCTATTAGAGATTATGAAACTAATTTAAATGAACTTTTAGCTGGAAGAGATTGTCTTGTCGAGCAAGTCTCTAAGTTAGAACAGACAAATGAATCTTTGCAAGAAAACTTATCAATTGTCCAAAAGAATTTGTCATCTATAACAACTGCCAAAGCAAGTACAGAAATGGAGGCTGATGAAACAAAGTTTGCTCTTGAAAACATACGAATTGAAACAATGTCCTTACAGGACAAGTTAACTTCATATGAAAATAAAATGTTATCAATGTCTGATCAGATTTCATCTTTGGAGTCAGAAAGAAATGATCTTACAAGACAGCTACTGCATGTAACAGGGGAAAATAGTGTCACAAAAACTGCATTGGATGAACTAGAAACTCAGTCATCACAGGAAACAAGTCAGTTGAGAGATGAGCTGATAGCCATAAAGAATAAATTAATGGATGAAGCTGATCAACTGAAGAACAAAATCCAGGAAAATCAATCTCTTCAAAACAATATCTGTGATTTGGAACATTCTTTGTCTGAACTTAGAAATCAGAAAGAAAATTTAGAGAGAAAAATGGATTATATTCAGTCAGTAGCTAATGAAAAAATGAAGGAACAGTATGGGGTCGAACAGTGTGTCAAAGATTTGCAGTTGGAGGTTTCACAGTATCAGATCAAATGTGCAGATTTGGAGTCTCAGAAAGTTGCCATGGAACAGAAAATAGTTGAGTTGCAACAGGAACTGGATACAGTCAATGAAAGTCTACATGTGGTCAAAGACGAACTTTTGTCTGCCAGTAATGAACTCACTACAACAAAACAGATGTTAAGTCACCAGAATGAAGTGATCACTGATCTGGATAAGGAAGCAGATAGTTTGAGGGTTGCAGTATCAGAAAAAGAAATGGAAATTCAGGAAATGAAATCTAGTTTATCTTCTCAGCGTGAACAAGCAAGTCAAATAGACAAGCTGCAAAATCAAATTGACCAACTAAAAGTACAAGCAGATGAAAAAGATCAGGAATATGGACTGGAAATTACAGCTAAATGTAACAAAATATTGGAACTAGAATCAGAAATTTGTGAACTGAAGCAGAAAATAGTTTCACTTTCAGATCAGCTAAATGAAATGAAAAATGAACGAAACAGCATTGATAAAAGTAAATCTGTAATGAATGAAGAAATGTCGGTTATACAGCAAGAAAAAGAAATACTGGAGAATAAACTGACAGACATATGTAATGAGTTATTAGAACACAAAGACAAGGTACTTAGGCTAAGTAATCAGGTTCTGTCATTAGAGAATGAAAAGATGTCTTTAGAAAACCAGATAACTGAATCTCAATCTCAGCTAATGACAACACAAACATTTTCACAGGGAATCCAAGATAAAAATGATGGGTTATCAAATGAGTGCCAGGAAATGAAGCACCTGTTGGTGGTTACACAGGGGGAATGTGATCACCTGAGAATTAAACTTGAACAGGTGAGCATACAGATAGACAAATGTCAGAGTGATCTGGAGGATGCCAGGAAAAATTATCAACAAGAAATTGATGAAATCCATCAGGAGAAAGATGACTATATCAGTAAACACAGAGAATTAGAACTTAAGTATGATCAGATGGTGGTTGATGTCAGAGACCTGGAAAGAAGAAATAATGACCTTAACATACAGCTGAGTGAATATGAAAGTACTAAGTCAGAATTTGATATAAAGTTGAATGAATTGACCAAAGAACTGAAGGAGAAGGATGTTGAGCATAGAGAAATGACAAGAATGTTAAAGAATGTTGAAGATGAAGCTTTACAGTGGAAAAATCACCATGAAGAAGTTTTAAACAAAGATGGTGAAAGAAATGCAGACGTTGTTCGTTTAGAGTCAGAATTAGCTGATTTCAAGTGTAACAATAAAACACTGACTGTTGAAAGGTCAGAGTTGTTGGAGAAATTAAAGCAGGCATCTAATGCAATAGACGACCAAAAGCTGGAAATAGATGCTTTAAATTTAGAACTTTCCGATATGAAAAATGAAAAAGAAACACTAAACAGTGAAATAAAGCAGTTAATTATAGACCTGAAAGATAGCAGACATTACCAAAACCAGCTCCTACAGGACATAAAAATATTGGAGGGCAAATTAAATGATGCAGAGAATGAACAAAAACAACAGGAATCTTCTATTGAATCAATTACTATAGAAAAAGAGCATCTGATTAACACAACTAATACAACAAAGGTTGAATTATCTGACTTTAAAAACACTTTAGAGAAACTTCAAGAAACCATCAAGAAATATGAGGAATCATTACAAGTAAAGAGAGCCCAAATAGTTGATAAAGAAAATCTACTATTGGAAAGCAGAAAAAACATTGAAATGTTGCAAAATCAGATAGAACAAAAAGATGCTGATGTGAAACAATTTAATGAGGAAATAGGTGTACTTATTCAGGAGAAAAAATCCCTAGAATCTGATGTTGATACTTTCAAGGATGTTATTGAAGGATTAGAGATGGACAATCAGGCCTTAACAGAAGAAAAGTCTACATTGGAGTCCGAACTTAAAACAACTACTGCAGAACGAGAACACCTTAAGGTTAAGATAGTGGCATTAAACAAAGAGTTGAATGATTTGGAGAAGAAACAGGATAAGGAATTTGATTCAGAAAAGGAAGAATGGTTGTCAAAACGTGTACAGCTAGAAAATACAGTAGAAAGTTTAAACGCTGAACTCATGGAATTACAAGATAGACAGATAAGTCAGTCTCAAGAACATAACGAAAGTAAAGAACAGGTCAGTAAGTTACAACAAAGTCTTGCTGATACAGAGTTAAAGTGTTGTGATCTTGAAAGCCAAGTGGTTTCCCTTAATGAAAGGATTGACTTGTTAAATGGTGACTTGTTAGAGGCAAGAGACAAGTATCAATCATTACAAAACTGTCAAGTTGAACTTGAACAAGAGAAAAATAAAATGCTGACTGAAATACATGCATTGGCAGAAAATAGTTCAAAATATGATCAGGCTCTTGAGGAATTACAGAACATTCAGCGGGAATTGTCATCTCTTACTTCTGAAAAAATCAAACTTGAACAACAAAATGCCACCAAAGAAAGGGAAAAAGGTGAACTTTTGAACCAGTTTCTAACATTGGAGGATCAGAAGGCTACCTTACAACAAAGTAATGATGCCTTAAAACTGGAAGTAAGTGCTTTTTTTGTTTGTTTTGTGTTTTGTAAATAGTCCGGTGACATATCAGTTTTCGATCCGTTCATTCCTCTGTCCCACTTTACTGGCACAAGTCTGTAGGGCTGTGCTAAATATTTCACACTTGAGTGAACTTAAAACTTCTAGTCATGGGGCAGGGTGTGCTCCAATCTTAATTGACAAGAATTGCAAGTTTTCCTACCAGAGGTGATGGGTTTTCATTGGGCACTAAACCCCAGCCAACCAAACTACAGTACGTACTAACGTTATTCTATTATAGAAAAAAAAGGATTAGAAGGCACTTGTTAAAAAAATTGTATAAGTTGTTGGAATCCTTAGAAAATAAATCTTAATTGTATAACTATAAGTAGTTAGAGCAAACAAAAGTACAGTATCTTCCTTCCACAGACAGCTACCACTGTTTATTCTGTAGTTGATCTTTAATCTGAAAACAAAAACTACTGATTTATGCAAACTGAAAACTCTATATTTACTTTATATATATATAAAGTCAATATAAAAACACATATAAAAAGTCAACCCATTTTACAAGTACAATGTACAGCAATGTTAGTGATTACCCCATAAAAATGATTAAAATATACTATATTAGTCAAATTGTGACATCTTATTCAGGTAAAAGATGCGGAAAAGGAATTACAGAATAAGCTGAGAGAACTAAACATTAGCAAAGAGCAGCTTATAGCTCTGGAGTCAAAACTGTCAGAACAGGATGATATGCTATGTTCATTGAAGCTAGAACTAACAGAGGCACAAGCTGATCAGGAAAAGTGTGTTCAACTTAAACAACAGTTAGCTTCAATAAAGGTTAGTGTGAAATTGTCTCAGATTCCAATTTGTCTTACAAATCAAATTTGAATGATCGAGTGATTGTAGATGTATTTAAGTGCATTAAAATTAGCTGCTGACTGCATTGGTCTGTAAAGATCATAATTTTACCTGCTGGGCCAGTTGGCTAGCAGTTAAGTTGACCCCTGTAATATGTCCAAGATAAATAATGAAGTATAGATGTCATTTCCCACATTAAGTAACCCATTATCATTAAACCCTAAGCTGCAAGATTAGCTGGACAAAAGACAATTTTAGCAAATACACAAAATGGTTGTACCAATAGAGTGAATATATTACAAGCCTGTTATTATACCTATATTTGGACCAAGTATAATTTTTATATTTTTCTTAATTCCACCACTATGTATTTCTAAAAACAGGTTGAAATGCAGAAAAAGATAGACATTATGGAGACAGATTTAGGTGAAAAAGATAATGCATTAAAGATGAGCATAAAGAATCATGAAAAAGAAATTGAAACATTATCCAAGAATTATGATGATCAAATGACAACCATAACAGATCAACTTAAAAATGAGATTTCTAGTTTAAAAGATAAACATTGCAAAGAACTGTCTAAATTAAATCGGGAACATTCAGAGGAAATTGGTAAACTTAAGGCTTCTTTGAATGAGCTAGAATCTTCACAAAATGTAAATGGTGATATAGAAGACTTGAAATCGTCACTAGACAAAGCTAGAGCAGAGGCAAAGGAGTATTTAGAGAAAATTCAGAAACAGGAAGAGGAAATAAACAAATCATCAGAGGTAGGGTCTGTCAATAAGATACTAGAAAAACTTGGGATTTCCTCTACATTGAAAGGGTAGTTTTCATGTCACTATGAATTAAACTGTTATACATAAGTTTTAAAATTACTTATTTAATTATATTTAATTACAAAGAGATAATAGTTAAAATATAAAAAGTTTAAAGTTATAATATGGTTAGACCAGGTAAAATTAGTTGGAAAAGATAATGGCTTGTTAGATTTTACTGTTAGGAATTTTCCAATACATTTGTGTCGACCTTGGTGGTTAGTCATCTACCGTAGATGCTCGCTAAAAAGTTGGTCTGCATATACATGTAAGTTGGGGGGGTCTGTTGACCCTTGTATAAGTAGGTCGGAAGACAGACGTGTTGACATGAGGTCAGAATCAAATAAAAATTCCAAATTTGTGAATAAAAACCATTATATCAGTAAGACTTCTGGTTTATTATTTGTTTCTCGTGTTTTATGAGTTAAATATAGCTTGTCATTTATCCTAAGTGATTTGTTTACACTAGTGTCCATGTGTTTTGAAAATGTAAACATAATTATCTCCCTGAATTTGCTATGACTAAAAACCATAAAAAAGTAAAACACAAGTAAATATACAAATATTCATTTTCGTAATTATTTAATATTTAAAGCAGAGTTTTTAAAATAAATGAAAGCTAAAAACAAAATGTAAAAGAATATAGTTTGTAAATTAAAATAATAATTGATGAAAAAACGAATTCTGTAGCATATATGTATCAGTTAGTTTATCTTGATTTTCGGTTTTTAGTTGTATCATGACATCACCGGATGTATTATGCAATACATACAAATAAATCGATACTTGTGTAAACAGTGATAAATACGAATGGAAATATGAAAACTGGATAAAATAAACAATACACAAGTAAAATCAATCTTTATTAATGTCTTAAATATACTTTATTTAGCATAACTAATCACGTACAAGTATCTGTCTATTTTCGTCGTTATAGTTGGTGATCTATATACAGCCTTCAAACTTCGACCGGAATTCTTTACTCTTGTGGTATGACTCACTTAAAAGTCGGAACCCTTCTCTAAAACCAAATTTTAACTCCCAATTTCCCGACTTATGTGCGAGTATGTACGGTACTATTAATACACTGATGTTGCTGGTTCAAGCCTTACTGCAGGCAGGATGTTCTTGGTTCCATCTTTGACAAGGATTGTCAGTTTTCCATATATAATAAGTATGTTGCATTTTGATGGAAACCTGGGTCAAAAATGCTTACTTTCATTCATCTGTTCACCTAAACAACTATATTGGTAAAAGATGTCTTACTTTCATTATTCTGTTCCTCATAAACAACTATATTATATATTTAATATGGTTGTTTATATAGATGAATGAAAATAAGCAATTTTTTATCTAGGTTTCCCTCAAAATGCAACATACTTATTGTATGGCATCCACATTATTGCCTGTTCTTTCCAGACACATTTCTAAAAAAAACTACTAAATTAAATCTTATCTTAATTAAATATGTAACAATTAAAGTAACAAATATCAATACTTTGCTTGTTTGACTCTTTCTAAGGAAATTACCAGTCTAAAATACATGACTTATCCTGAAATGTCGTAGATATTCATCAGCGCATTCCTATTTTTTATGGCTGTCATTGGAAACAGTACAAAATTTTAATACAATGCTTGTTTGACACTTTATCATGCTTGCATATATGTTACTGTGTTTTATTCAAAGTAGTTAGTCCACATATCACACAAATTGCTTAGTCATAAACAGATTCACTGTATGCACTTGGTGTAGATGATTCTGTATCTTTGATACATATTGTCTAACTTATATTACTAGGTGTTGACTAAATGGGAAAGTAGATGTTCACGTCTTCAGGCAGAAATTACAGCAGAGAAATCTAAAAATATGAAGTTACGTCAACAATTGGAGAGGAAGTCACAAAGCAGTGATGACGACACTGGATGTGTAAGTTGTTCATTAATGTTGCTTTCTTGCCTATTTTATTGTAAAATTGTTGCCACAATTCCTGTTTTTACTATATAACATACTAAACCAGTCCCTGTTGAAAGATTTTGCTTCTTTTACATTTTGAAAGAAACATTGTAGTCAGCTAACTTATTAACAGTCATTCATAATAACACCTATACTGTTCATATGTTATATTTATAGCACAGTTTTCCTAGTTTGACAAATACACTTTCAAAAGTGAAGCATGGGAAATTTCAGGAAAATGCCATGACCTGTCAGGTATTTTCTACCTATTGGTCAATCAATTCCAAACACAGATAACAGCTGTTTAGAAAACTGATTCAGTCTGTTTTCTTTAAAGCTCTTCATTAGTAATATGCCTTCTCTTTTTTGTAAACTTTTTGACTTTGTGTGCTATTCAATGTGAACAAATTTAATACAAGTTTTATGAAATACATTTATTAGACTTTATATACTCTCATTCCCCTAAGAATACTGTTTTCAGTCTGTGTGTTCGCCTGTAACCATTTCAAGTCACATTTCTCTCCGCAATGATAAATGATACAATACTGAAATTTTGTCAAAAGCTTTGAATGATCATGCCATATTGTGGGGTTTATAATCAGAACTCTCAGAAGTTGTAGAGTGGGGTATTGTCAAGGAGCATGAGCTCACAATAATACTTGTTTTATTTTATGTATTTTTTGTATTATATCTTGTCATTTTAGCTCACCTAAATAAAAACAAACAAAAAACAAGAAAAAAAGATACTTTTCGAGTTTGTGACATGTACATTTAGTTCAGGTGAGCGATGACAGTCTTATTGGAGAGTTTGGTTTAAAAAGTATATTTATGATATATTTTAAACATTCCATTTATATAATTTCAGTCCACAAAAGAACTCGAGGAAAAACTAAAAACATTAACTGAGGAAAAGAACCAGTTAATGGAAGAATGTAAAGAAGTAGTTAAAGAAAGAAATTCATTGAGAATAGATAACAAACGGTTGAATTCTGTTGTTAATGCTTTGACAAATAAGATAAAAGGTAGGAGTTAATTTCTGCAATGTTATGTATAAGGGACAGATTTTTTTAGCATAACCACTTTCTTCATCCTTCTGTTGTTTTTTTTCAGAACAGTTTGACTTATTGGCATCAAAGTTTGAAGTTGCATATTTCCTCATAAAGTAGCAGAAAATTGACTTATTTCACTTAGTTGGGTTTTTTTTTTGTTCGATGGATTGAGTTCAGATTTAATATAAAAATTACTGGTGATGAGTAGAAGTGTGGCACATGAAAACCATTACTCAACTTATCTAAAACATTTTTAGTAATTTCCTTAGTTTATTTTCTTGTCTGGAAATAATTAAAATTTACCAGATTTATTTACTTCAAACATGGTATATTGGTACCTGGAAATAAGTAGAAATGTTATATCTTTTTGCTCTGTGTATTATTAACTGTAAAGTCACTATATGTAGCAGAGTAAAAACCCAACAGATGGTGATACTTGAACATTATACTGTGATATGATAAGATATTATTCACATAATATTGCCCATCCTTAGAAAATACAATGTATTGCATACTGTGTTTTAGAGGCATCCATCAGTTCTACTGACATCCAGAGGTGTTTACCATTACGGAATTTGGGTATAAAAATATGCATCACTGAAATGCACCCGGAATTATGCATTTCGCCTGTATTACAATTAACTTTCAAATGCTTTTGGTTGTGATTTTGTGACATTGTAAAGGTATTACAATATTTAATAAACATCTTTTTTTTAATTAATGTTTGATCAATAAAATTTGTATCAGAAAGATGTTTTATAGTAAACCGGGAGTACTGCAAAGGGGTAAACACCTCTGGACATCACCAGTGATTTTGTTTTATGATGAAATTTTTTACTCCCATTTTTACATTTTTGTCACCGCCAAATCCATTGAAATTAGTATCCCACAAATAATACTGAATCATTATTGTTAATGTCTGTTGTGTTGAGTATAATTACAACGAAAATCAGACTTACTGTAAAATAAACGGGTTTTGATATTAAAAAATTATTAAACCATGTTTAAACTCTAATTATGATTTTGAGATGTGTTGGTGTTAGCTAAATGACATTATAATAAGTAAGAACAAACAAACACCTTATCAAAAGATGTAAACTAACTGCTGTGATATTTAAATTAAACAGTTTTTATACCCTGCCACACAAAATGAAGGTCAAGTTCAATTTTCAGCACAATCCAATTTGTAGTTTTCAACTTAGGCCAATTCAAAACTATTTTTAAACAGTTGTGGGTTTCAAGATGATAACTTGAAAACATGTCAACAGATTTTGCTAAAACATTGCATAGCCGTTAAGTAAAATTAAGTTCAATTTTCAGCACAATTCCATTTGTTGTTTTTGAGTAAGGCCAATTTAAAATTGTTTGTATACATGTAGGTCCAAGGTCAAGGTAAACATTGTCTTTTGAGATGTCTTTATTATCATGGTCAGCTGTTACGTAATTCAGTAAAATGTGTTCATGAATATTAAAAACAATGCAACATGGCGGGTAGCATTTAATGTCTCATAAGCAGACTTGCCCACCCTTACGATTTTGGCGTAAGGCTCCCGATTTTTAAGGCCATATTCCACCACTACGATTTTTACTATATTCCTTATGATTTTGTCAAAAATCCCGATATTTTTTTTTTCATTTCCGTTCCATCATTTTTTTGTTTGACTTTCTGTATTATCTTTACATAGTCGTTTCCACTCCCTGTTATGCTAAACTGTATTAGTGTGTACATATATGTTAACTATCCTGTTGATGTTGTGTTCTTTGAAATTTTGTGTTTAAATTGAAGCTTGAGGGACAAGTTTAAAATATACAGCTTAAAACCGGAAGTCAACACATTGAATTTGATATGTCCATTAGGTTGGTATTTGTTTAAAATTAAAGACAACAAAAATATGCAGTTCTTCAATATATATTACAACATTTTTAACACTCACTATAAGCTTTACTATTTTTCACTTTAAATTACGATTTTTTGGGGAGTGTCTTACTATTTTTGCCTGAAATGGGTAGGCAAGTCTGCATAAGATGCCCAATTTTTTTAATCTTTTTTTTTACGTGAATTTTGAAGAAGTGGTAAATCAGTATGTTGACAGGTGTTCATTGATCAGTAATCAGCAAAATGTATTTCACACCTATATTGGGGGGGGGGGGGGGTTGAAACAAGTAATAAGTTGCTTTCTCTGTTGCAAAGGTTTCATTCACAAAATAACAAAACATAGCTAACTATGTACGAGTTAATGACATAGTTGTATTTTACAGGAAATCAAGGCAAGACGGGATCTCAGTCTGTGGAAACAACATCTGTGAATAAAGTTGTAGAATCTGATGTAATATTGAAAAAAAGTGTTCCTACAATAACAGTTAATACATCAGAATCATCACGTAGTGAACTTCCCCAAGTCAATATTAATACAACAAAATCTACTGTCAGTGAACACTGTTTAGACACCAACAAAATGTTATCTAAACCTAGACAAACATTATCTACTAGTAGTGTTCCTTCATCCACAAGTAACAACCAACCTTCTATATTTAGTTCTACTGACTGTACTATAATTAGGCCTACACCAGTTCATCTGTCAATGTCTAAGGAAGTGACTATGTCAACAGAATCCAGTCGTAGAATGAGTATTTCAAAATCAACAAGTGCATTGGCAACGAGTGATTCCAGTTTAAGAATGACAAGGTCAAAAAGTGCAGCAACTGTCAAAGGGGAATCACCATTAAGTAAACTTGGTGAGAAGAGGAAACTTCCACAGGACACAGAGACTAGTCAGAAAAAGATTAAATCAGGTAACCAAGAAATGTGTTCTTTTTTCCATAACAAGATTCATAATACTGTGTTGTTCATAAATCCTGTAAATATACTTTTAAATTATCATTAAGTTTTATTTGTGCAAGAATAAAATTTGGTCATAGTAAAATTAGGATAACATATTGCAGTTTATCAGTAATTTGTAGTTTTTCTGTGTTGTTTTTAATGAATATATTTCAACCTGTAGATGAACATGAAATGTACATGATATTATCTGTCAATACATAGTGATGCAAGTATCTAGTGTACTTTCCTTTTTTCCAATCGCATGAATGAAAATGTCATGCAGCATACAGTGTAGGGCCGCTATATTTATCATTTATCCAACCAAAAAAGTTTGAATTAAAACAAAATAAATGCTGAAGCTGAATTACTGATATCGACCACATATCAAAGTCAGTAACATGAATACAACCAACAAATCCTACTCTATCGTAGTAAATCTATTAGCAGCAGATGTGTCCATTTTTGTTGACAAGAATTTTGTGTTACAAAGGCATACATAAAACAGATCAATTTTTGATTCCACTGACAAAAATAACCATATTTTGATAATTTTAGTATTGTTGCAATTTACTTTTGGGTGACCCAAAAGTAGTTTCTAGACTAATTAAAATTATGCAAAATTCTATTAATGTACTAATATTCAGTGAAGATTCTAGCTGTTTATAATAAAATATTTGCTGCATTGTGTTAAGGTTTACTTAAAAACAATAGACTAAATAAAACTTTTATCATTCTTGCGTTTTCATGTTTCTTATACATATCATTATTAACAGGGAGCTATGAAGAAGAGAAAAAACCCCTTAGTACAATTACAAACAGTCCATTAAAAAAGAAACCAGAGGATTCACCAATAGCCATGCCAAAAAGAACTTTAAGTCTCAAACGCTCACCTGAGCTAAGGAAGAATCTAAGACGTCCACACAGTCCTGAAGAAAAAAACACAGACAATCAAGATTGTAAAGTCTCTTAATGTATTGAAATCAAATTTTTGTTATGTTGTACACAGAGTGTCACATTTTAAAATACACATTTACATTGATATGAAATCAATATCAGACAGTTGGAAACACAATGTTTTTTTTATTTTTACACAAATTGCAATGCTATGTATGGGTTTGAATTCTTTTTCATCAACATGAAACAGGAGAAAGTGCAGTTATTTTTAAACATCATCAAATTTAATATTTTTTTCCAGTAACTATTATTGAATGTTATTATTTTAAGTTTCAAGATGCACAGAAGTTGTATTATTGTAATAATACTTTATTTACATGATTATCCCACATGTAACATGAAATTCAGAATGTCATTGGATTTCTAAGTGTCCAATTCTGATGAACATTAGTTGTAGTATTTACTTTAAATCCTTAACTTAAAATGTTATGTATCAGAGGAAAGAAATCAATGACATCTTTGTTTCAGAATGTGTTTCTATGCTTATAGTGTACATCATCTGACAATTTATTAAATATTTATAGTTTTATTTCTTCATGTGTTTTGATATAAAAAGCACAGAATTGTGCACTTTTCAGTGTTTTGTTGAACTGGATAGATTTTGAAATTTTACCTACAAGTATACTGTAGAAACCTTTTTCTATAATGTTTTTTTTTCAGCTATTACCGTAAAATGGGTTTAAGAAATATTTTCTTCATGTGAAGAAAAAAGTACCATGTAATGATGGTTAATCCAATTGTTTTGTTTATTTATTTTGTTATGTGTCTGTTAGCTGTAGAATTTATTTTTATTTGTACATTTATTGTAGACTATATAGAACTTCTTTTGCACAAACATATAAACTGCAATTTTTTTAAATAAGTTTTGCTTTCTTTCACAATTCATGAAATTTCTGTCTTTTTCTTTTCTTCAACTTTAACTGTAAAAGTGTTTGTGTTAATTTACATGCCAACATCACCAGTGTGTGCATGTCAATATTTAATTGTTGTATTCTTGTTTGAAAGAGATTATAGGAACCTGTTGTCACTGTTTAGTTAGTTATGTCATTTTATGTTGTCATATTTTTAAGATATAATTAACAGGAATCATTCACTTGTCAGTTGGTTTGTTCCTTTTATAAAGGTACTAGCTATATTTACATATACTTAATTAACCTTGTCATTCTCACATTAAAATATGAAATATACTGTTCTGTATTAAATAAGATGTCTTTAGAAATTCTTTTAGATCATTTTTAAGGGCTTTATATATACATAACTGAACTAAGCTTCACATGTATTTCTGCATATGAGTAAATTAATTAATAACAGTAAATGACTTAATTAAAATGTATATGAACAAAGTAATTATTGTTTATCTTACTTTTTGTATTCCCCACCCTATATTCACATGGTATTCATTCTTTATTCTTCATATCACATTTGTCTTATGGGCATATTATGTACCCAACTTTATGAGATATTGCATTAAAAATCCAATGCAGACACTTTTCTTTCATGTTTATCTGATACAGTGTTAACATTTTTACTACATGTACATTGCTGCCACATTCAATTTATGCATTCTAATTGGATTAAAAATCTTCATTGATTAATAAAATAAGGTTTTAGCCACTTTCAGCAAGTTAACAGCTATATCGTGTCGTCTAGTTTTTATTGAATTAGGAAGCCGGAGTTCCAGTGATCAATCTTTACTTGAACCTTAATAAGAATGAAATTTGTATGCCAAATGAATGCAAATCTTGCTGATTCATTATTCCAGAAGAACAATTCAGGAAAAGCCTAGCTAAGCTAAATATATGTATTAATGAATGTCATTATCATGGCAATTCATAATCAAAGATGGCAACTGAACATATTTTTAACACAAGGTCTATAGAAATACTTTTGGTTTTGGTTTTTTTGTCTTTAAAGTTAGAATGTATATGCTTTTTTAAAAATCCCATGTAAAAGTAATGTTTCTTGTCTTTGATAAACGAACTAAATTGTCACATTAATGGGGAAATCTAGTCTAAGATGATCATTGGTTAGTTTATTATACTTATTATAAGCCCCAGTTTGTTCAGACCTATAATATTGCATTGATAGAAGGAACACAAATTATGATTGGTTTGTCTGATACAGGCGATGGGTAAAATTATCTGCTGTCATCTCACTGTGCTAGGACAACACAAGTATAGCTGATTTAAAGTTGTCCTATTGAAATTCATTTCAATGAATACTAGCCACAATTTGCAAGAGAAACGTCAGTTTATTAGCCGACATGAAATTCTCTGACCATGTCTAAACACTTCATATTGACAGTTTATGTGTGGAAATATTACAGCATATACTGGCTATTGATAAATTATATGGATGGTCTGCATCTTCAACGTTCTGAAATATAACACTTAATGGGATGAGAAAACTATGCTACAACACATTAATACCAAAGACATGCATTATAGACTTAATGGCACATGGTACATGTGGTTACATGTACCTTAAAAACTTAAATTCTACGTTTTTGGTTTCATTTAGAAAGATTTCCGACTACAAAACAATGATCCTAACTGCACCATCTGGTATACTACAGTTAGTACACTTCTCAAAGGTTTTTAAAAAAGAAGAATCTAAACAAACCCTTTTTATAACTGATCATTTATTAAACTCATATTTACAAATCATTTCAGTAAGGCAAATAAATTCCTTTTTACTATATATTTATGAATGTAATTTAATAGAAACGTAATATTTTATCATAATGGGATTCTGTATACCGGTTCAATTGCACCATTTTTATGTGGCTGGTTTATGGTATTTGTCCTTTCTGTTTTTTGTTTTCCTGAAGCTTTAGTGTTTTGGGGGTTTTTTTTGGTTGATTAATTCAGTGGTGAGGTTTGTTTTTGGATTGTCTACTCAGTCTCTTCTTAAAAATGAAGATAATTGTAATACCCAGTAATGTAGGTAGGCCCTGTGGACCGAGGTTGAGCTATGTAAGGATGCCCTCTGCTCTACGCCCGGTACCGTACCACTTTAAATTGCTGGTACGGAATGATATAACTTCATTAAATATACACGTTTAAAATAAATCTATTTTTAGTGCCAGAATGCAGGATTTCGCACCATTTATCCCCAGAGCCTCTTGCCTTAAAGGTCACCCCACCCCACCCGGGACACTTCGTGTCCATTCTGGTCACATCTCTGACATGCCACTATTTGTTGGGGTGCTCCGCCTATGCTTTGCTGGTTATAAATTCAGATGCTTCATGTCAATACCGTAACGCACAGCAGTTTAATGCTTTTTCTGGTAGAAATGCACGTTTCCTGAAGACCGGGTAGGTTTTGAGTAACCTGCATTACAGTTTCAGAGATCTTTCAATCAAGCTTTAAAATAACGCCTTTGAGACCCACTTGTTTATAATTGATGAAAACTCTAGAGAGAACGTAAGACATTACACAACATGAATCCTTCATGTGAAGTTAATTCATACAAAATGCATTGCCTTTTAGCTCTACTGATAAAGAGGCTTACGTGGGCTTTTACAGTCAATTTCTTTCCATTTTCTGTTGTCGTCTTTTTCAATCTAATTTGACCAAAAAAGTAAGCTTTAGGTGAATGGTATTCAAGTTTGTTCCAAGGAAGGACCACACACAGCTGTTAAAATTTACACATCTTTTCAGTTACTATTGGTACCAAACGTGGCGCATATTATTCTTGGATGAAATATGTCGCGACATATCGGATAAGAGATCAAAGTTTTAGTCAGATTGACCTTTGTGCAACTGAAAGGTCATGCCCTCTTTAAAATGGGTGGTAAATAAGAAACTGTTGAAATATAATGTCAATTTTTTTTTAATTCATACGTTTTGTGTTGGTTTCAATCGTGGTTTCAATTTTTGTTCATTTCAAAAATCGTGCAAGAGGGAATTCTCAGCGGCTGTTCTCTCTTCAAAGATGAGTTTATATTTACTTGAAGAATTTGTAACTGCTCTGATTTAGTTTAGAACCACTAAAATATTTGTCGATAAACCATCAGTGAGTTAATTAAATCATTTCAAAGATCAACAAAAACTCTTTCGATTTGGGTTCGGCGTGACTTAGCGGGCGTGGTGGTTCATGGGCCTCTTGTTACATGTATCTTAATTTTTTAGTAAAGGTTTCAATAATCATTTAAATGCAACTGGTCAATTACGAAATAATGGACGTTATACCCAGTCAACGAGTATATTACATGTTACAAGTCAGAATGCATTTTTACTATTCGTAGTTTTGTGCATTATCTGTATACATCGATAAGAATATCGTCAACCAGTTTAAATACTAGCGAAAATCACTTTCATGGCTAAATCTGATTTTAGGTCTGGGATAAATACATTCAAAATTGAATGTACAACGCAGCTATCAATGGATCTTAACTCCGCTAGTAACAGAACATGTTTCCGACAAGACCCCAAAAATGTGCACAAATTGATGTTGTTTTTTTAATCTGGCCACAATTCAGACCCGCTTGTGTATTTCCTAATGAACAAACAGTATAATAGTGTCTGCTTAAGCGTAAATAAAATTTGATTCAAAACTGAAAAATAACATCACACAGTTTTTAAATTTAAAAACAACATTTAAATAAAACTATTTGGGAAAGCCGAATGGGTATAAATATATGTTCCCCGCATGTTTTGTTTTGAAAGTTAAACACTCAAATGCACAAGTGTTTGCAGTAAATTTTTAAAGGTTAGTAACAAAATATTTTGATGTGGCTAAAAAGTAAAGTTATATTTTTACATATGTTCTTTTAAAAAAGTGCCTAAAAGTAGTCAAAAATTATCCAGGTGTCGGAACTGGTAATTAAAACATTTTCAATAAATAGAAATTGCTTATGTTTATTCCATTTTTTAATGCATCTTATAACGTTACAACGATATCTCACAAAGGTGTTAATATATCTTTTGAAATGGCATGAATTTTCAATTGTTAACTTCTTATGTAACCTCTCCAGTGGCGGATCCAGAGGGGGGGTCCAGGGGGTCCGGACCCCCCCCCCCCTTTCGTTTTGACAAGCATAACAAAATGACATTTTAACGGACATGTTTTAGGTGTCAGGAAATCGTCAGAATGCTGGATTTTACACCATTTCGTTCAGAGCTTATGGGGGCCTTAAGCGGCCCCCAGACCCCCTGCCGTAATACGACCTCTGCGAGGTCGGCATGGGTGGCCTTCGGCCACCATGACAAATTTGGACCCCCCCCCCTTTCATTTGAGGCTGCATCCGCCCCTGCTCTCGTAAGTCTTACACTTTGTTCTCGGTGAATGAAGAGGTCTTTCGAGTGCCTACCGGCTATGCTAAGTTCAACTCATTGGGATAGTATGAGACTGTAAGAAAAACTCTGTATAATTACAAGGTCGGACGTCATATACATTTAAAACTTGTGTGTTTTTGTCTCGCCTGCGACCGCTGGAGGCGAGACATGTATGGGAATCCGGAGGTGGCGGCGGCGGCGTAAACACTGGAGATCTTGCTTTATATCTATGTAAGCCCAAGCCCTAGGTCCATCAAATTTGGTCCAGAGGTAGCTTATGATGAGTACTTGCCAGTCATTTACTTGTCACCTGACCTTGACCTCAATTTCACGGTCCAGCGACTACGTTAAAGTTTTTTGTGTTATGGCAGTTCCTAAGTAACTACGCATGGTAGGATGACAATATTTGGTATATAGGTTGCTGATGATTAGTACATGACTGTCTGGTAGGTGTCACCTGACCTTGACCTCAATTTCACGGTCCAGCTACTACGTTAAAGTTTTTGGGTTACGACAGTTCCTCTGTTACCACGCATGGTAGGATGACAATATTTGGTATATAGGTTGCCGATGACTAGTACATGACTGTCTGGTAGGTGTCACCTGACCTTGACCTCAATTTCATGATCCAACAACTAGGTTAAAGTTTTTGGGTTACGACAGTTCCTCTGTAATCACGCATGGTAGGATGACAATATTTGGTATATAGGTTGCTGATGAATAGTACATGACTGTCTGGTAAGTGTCACATGACCTTGACCTCAATTTCACGGTCCAGCGACTACATTAAATTTTTGGGTTACGGCTGTTCCTCTGTAACCATGCATGGTAGGATGACAATATTTGGTATAAAGGTTGCTGATGAATAGTACATGACTGTCTGGTAGGTGTCACTTGACCTTGACCTCAATTTCATGGTCCAGCGACTACGTTAAAGTTTTTGTGTTACGGCAGTTTCTCTGTAACTATGCATGGTATGGGGGGAAATATTAAGTATACAGGCCGCTGCTGATAACTAATGCTATTTACGTAATGCTTATGACACGGGGGGGGGGGGGGGTTAACTTGGTATATATTGGGTAATACGGATGTGCGGCCCGAATATGTCACTTTTTTACTTCTCCAAAATACATGAATAGGTAGCTTTTTCATTGAAAAATATATCATTGGGTAGTTATAAATTATCTAAATACATTAATGCCTCAATTCTGATCTTAAGCATGCTAAGCCAATGTAAAGCACGGTGATTTTACAAACAAAGTGTTCCATTAACATCACTTGATCATTTTGGTAGTGAATGGACTATTTTGCCAATGGGGATGTGCTGTAATAAAATATATGAATAGGTCTAATTTAATCATTCAATATATGATTAGGTCCCGTTTTATAACGTCCGAAATATATGAATAGGGTGGGTTTTCAAATCTCCGTCCGCAGACCTGTACCTAAAAGTATCCTTAGTTACCCCCCGTGGCTTATGACGAAATTTATTCGTTACTGATGCGGAATCCAGTCGAGACGTTTTTTCTGTGTCCACACTTGTTAAGTACATGTAGGTATTCAAAATAATTCCACCTATATATATATATACATATACTGGAATTTCATCTTATAAGAGCTATATTTTCTAGTGAATATTTTATTTTGTTTTGAAATTGTTCTCCCTGCATGTGTTGTCAGGCGGATACAGGATTTTCGAAAGAGGGCGTAAAAGGGCGATATCGGAAAAGGAGGGCCACGAAGTGGTCCTCCCGCGCCTCGCAGAGGCGCATTTACGGCAAGGGGTCTGGGGGCCGATTAAGGCTCCCAGAAGCTCTCGAAAAAATGGTGCATAATCCTGCATTCTCGCAATTTCCAAGCATCAAAATGAATTTATTTAAAGGTTTTTATAGTGTTCAGTAACCTTTATTTGGTACAGTATACAACAGAGAAAAGAATTAGTACCGTTAATTAGCTTATGGCTAGGACGAGCGCTGGGATTACATTTTTGCATTTGGCTCTAGTTGTTACCCTCCGTGTTCTCTTTTTTTCCTTTCCCTTTTTAAGTGGGGCGTACGCCATTTACGCCCCCCCCCCCCCCCCCAGGATCCGCCACTGGTTGTAGTATAATAAAAAAGTAATTAATGCAAATAATAAAATTTCATTTTTATTTAATAGTAATTCATACAAGATCCTTAAATTAACCTCCTCGTTCATCATAAATTGTATGAACATTAGAAAAAGCCTATTATGATAGATTATACTTCTTTTCTTGTTTTAATTTCATTTATGGGTCTTTATTTACAATATACATTTGTATGTACACATTATATTGGGCCTTAACCATGTAATATTGATGTGTTTGTGCCAATAAAGTATTTGTATTTAGTATATTTTCCTGCCATTTATGGTGCGTGGTATATTTTAAATAAACAACCGTAAGTGAGATTAAAAATAACTGCAATAAAATTAACAATTGACATAAAGGATAACGACAACAGCAGATGGATCAAATAGTGTCGGTAAAAAAAAAGAAAGAAAAAGATACCACTGGCACAAAAAGAAAGATTTTAAATTCAGATTTTACAAAGTCAAAAGGATGTTACATCTAATTCAATTTTATCTGCATGCACGCCCAAAATATTTATTTCAACTGAGTCATGGATATCATTTAGATTCAACAGTATGGAAGACCTTTTTTACAGTTAACAATTCGTATTGGAAATCGGATTCCCAACTTTACTGTTTATTAAGAAAAGAGGCAAATATTCGGTATCAATATATCATTATAGTGAGTGGTATTTGCCAAAAGTATTGTTTCTGTGGCTGGTAACGATTTCACTCGCCTTTTTGTTTAAATCTTTACCAGTCTTTCTACCAGTATTTTTGGCAAATACCGATGTCACCCTGCACTTTTATGGGACTTTTAATTGTAGTCTTATTTTTAAGCATACAATGCAACTGTTCTATGATTATGGTCTGGAGTCTGGTGTATCTTCTGTTGCATTCCCTGTCAAGATCGCCTGCATTCCCAGAGGCTTGCACAAGCTAGAAAAGATACAAGAGAGGGCTTTACGTTTTATATATGATGACTACAGTATGTCTTATGATGACCTTTTAATTAAAGCCAGGGTACCATCACTCAAGATTAGGTGGATGAGAAATATGGCATTGGAATGTTTTGAAATATTGTACAAGTTGTCACCACCATGCTTACATGATCTGGTAGTTTTTAAAAACTGTAGATATAATTTTAGATATTCTAATATTGTAGATATACCTCGAGTCAATACTTCTACATATGGTAAGAACAGTTTTAGATACTCTGCAGCCGTATTGTGGAATGAATTACCTGAGCATTTTAGACAAATTGGAAATTTTAATCAGTTTAAAAATATTTTAAAATCCTGGGATTGGAAAAAATGCCAATGTCAAATTTGTGTGTAATAACAAAAAACAATAATAAATAATCTCAGGTTTTTCTGCTACAATATATAGCTTACTCTTATTTCATATGTGTGTTCTCTCTGTTATTATTTTATTGTTATAAAACCTGTGTAAACCTAGTGCTTTTAAATGAATTTTGTGCTGTGTGCTTTTATTGTGCTTTTGTGCTGTTTGCTTGTTTCTTGCTTTATGTGTTGATTGCTTCTTTTAACTTTATGTTTTACAACTTTGGATTGCTGGTCTCATAATTTAATGCTAATATATTTCTTTAACCTTGTTTCTTTAATTGTGCTGTTTTAATTGCTATGTATCTTTTAATTGTGTGCTACATATGTTATGCCAGCTGCTTTTGATATTGTGCTTGTGTAGACTTTGTATGTTTTCTGTATGAATTATGTAATTAGTCGGTCAAAAACTCATTAGAGCTTGTGTTGCTTTGTTGTCTTACCATGCCGACGTAAAATAAAGCTTATTATTATTATATTATAAAATATTACCAACACGACTTCTCTACGAAGACTGGGAGTAAGCTGACTTCTGGATCTGCAGCAGAGACATCTTTCTCAATTCTGTCTTTACGAATCTCAATATGTGTATTCTTTTCGTCCAGAAAGAATGTTTTCATATAATCATGTTCAAATCACGAACTGATGGTAATTTAAATAAAACATATTAAAATATTTTCTTTGCATACTTATTCCACTAATTACGACGGCTTATTCGTGCCAAACAACAAAAAAAATTTATTTCGTTGAACCGTTATTAAATCGTTTGAACGGTTTATTAAATCGTATAAACGATTTATTAATTCGTTTGAACGGTTTATTAAATCGTTCCAACGATTGATTAAATTGTTTGAACGGTTTATTCATGTGGTCCCTATGGTCCCCGATAAACCGTTCAAACGATTTAATAAACCGTTCAACCCTTGATTTAATCAACCGTTCAAACGATTTAATAAACCGTTAAAACGATTTAATAAACCGTACCATTCAAACGATTTAATAAACCGTTCAAACGAATTAATATATCGTTTAAACGATTTAAAAAACCGTCAAACCGAATTAATCAATCGTTAAACGATTTTATAAACCGTTCAAACGAAATAAGATTTTTGTTTCTATTTGTTGTGTGACACGTAACAAGTACATCGTCTGCTTATTCCAATCTTTTTGGCAACTGGCTAGTGTTCAATAGCAGTTATCTCCCTTATAAAATCAGATCAGTTTCCGCCGGTAAAGAATGGCAACAGATAGCGTTAGAGAAAAGGCTTTGGCCGACTATAGAAAGAAGCTTTTAGAACACAAGGAGCTCGAAGCCAGATTAAAAGAAAGTGAGTGCAAAAAAATAACGAATCAAAGTATCCCCAACATTCAGATCAATACCCAAAATTGAATGTCAATACTGTCCATTTTTGCTTTGTCACCCTTCTGAATTCGCTTAAGACTTGAGTAAGTTTAAAGAAATTGTCGAATGCTGGTAGAATGTCAGAAAAGAAACACAAGTTATAAAAGAGATGTGGTTATATAGTTTCATTAGGGACAGACCATTTAACTTGAAGGGAGGGGGGCCTTGGTTTTTTGTTTTGGTCAGACAATTTTTTTCCATGCAGAGCGCGGACAAAATATTTATTTTTTGAAGGCGTCGCGACAGAATTTTTTTTTTCATTATTAGCATTAGTTTATATAGCAGAAATCCTTCTTCAGAGGCCCCCCCTGCAAGTTAAATGGTCGGTCCCTTATAGACCTAGTTTTCGTCTATTGTAAGCTTCGAAGTAGACTACCCTACTACGGTGCTACTGTCCTGATTATAAGTATAAGGGGTAAAACAGGCAATTGTCTCACTTTTTTCCAATATTCCTATATACAACGCAAGGTTCTTAACTTGCAAAATTATAAAGAACACTGATTCACATATTTTTGTAGCCTTGTTAGCCGAGTAGATAAGGTAGTATGTGTACACGGTTACTTCGGTACTGACATAATTATAGTCACTTCGGTACTTGGTACTGGTCACCTCGGTACCTGTTTATTTTTCAGTACTTTGAAGTACTTGTTTATGTGTTTAATCAATAAAACAAGAAAATGAGTTGTGTATACAGACGAATTAATAACTATACTAAACTTTACAGTGTCAATCCGACTGGATTTTGCCTGTCAAAATTAAACACTGCTACCGCGTTTGGTCGAGTTTATGGTCCTTTTGTAAATCTTTTATTACACTTTTTGAAATCAACAATTATTTTCCACAGCTAAATGGCGTTGTGAAATGCGGCTGAATTTTCATTTTGAGACACCGATTTTCCATACTAAATTTTGACCTTTTCAATAATTATCATTTTTAATTAAACATACAAAATAATATGGACAGTATTGAGAGGATCATCAGTTAACCTTAGAAATGCATGTACTGTGCTTGGATTATCAATTCATTTTATTAAATTGCCAATTCAAATTGTAATCAATAATCGTGTTTACTCTATGACAGATGTTTAATTATAAACATACGCGAAAATTATTTAAAATACAAATAAAATTGTTTGTTTTGACATACATTATGGAGAGCAAAGTTGACTTTGAGACAGCGAGGTTAAAATTACACTAATAAATATTGTCTACAAAAATCCATCGAGTTAAGGGGAATATGGAAACAACCGAGATCACACATCTGAGGAAGAAATTCATTGTTGATATGGGAAAAATGCCTGGGACTTAAAAATTATATCAACATAACCGAGATATCAAGTCAACCAAGTTCAAAACAACGAGGTTCGACTGTATTACCATTAGTTCCAATTACAAAAAAATGAGTACATGTACTGTACACTGTAATTATAAAATGTTAGACAGTAACTGTTGAAGATTGTACTAGTATTACTTGATTGTTCATGTTTTCTTTTAAATTGTATGACTTATTTATTTAATGTTTTTCACAATTATTCCAGTGAGAGAAAATGCCAAAGAATTGAATAAACAGTATGACAAATCAGAAAATGATCTAAAGGCTTTGCAAAGTGTTGGACAGGTTTGTTTTATTTTAGAAAAGAGTATTTGTTAAAACTTTCTGTTTAAAATCTTGTATAAACAAGGCTGTAATCAGTACGGCATACATTTATTTATTTATACAAATGTTTCTTACAACCCAATTCACAGCTTGAATCTAGGCACCAATTAATTCTCATATTTGCCTCTACTTTCTAGGACTATTGCCTATTCTGAATAAATACCTGTACAAAAGATTTTAGCTTTCAATCATTTAAATTTTAGTTACAATGGTTGATAGAATTTTGTTAACTGTTAGCTGGTAAGATGCAACAGTGAACTCGTTGCTTTACTGATATATACAGGGCCTAATCTAGGATTTTTGCCAGGGAGAAGTGACTTCTCCTTCCAGATGGGAACAGGGAGAAGTGATTTTTTGTGCGGAGAAGTGGGTTTTGTTTCGGTTTCGTTTCAATGTTTTTAAAACAAATAAGTTTAACACTGATAGAGCTAAAATACATTTTATTATCATATAAAGAGCACTAATCACAACAAAAGCAACTATTTTCCAGCACATGGTATACAAAACATATATATAACATATAAAAAACATTTACAGTTTATAGTCACTAATAATTGTAAATCCTCCTGCTTTTGTTTTTCTTCCAAATGCTCAAAGCAGGAGCGAAGTTGAAGTTTTTGATGGAGCATCCATGCTCTTTTATTGTCATCAGGGTATTTAGTGTTGAACAGTTCATTGATGTTCTGTAACTTGAAACAATTCTGTTCTGGGTAGAAAACCCTCTTTCACATGATACACTTGACATTGGTACAACAATGGCTATTTTTAATTATACAATGATAGATGGAACAATGTCAATGAACTTGCTTGAAAAAACACTCAAGACTTGCTTGAGAGACATGTCTTGATAGCCAGCCATAATCATGCCTTTATACTGCTTATACTCTGTGATGATTTGGTGTTTGGAAACACTAAGAGTTTTCTGAAAGTGATCATACAAGGCACTAACTTCATTTAAACCATATCCTGCCTGACCCTTTGACAATTTGATATTACAAGGTAATAAAATTTGAAAATTTGACATAACATCTGTGTCTGAACCAAACCTTGCTTGAAGGTTTTCACAAACTTTCTCAACATACAATTTACAATCTTTTTCAACTACATTTTTTTGCTGTTCATAGTACCTAAGCTCAGTGCTATAAAGGTTGTCTGTTTGTACATCTACCTCATCATCATCACACTCATTGTCTGACTCAACATCAACATCAATACTACTATTTTTAAAAATAGAACTGTCAATAACACCTTTGCTAGATTCATCAGGTGGTCTGATATACAAAGTTTTACCATTAACAACCTTAACAAAGGTTTCTAACTTTTTAACAAACTCTCCCTTAATTTCACAAAGATTTGACAAACAATCAACAGTGCTACTAACTACAGGCTTTACAGTACTAAAATCTAAACAATCTGTCTGAAAAATCTTACACAATTTTGACAGAAGAGGTAAAATATCTAACAACATATGAGTGATTGCAATAAATTTGTACTGCTGTACCTCATGAGCAAGACCCTTAGCTGTGGCATTTGTACTACCTTCATGCTCTAAAGCCACACATAAGGCAGGATATGTTCTATATATTACATGAACAGCCCTATCTAGACTTAGCCACCTAACAGAGTGAATATCTGCATACTTTAATAGTGGTACATCTAACAATAATTGTATTTCTCTTAGCTTGTTACATCTCTGAGCTGAACCACTAAAAAAATGGAAAACATTTGATAAAACCCTCGAGTAATGCTTTATATCAGGGACAAATTGAGCAGCTTGAGATGTAGCCAGTGCACAACGGTGGGCGGAACAATGAACACCTAGAATTTCAGGATTTTCATTTTGAAACTTTTTTACAACACCGTTGTGCTTGCCAGTCATTACACTGGCACCATCAGTTCCAATGCCAATAAGGTTACTGATGTCTATACCTTTCTCAGCCAAACATGAAACCATAGCACTGTAAATTGTGCTGGCATCCGCAGTTGCAGATGTAATTTGGATATTTGCCAAAAAGTCTGAGTAAATTTCATCATCTTTGAAATACTGACAATACATCATAAGTCGCTTTTTATTTGCCCTATCAGTACTCTCATCTACCATAACAGAAAAAAAATTTGATAAATTTACATCATTAACAACATTTAACATAATACTCTGGGCCATACATGACTGATATTCAGTTACAGAAGTTTGACTGACATAATTAGCATTCTTGGCTTTACAAAGCTTTGATGACAAATTTAACCCTACAGAGTCTAACAAATCTATGGTAGCTGAAAACTGGCTCTTGGGTTGGTTGGTTACTGCCAGATGATAGGCAACTTTCATGGCAGAAGTAATTGCTTCATCATTTTCATTCAGTTTTTCTTCCAAAACATAGTTTTTCCAAATGTTCAATTGTTTTGTTACTAATTTACATTTAACTAAACTTTTGATTCTGAAGTTAACATTAATTGGTGGTACTTTATACCATTTCATTTTCATTTGATCTCTGAATTAACTGTAATTGAGTGATTGAAATTAACAAGCCTATCATGTGTTAAACCGTTGTCAAAACATCGTATTATTCGAAACTCAAGATTCTCTTACTCAATGTCACCCAAGCCAACTCTAAATCACGTAATTAACGGCTAATTATTGGCAATGCCAGCCTCATTAAAAATTGTTTATTATTATTATATATAACCTCCTAACATCCAGCAGATAGGTTTGAAGATTTCAGAAATCTGTCAAAACATTTATCACACTTTTGCTCAAAACTTGATACCACATCTCTTGCAAATGCACAGTTTATTGACATAGCAATATTGAAAATACAGATGATAGAAAAGCTTTCAAATAATATGTTAAATTCTAGTGAAAAGATATCCTGCAATAATTTTGTATGGCTGTATATCTGCACTTAGAATCTTTTTTGAATGCAATTTCATGCCCTTTGAACTTTCATCCCCATATGACTAACTGCACTTACAATGAGCCCACCAGTAATTGTAGGTGACACTTAAAAAAACATACCAGAAAATAGCTGCACACATCGATTACAATCTGAAAAGGTCATAGGCTACCCATAAGCACATTTGTAAATAGTACATGTAATAAGTTTTTTTAATTTTCATCAAATTTCAACAAAGCTTCTGTTTATAGATTGTTGGAGAAGTTTTAAAACAGCTGACAGAAGATAAATGTAAGTCCATGTTTGTCTTAATTAGCTTCCAGTAATTGACACTGAATGTTTTAAGAATGTTTTTGCTGTTTTAAAATGACTATTAAAACTATTATTTTTACTGGTTTTAAAATGATTATTTGGTACTTTTTTGGACGAGACATGCTTGATTGAACATAGTGTAAATAGTGTACTAGTATGGAATAAATGTAAGGTGTTTTCCAGGATTATTAAGATGACGTAGTACACAAGAATTTGAGCTCTTTATAGTGAAGCACTCAGTTATTGAAACTTCAGAGAAAGCTCTGCATTGAATTTTTTTTTTTGAATAACTATTTATGAGTATATATATTTCTATCACCAAATGTGAGGGTCTAGAATGCAAAATTAATAGTGATCATTGTCTACATATGTTTGTAGTGAGTCTGAAAAACATGGGAAAAAAACTAAGAAATTGAAAAAAAATTATTGTACTTATTGTCTTTACAAATATATGCAGTGTTTATTACCTTTAACTAGGTAAATTACACAAAAACACCATTCAAAGCTTTTTAACTTGATATAAGTAATGGCTATTTAGCATATGATAAACTTCTTTTTGCGATTTTTTGAATAAATACTCCTTTGAACTAGCTATAGACCCTCAATTTTCATTGGTAAATCCTAATGTCACATGATGACATCGAGGAAACCATTTCACATGGCTTCCGTGAGTTGCAGAGGACAAATCAAGTGAGATAAAAGTGATAAAATAATGAGTACTGCTGAAATCTGTAGCCAAGCAAAAAATGGCATAAGAAAAATGGCTGAAAAAGACAAGGGATAAAAGAAAAGTTTACTTACTTTTTTATAAGGCATTATTTTTCATAGTTGTAAATCATATGTCAAACATGACATGTTTAGGTTCTATCTATAAACACAGAAGAAGTCATGCACATAACTAAAAAAAAAACACCTTTCCCTCGAAAACGCCTTACTAGACCATACTTATGTTATTAGCTTTGTGTTAACATCCATTATTGTGACGTCTGTGTGCATTAAAATGATAATATTGATACATATACTTGTGTATATTTGCATATATAAATAATATATACATTATTAAATTTTTCTACAGTTATTGTCAAAGCAACAAATGGACCCAGATATGTTGTAGGATGTCGACGTCAGTTAGACAAATCAAAGTTAAAATCTGGAACAAGAGTGGCTTTAGACATGACCACATTGACAGTTATGCGGTAAAACATAATACAAATGGCATCATGATTATTTTTACAAAGAAAATGTGGGCTTTCCCAAAATGATTTAGTGTGGAGTGTTGAAATACAATTCACTAGTTTTTGATATCGTTTAAAATCTAACTTTAGAGCTGTATAAAGTAAAACAACAAGTTCATGCATGATGAGTATTAAAATCAAGTGTCATATTTTGTGGGATTATAAGGATTTAGGGTTCAAAGCACTTATACAATATTAATTACTTGAGAAAGTAATGCAAATATAAATTATATTTGACAAATTATATATGACAAAAAATGGTGACAGCTCACAAGTCCCCATATTTGAAAATTACGGTTTCTATGAGAAGCAAATATCATGATTTAGACTGTATCTTAGGAAAGTGATATTGTTATAGAATTTATTACCATTATTTATATTTTTACATTTACAACAACTTGTGTTTTCCTAAAATTGTAATAACAGCTGAACAGTCATGTCCTTTTTTAATCATGGAAAATAAAACTTTTCTGTAGACTTTTCTGTTTAATAAGATTTGTGGGTACATCATTTTTTTGACATTTAGATATCTACCAAGAGAAGTTGATCCTTTAGTGTACAACATGTCAGTTGAGGATCCTGGTGATGTCAGTTATAACCAGATAGGTGGTTTAGGTGAACAAATAAGAGAATTGAGAGAGGTGAGTGGAGTATTGGAATGATGACTGTTAATTATTGTTACATACAGACAGCAATGTTAATATTAAATAGTAAAATGGTAAACAGTATAAACAAACAATCAAAATAAACAATCCCTTCATTCAGCAAGAGAGTTGATATTATTAAAGAATATTCATTACACCTTTTACCATCCCAGATCATCGCACTGTATTTAGCATTAAATCCAGGTCTAAGACATGGTAGCATTAATTCCTCTCTACGTCAATACCACACAGAATTTTAGATAATTACATGGTCATTTTTATATTGGCTCTGGTATCAGCCCCAGGATTTCATATCAGCCATGAGGGCTGACACTTGGGCCAATATGTAAATGACCATGTCATATATTTGAATATAAGTCTCTCTGGCTAATATTGATATTCACCCTGAGGGTTAATAATTGACATCAACTTCCAGCCTATTACAGATTTTCGTGTATTAACACTGATTCTGTGATTAACACAGTTATTCTCCCCGATCATGAACTTACATTCATCAAAAAACATAACTGACCACAAACTTGCCATCTTTTTCCTCTAGTCCATGCAAGACGCATTTTTCTGTTTGCTTCTTGGATTCTTATAGTCTAATGTACAATCTACTGAAATTGATTTTAAACAAACATCATTTTATACTGTGCCTGTGATACTGGTACTTGTATATTTTCATTAAATTTGTTGGTAATATCATGCAGTGGGGTTAACCTGATTGGTATACTAACCTTATAAGTTTCTGTTCATCCATAAGGTTTCCTTATCAGTTCATTGTTTATTTGCTACACCCTTTTTTTGTTTTAAATGTTAAACACAGAAAATGGCTGTATACCTATTTCTGTTCAGGTCCCATACAATATAGAACATTTTTATACCCCCGATCGACAGAGTCGGGGGTGTATAGTGGTCCTCATGTCCGTCCGTCCGTCCTTCCATCGCGCCGTCCATCCGTCCGTCCTTCAGTCCATCCGTTCGTCCGTCCACATTTGGTTTCCGGATGATAATTCAAAAAGTTTACATCCCATTTGAATGAAACTTTGGGATATTGTTATATATCAGATTATTAAGAAGCCTATTGATTTTGGGGGAAATCCATCATTTTTTCAAGGTCACAGTCCACGAAAAACATTGGAAATTTTAACAAAAAAGTTGTTTCCGGACAATAATTCAAAAAGTTTACATCTGATTTTAATGAAACTTTGGGATATTGTCATATATCAGGTTGGTAAGAAGCCTATTGATTTTGGGGGAAATACGTCAAATTTCAAGGTCACAGTCCACGAAAAACGTTAGAAATTTTTACAAAAAAGTTGTTTCCGGACAATAACTCTAAAAGTTTGCGTTCAATTTGAATGAAACTTTGGGATATTGTTATATATCAGGTTTGTAAAAAGCCTTTTGATTTTGGGGGAAATCGGTTAAATTTCAAGGTCACAGTCCACGAAAAATGTTAGAAATTTTTACAAAAAAGTTGTTTCCGGACGATAACTCAAAAAGTTTGCATGTGATTTGAATGAAACTTTGGGATATTGTTATATATCATGTTGGAAAGAAGCCTATTGATTTTGGGGGAAATCAGTCAAATTTCAAGGTCACAGTCTACAAAAAAGTTGTTTCCGGACAATTACTCAAAAAGTTTGCATCCGATTTTAATGAAACTGTAAAATATTGTTATATATTTTGTTGGTAAGAAGCCTATTGATTTTGGTGGAAATCTATCAAATTTTAAGGTCACAGTCCACGAAAAACGTTAGAAATTTTTATAAAATGCGGGGGTATTAGTGATCGCTAGATCGACTTTGTCTAGTTTACAATTCAAGTGCTGATAGCTTTTTCATGTCGGGTGATAAATCTGTTGACTTCCCCATGTTTATGAAAAAGAGCTATTTTGGCACAAAACTAGCACAACATCAACATATACACACCAGACTATTCATAATTTTATTTATGTCAACTTTGAAACAACATACTGTCATCTTTTGTATCAGAAATAAAGTACATATGACCAACTTATTTATAATAATGTGGTTAGTTGCTGTATTAAAAAAAATCATTAGATTCTTGAAATCCTGTTCAAAGGTCACATGTCAAATGTTTTTTAAATTTTAGGTGATAGAATTGCCTTTAATGAATCCAGAACTGTTCCAACGTGTTGGTATAACTCCACCTAAGGGCTGTCTTTTATATGGTCCACCTGGTACTGGTAAAACTCTGCTAGCCAGAGCTGTAGCTAGTCAACTAGATGCCAATTTTCTTAAGGTAAATTTGTGTAAATAACTGTTTGCATTTGTTTATTCATGTAAATTGATAGCATCCATTTAAACATGCTGACAAATTGTTATGACTCTGGTAAAGTTACTGCAAACTTTAGGTATGCTTTGTACTTTAATATTTGTAAATTGGAGGTGACAAGACTGTAAACTTTATGTCAGGTGGGGTACCTGCTGGGCATGGTAAGACAGTGAACTTTATATCAGGTGGGGTACCTGCTGGGCATGGTAAGACAGTGAACTTTATTTCAGGTGGGGGACCTGCTGGGCATGGTTAGACATGAACTTTATATCAGGTGGGGTACCTGCTGGGCATGGTAAGACAGTGAACTTTATATCAGGTGGGGTACCTGCTGGGCATGGTAAGACAGTGAACTTTATTTCAGGTGGGGGACCTGCTGGGCATGGTTAGACATGAACTTTCTCAGGTGGGGTACCTGCTGGGTATGGTAAGACAGTGAACTTTATTTCAGGTAGGGTACCTGCTGGGCATGGTAAGACAGTGAACTTTATGTCAGGTGGGGTACCTGCTGGGCATGGTAAGACAGTGAACTTAATGTCAGGTGGGGTACCTGCTGGGCATGGTAAGACAGTGAACTTTATTTCAGGTGGGGTACCTACTTGGCATGGTAAGACAGTGAACTTTATTTCTGGTGGGGTACCTGCTGGGCATGGTAAGACAGTGAACTTTATTTCAGGTGGGGTACCTACTTGGCATGGTAAGACAGTGAACTTTATTTCAGGTAGGGTACCTGCTGGGCATGGTAAGACAGTGAACTTTATGTCAGATCCTGCTGGGCATGGTAGTTTTTATCATTTACTTTTTATTGCATCAGTGGAAAAAGTCAGACAATGCTATTTCTTAGTTTATGTTTTATTAGTTACATTTACTGTTTATATTTATCAACAGGTAGTTTCCAGTGCAATTGTAGATAAGTACATAGGAGAAAGTGCCAGATTAATCAGAGAAATGTTTGCATTTGCCAGAGACCATGAACCATGTATTATATTTATGGATGAAATTGATGCTATTGGTAAGTTGTTGAATAAAGGATTGCTAACATAGGACTTGTTCTTAAATACTATGCTTTAAGGACAGTTAATTTGTCATAATATATGCCTATTGTCAATAAACCAGACATAGTTACCACAAGGTTTCCACTATACATGGCAGTGAAAAACAAGTATTTTTCTAATGGAGATTTGACAACAATAAACTATTAAGACTTAACGGGTTTTCTGTAACTTTTGTATTATACCATTTTATGATGTATATCTAAATTAGAAATTTTCTGTGAAAATGTATAGTAATGTAATTAAATAGATACTGTCATACTATGGTATTTTATATTGTTAGGTGGAAGAAGATTCTCAGAGGGTACGTCAGCCGACAGAGAAATTCAAAGAACTTTAATGGAGGTACATATTTTTATAGGGTTTTTGTCTCGCCTGCGACGAAAGTCGCTGGAGGCGAGACATATGTATGGGAATCCAGCAGCAGCGGCGGCGGCAGCGTAAACACTTAACATCTTGCTTCATATATTTGTAAGCCCAAGCCCTAGGTCCATCAAATTTGGTCCAGAGGTAGCTTATGATGAGTACTTGCCAGTCAGTCACCTGTCACCTGACCTTGACCTCAATTTCACAGTCCAGCGACTACATTAAAGTTTTGGGGTTACAACAGTTCCTCTGTTACTACGCATGGTAGGATGACAATATTTGGTGTATAGGTTGCTGATGACTAGTACATGACTGTCTGGTAGGTGTCACCTGACCTTGACCTCAATTTCACGGTCCAGCGACTACGTTAAAGTTTTTGGGTTACGGCTGTTCCCCTGTAACTATGCATGGTATGGTGACAATATTTCGTATATAGGCTGCTGCTGATATTTAATGCTATTTATGTAATGCTTTTGCTTACTGATGCGGAATGCAGGCGAGACGTTTTTCTGTGTCCACACTTGTTTAACTGTTTATATGACCACACATTTTGTGTTTGTATTTAATGGTATAAGTCTGTCATCTTTATCTTTAGACAGCTTACTTTCTGGCCTCTTTATTTTGATCTTGGACAAAATAAAGTTTGGATTCATTTCCTGGCCTCTACCATTTAGGAAAAAAGGAATTAATATTGTTGTTTTAATGTGGGTATTAAAATTTTTATTTGTATCATTGAGTCGTTGCATCTGAGGACAATATTTTTGTTAAACAGGCCAAAAAAGGGCCCAATTCTGAAGTTTTTATTCTTAAATTTTTATTCTATTTTGGTGATGATTTGTTCAGTTGATTCCTTTTACAATAATAAAACTTGGTAATATTTTAGGTCAATAATATACAATTAATGACTTTGATGTAGGTTGCTATCAGGATTTATCAGCCAGAAAAAATATAATATTTAATGAGCCACCTGGAGAGGTGAATATACATTTTTGAGGGCTGAGAAAGCTTGATAGTGACGGTATATAAGAGTCAGAAATTGTTTTATTACATGAATAAAATCACCATATTCCTTCATCAGAAAAACAGAGGATGCTTCCATTTTGTAATTGTGGTAATGCTGGTTACAAATAAAATTTTCTGTTAAAACTGTATTTTGATATTGATTTGCTAATTATCCTGAAATTCCAGGTTCATCACATTTAAAATATTGAAAAGAGTAAAAAAAGTATATAATTTAATTCTTATATTTTTTAACAGTATATTTTATAATTACAGATGATTGAAATACCACTTACATTGAAAATAATAATTATTTTGGAACAGTTATAAACAACAGGCTTCAACTGGTTAAAACCAGGTCAATATTGAATTCCACTGCTCAGTAATCAAGCAATATTGACCTGGTTTTGAGAAGTTAATTTTAGTACTGTTGCAATTTATCTTGACCCCAAAGTTGTTTTTAGACCGTTCAAATTCTATTCATGTCATATACAATTACTGACTTTGATATAGTTGCTATTGGATTTCCTAACCAGAGAAAATGTAATATTCCAAGCTGTAAGATGAGTTGAATATACAGTTTTGATTTTTAAGAAATACCAATAGTGACTGCATATCAAAGTCAGTAACTGTTTTAAAACATGAAATAAAACCAACAAATCCTTGTCTGCATGAACCAGATAAAAAAACAGGTAAATATTGTTTTAGCTTGATGGCTTGTGCTGCAGAACTGTGAAATGGCTAAAAACAACCATATTTTAATGCAATTTTAGCACTGTTGGGATTTAACATAACCCAAAAGTAGTTTTAAGACCAATCAAAAACACTCAAATTCTATTGATGTTATAATCTATTATAATCCATTTTTAATGGGATTTTTTTTTCAGTTATTCCATGTTTAGTGAGCTTTATGTAATGTACTGACAGAACTTTTTCAATCTTGCATCTTAAGATATCAAAAAAGGTTAAAATTGTGTTTCACCATAGTTGTCAACAATCGTAGACAAATGCTTAACTGTTTGCTATGACTTATTTTGGCTGAATGGTCAACACTTTAACATAAATGTAGTGACCAACCATACTTAGATCATCACTTATTTTGACTTCAGGGTTACAGCATTTCCTATATTCTATATAAAACAAAATATATCGGCTGCTTTATGTATTTGCTATTCCACTGAATCACAGCTAGGAATATATGGGAGTGCATACTTAGAAATTAAATTAAATTTCCAGGTCAGAATGTTTTTTTAATTATGTTTTTATATGACTGCTACTTTGTATTCATTCTGACTGTAAAATATAAACAGATAATATTACTTTACAGGTAGCTCTGTTTCAAATTTGTTACATTTATGGCGAAAATTTTGAATTTTGAATTTTAGATAATGAAGTTAAATAATTTGTATTACAGTTGTTAAATCAGATGGATGGCTTTGATGCTCTAGGGCAAGTAAAAATGATTATGGCCACAAACAGACCAGATACATTAGATCCTGCTTTGTTACGGCCGGGAAGATTAGACAGAAAAATAGGTAGTTAATACAGGCCATTTAATTAAATGCAGAAGGTTTTGGAAGGTAGTGAAGAATAATCTTATCTTGTTGTTTATGAAAATACCAAGCAACTCCAAATGTCTGAATTGGATAAAATATGCTTAAAAGAGTTCTTGATTTAGGAAGATAGAATTTGCTTTGATATTAGCGTATTAGATGACCTTGTTAGGCAACTTGCAGTTGGCTTATGGTTTGGTGAATTTCAGATCAGACAGTTGTTTGAACATGCAGTTGAATGTATATGAGATTTTGTTAGCAGTTTAGCATCATTTGTTCAATATTTACATTAAATTTATACAGTAGTTTATGTTGACAATACATTTTTTTCTGTAACAACATTTTTTGTCAAGGATCTAAAGAGTTTTGCCATTTGAAATTTTTTTGTCAAGAATAATGTCCCTTAAAGATATGAAGCATGTGAACATGTTTTATTGGGGGCACTAACCAACAAGTTTACAGATTCAAGCCAAGCTTATAAACTGTCCTTATTATTTTATAGCAACCTAGTTGCATGTAAGATATGTTATATGATTTTTTCAGAAATTCCATTACCAAATGAACAGTCTCGTCTTGAAATTTTGAAAATACATGCACAGCCTATAGCTAAACATGGAGAAATTGGTAGGTATAATTTAACCTTGTAATGCAAACATGAAAATATTCTGTATGCATGCATTCTCCATTAAAATGATGTACTAGTATATGACGGGTTTGAAGTTCACGAACTGACGGACAACCAAGACACAAATTTTTGTTATTAATCAGGCTTTTTTTTTAATCATTTTTTGTGGTAAATAATTGATCGTTTTTATGAAGTAAATTAGTCAATAAATGACCAGTCAGATTGTCAACATACATGTATATTATGACCTTATTTAATTATGTTGTAATTTGATTATTGTAGATTGGGAAGCAGTGGTTAAATTATCTGATGACTTTAATGGTGCTGACCTGAGAAATGTTTGTACAGAAGCAGGTAAACATGTTGATAACAAGCGCGTGAACCATAAACTCAAATGACCTAGCTGTGTCAAAAATATAGCTGTTGATAAAAAAAAAAACATACATGTACATAGAATAAACTGGCAGAATATTTCATTCATTGTCATGAGTAGTTGCACAGCTGTAGAGTTCCACAATTAAATGAGAGAAATGGATTAAAACAATATATAAATATTTTATTTTTAAGAGCATTATAAGTTATATAGAGGGATGTTCAAAAAACACATTTGAGTTATAAGTTCTATGTAGTGTCAGTATTATTGTGGACAAGGTATTGTCTATCTAGTGTCAGTATTAATGTGGACAAGGTATTGTCTATCCATAGTCAGTATTATTGTGGACAAGGTATTGTCTATCTAGTGTCAGTATTAATGTGGACAGAGTATTGTTTATCATATGTCAGTATTAATGTGGACAAAGTATTGTCTATCTGTGTCAGTATAATTGTGGACAAGGTATTGTCTATCCAGTGTCAGTATTATTGTGGACAAGGTATTGTCTATCTAGTGTCAGTATTAATGTGGACAACATATTGTCTATCCAGTGTCAGTATTATTGTGGACAAGGTATTGTCTATCTAGTGTCAGTATTAATGTGGACAAGGTATTGTCTATCCATAGTCAGTATTATTGTGGACAAAGTATTGTCTATCCATAGTGAGTATTATTGTGGACAAGGTATTGTCTATCTAGTGTCAGTATTAATGTGGACAGAGTATTGTTTATCATATGTCAGTATTAATGTGGACAAAGTATTGTCTATCCGTGTCAGTATTAATGTGGACAAGGTATTGTCTATCCAGTGTCAGTATTAATGTGGACAGAGTATTGTCTATCCAGTGTCAGTATTATTGTGGACAAGGTATTGTCTATCTAATGTCAGTATTATTGTGGACAAGGTATTGTCTATCTAGTGTCAGTATTAATGTGGACAAGGTATTGTCTATCTAGTGTCAGTATTATTGTGGACAGTATTGTCTATCCATAGTGAGTATTATTGTGGACAAGGTATTGTCTATCTAGTGTCAGTATTAATGTGGACAGAGTATTGTTTATCATATGTCAGTATTAATGTGGACAAAGTATTGTCTATCTGTGTCAGTATAATTGTGGACAAAGTATTGTACATGTTCACAGAACACAGTACATGTCAAGTACTGAAATTATCTTTAATAATAATATGTTATTAACTCTGACTTATATTATATTGAAGCTATTGTTTCTGTTATGACAGGCATGTTTGCTATCAGAGCAGAAAGAGATTATGTGATAGAAGAGGATTTTATGAAAGCTGTTAGGAAGGTGGCTGACAATAAGAAACTGGAATCAAAACTTGACTACAAACCTGTCTAAAGAAATTGATCTGAACAATTCATTCATATTTGTGTTATTATTAAATTTGATATCTGAGTATTATATGTTTTTTCATTCTATATTTTATACAACAATGTTGGATTCAACAAACACATACTTATATAAAAGCATGCCAAAGGACCATCCCCCTCAAGTGGCGTTGTAGGTTTTTGTGTAGCAATATGAAAAACCTGACCACACATTATAGTTGGTTATCTAGTTTCTGTTTCATTGGCCATATAATTTACATGTACCAATTAATTTAGTGTTAACTTGTCCTTTCTTTGAAATTAAGTGATTATACTTAAGGAATACTTCAAATTTTGAACAGATTATACGATATAAAATGGTTTGGGTCTGTTTACACCTAATAAACCGCGAAGCGATTTATGAATGGTGTAAACAGACCCAAACCATATTATATCGTATAATCTGTTCAGAAATTTGAAATATTCCTTATAATTTAATTTTAACTATAAATCTTATCAATTTTTGCGGTAAAAGCGTCGATGACGTCGTGGAACTATTTGAATTTTAACGGCGTTAGAATAGGTCATAGGTCACGCAAGTTATTTCTTATAATATGGGTTGCCCTATTTGAATTGACCAATCAGATTTCAGCTCACAAAGCAAATAAAATTATATTCAATTATTTAATTTATTAATAAGTGATTACAGGATGGAGAAATTGTATGTTGAATTTGGGGTGTATAAAGTTTGAGACTAGATGTATAAATGTATCGGAGAACGGTTTTTCTGTATTCACAAGTCATATATTGTCTGTTGTCAGTTTATAATCAAGATATTCATTTGAAATTTGATTATCTCAAAGTGTCTGTTGGTCCAAGAACACAATATATTTTTTCTGGATATCTTGTATGTAAAGATTACAGAAGTCTGACACTCTAATAACCTACTTGATACTATATTAGTATCTTTATTTCTTGTACAATTATCTTTTCCTGTCAAAACTGTGAAAGTGTATATAGTTATATAGTGCCTTAAAGCTTCCTATAGCTTTAGTTTCTCAACTATAAATACTTCAGTTGGGTCAGAATTGATTCCAGCTGATATAGATGCTGTGTCCGATTTTAAATGTTAGAACTTTGATCTAGTATAATACAACTATTTGTACAACATACAAAATTAAACATTATGCATCTAATTAATATGGGAATCATTACTTCAATGTTCAAATTTTTTATCATCAACATCTCAATAAATAGAATTAGGTAGAATTTTAGTCTTTAATTTTCTAATCATATCAAGTGCTTTGTTGTTGGAGCCCATGTTCAACTTCAAATTTCAGACCCAGTAGTGAACTAGTAATGGCTTTCAATCAAACATAGTATTTTGTGTTTTTAGTCCCTACCAGATTTACAGAAGGGGACTTTAGGTTTGCACTCCATCAATCCCTTAGTCTGTCACACATTTTCTGGACTTTTTTTCATAGATGCCAACCCCAATTGATTAGTGTTACTTATTTTTTTTTAGGTCTACGTGGTGGACGCACTATAGTAATCAGTCTAGGCGTCTGTCCAAAATCAAGTCTGACTCGTAACTTTTTTGTCTTTTGAGGTAGGCTTTTGATGTTTGGTATGTGGGTAGATGATATCAGGGTGATGTGTTGCATACCAGGGTTGATGACCTTGGTCCACAGTAACCTTTGACTACATGTTTGCCCATGGTTAGTATGGTCCTATTATTGTATGCAATGGCCAAGCAAGCTGTTTTGCATCCTGTGGCACCAAATTTATGGATAAATTGTTTTAGTACCTTATTTTGGTTCTTCTGCTTCTTTGAACAATAATCAGGGTTCCCACTAAGATTTTTTCATTTCAATTTCAAGAACTTTTTAAATGATTATTTAAGGTCTTTTTAATCATTTTCAAGGTCTTTTTTAAATGGTAGGACATCCATCAGTTTCCGTAACTAAAACAAAAAATTATTTCTAAAGCACTTCAGTGATTTCCAAAGTCCTTATAGATGAATCCCAATTTGAAGCCAAGTTGCAAATTATCTGGTCCTTTAAAAGTAACGATGAGACAGCAAAACTTTATAATATAAACAGGTAAGGTAAACCTGTACTCTGGATCACTTTTCAATGTAAACAATTTCCTTTTTTTCTGGATTTTCACAATTTTTATGAAATTCCCAGACTTTTTCCTATACAAAACAAAATTCATTGTCTTTTCTGGTTTTGAAGGTCCTTTGGGACCCTGAATAATGCTGTAAGTCTGTAATAAAATTCAAGTGCAGTTTCTTCACTTGGTTGTCCTCATCTCTTAAAAAAACAAATACTAGTACATGATGAATAATAAAAACACTCCTTTTTGTACAAAATCTTTATTTTTTCATGACATTAAAATGATAATGACATGGATTAGCAGACGCATACTACTAATTGATGCACATATTCAAACCAAGAAAATAAAATGTGCACTAAAATGAATTTATTTTCTAACTAGTTTCATTCGCAACCAGTATATAATGCAAATAGTACCAAACAAACAAATTACCCGTTTTAACATCAAAGAATGAATTAATTCAGATAGAAATCTGGTTTAATGAGAAATCTGAAAGATAATTACTGAAGTGAAATGTTGCTATTTTTATACTGGAGCAATTTGTTTAAACAAAATCTTGATCGATCTTGGATGTTAATTAAATTAAAATTTATACATTTTAAGTTGCAACAAATTAAAAAAAAATTCATGGAGTATGGATTGTACTCATTTACAGGAGTATGGATTGTACTCATTTACACACTGGGTTGGCTTTTATATTTGATACAGAATGATAGCAAGGAACACAATACAAATATAAAAGTTGACATTGTGTGTAAATGAATACAACATCATACAAAGCATCAAGTATTTCTATCCTGACTAAACAAAAACAGCTTATTTCTCCCCCATGTATACATGTTTTTTTGTGGGAATGTTAATATATTAATTCTTGTTTTAAGCTGTTGCCTGATATACCATTTTAAGATAAAACAATATATATTTACTTTTCATTCAGGATTTTTCAACAAATTAAAACCAAACATAGTGGTGGATCATTTTTAATGATATACCACAATAGATTAGTTAAAGATAACAGGGTGTCTTATAAGAATTCAATGTTGTGAAATACTTGTCTGTCTGGTTCTGATATAATATTACTGGGACATTTTTATGAGACACATGTTTTGTATGAATTGTAAAAAAAATGAACAGATCCATATTCCATATGATATACAACACAAAGTAAAACAGACTAGACACAGTTGTACCCACATCAGTCAATGATGCTAAAAATTGACAAATTAATTGTTGCATTCAGTTATACAAAAAATATGAAAATCATCCTTACAAAAATATACAATACAAATATTTTTCAGGCCTAACAATCGATAGATTCTCCTGAAAAATCTCAATTCTGTCAACATAAAAATAACAAAACAATATCATATGTGGAGACATCTTTTTCGGGATACATACAAACCAAAGAAAGCCCTGACACCACTAAGTGCAAATTAACAAAATACTCCATGTACAAACTCTAAAATCAAATAAATAAATATTTATACATTAAACAACAAAGTAATACAATGCATGTAAATGACCAAACTAAATCCTACGAGGTCAGACCATGATGAAATGACTGCTGAACGATGCTAAGACGATGAAATAGCTGGCTTTGGTGATGAAGAGTTTGGTTTGATGAGCGGTGGTGGCTGTTGGAGTATAGTTCTCTGTTGTGGAATCATTCTAAAATAAAAATTGGTCAAATGAATCATTTTGTGTTACAAATATTTTAGAATAAAATAAGAGACTTGTTATCAAAGCATTCAAAATATGGCAATCTTGGAAGTATTCAAAGTGTACTAAACAAATTCAACTTGCCCAACTGTTTGATGTACAAACTACTAATATCAAAAATTACATGGGAGTAAATAAAGTGTATTATGACAGAAACATGTTGCTAAAGCAAACAAGTGAAACAATTCTAATGCTAATAATAGAAACTATAAATAATATGATTTCATGTCAAATACATAAATTAAAGTTCAACATTATGTCTTTGTGGGAATCTATAAACTACTTACCTTGGTTGTGATATGTTGGGAACTTTAATGGGCGAACCTTGTTTCAACAATGGAGGTGGTGGGACTCCTGAGTTTGGAACAACTATATCAGGTTCCTTAATATCAACCTCCATCTGAAAAAAGAAAACAAGTCCTAAATCCTGTCATTTATTAAATCAGCATATCAAGTATAAAACAAGGCAGGACATGAGAATTCTAGACATACAATAGTTATATTTTGAACTGACTTTATCATACCACTGTTCCCTTTAAACAATTTTCTGTATATCACGGAAGCTTAAAAATAACAAACGTGAAGAATGTTTTCATTACTTTCCATCGATATGATATATATTATCAGACAGTTAAAAGTGTTAGGGTGTCCTCAGCTTCTGTATATTTATTTTATGATTTTCTATATAATTTTGTAACATTAGTTTTCATTAACCTTTTAGATAATATTGCAAGGTTTTGTTAAAAATTTTAAGAACAACACACCTTTTCTTCTTCCCTGTCTAAATCATCATCATTTATATGTTCTGTGCCATGTTCGGCCTCGTACTCAGCTAAAACTTCATCTAAATTATATCTACGACGGAAGTTGATGAAAAAACTTCTAACATGAGCTTCTGTTTTATTTCCAATAACCTCAGCTATAGCTTGAAAGTCTTTACCGTATTTTCTTACTCCTACAAATAAAAAAAAACAAATAAAGCATTCTCATTTACATAACATATTTGCTTAAAAAGAACAGATCAAAGCTTTCAGCAAAGAATACAGTCTGAAGTTCCAAATGCATGCTTGAAAATGTAGCACTGCAATCAATTTTTTATTTTCAACTTCATAAATAAAAACATGAACTACCTTGTACAGCTAGGAGAAGTTCTTCATTTGTCCATCTAGCATTTATTCTTTGATTACCCTATAATTATAAACGCATCGTATTAATGAGAACAAATAAACAATAATTAGTTAACATGGTGAAAAAAAATGGTAATGTAACATGAACATTAAAAGAAATGTGATTGCCACATGAAAATGAGTGCATACTGGATAAGGTAAGAATATTCAACATTGTTTTTGGCAACAGATGGACTACTTAGCATTGGTTGTCATGGCACTCTCCCTACAGTAGACCTTGGAAATAAGCATTCTCTACCAAAAGATATGTACAAATGACTTAAATAATGGATGCATAAGGTAAAGTTCTACCTCAAAGAAATAAATGCAGTTGCAATAGGTAATTAACAGATCACATGTAAAGAGATTTGTTTATCCTGTAAATAAAATTTCCTGTACAATTAAGGTATATGAATAAATTTGTGCTTATTTGGCAGAATGTCTCCCAATACCCTTGTCCTCATTTCCAAAGATATTTAGTGTTTTGCTCCAGTTCTTGATGTGTTGCTGAATATGATAATTGTTTGTGATGATATTTTATCATCAACATTTTTTTTCTTTAATCTGCAGAGAGCCTAGCACTCTCCTAAAACAAACCCTACAATTTAAAGTTCCAATGGATGATATGTACAAACCATACAAATCAAGGAGTTCAACACCATAGATCACAGAAACCATATATAAATTTCTATGCCCTTGTCATATAAAGAGATAACTAATACAATGTAAAAGATCTCCTTATCCTTAAGCCACTACAGTTTATATCTAGAAATATAGCTTCCTATGCTTAGAAATCTAATAGCTTGAACAAGCAAATACTGTATATCTTTGCCAATAAGACAACTTTTTGGGAGGAATTTAAGCATTTTTGGGAAGGGTGTTGTCTTATAGGAATGGTCAACTTGGGGGTAAAATTTTATCTGCATCTTAGAAGGTAAGTGGGTAAAATTGGGATCTTGCAATGGAATTTTACAATCCCCTTTCCAAGGAAATGTCAAATTTCCCCAAAACGTCTAATAGTTAAGGTTAATACTGTATGTTATTGACGTTAATTGTCTTTCGATTCAAACATGTAATTTGTAATTGTTTATTGTTTTTTTAGTAGTGAAATAAAAAAACTTTTGAAGTGTTGACACATTGGCTTGTTTTGATGTGTTATTTACGTTGTCCTAATTAAAAAAGACCAATTATATTAATTAAGTAATATTTTAATATTTGAATTATAGATGAAAGATATATAATTAGAATTTTAAAAGTTTGATTGGCATGTTCAGTGTTAAAAGATAATCCGATTATCTCGAGTGTCACGTCAGAATTATAAATGTTGATCAAAATTTAATAGGGCAATAAACTTAAAATTATATACCAATTTGTATTAACAAGTATTTTAAATTACTTTAAATAACTTTCTGTTCAAAATTAAAAAAAAACGAAGCAGATGATTATTGATTTAATAAGATGTTCAATTCATCTTGTTTTAGGTGTAGGACCACCAAATACCAGGAACCAGTCCAGAGGTTTTAATGTAAAAGTAGTACTATATTCAACAGACCGGTTCACTGTTGCCTAATATAGAATTTGAACCGCACATGATACCAGAATAAATTTGGTATTTTTGGAAAGCTGAATATTCTTGGAAAATGGAAGATAAAGTTTTATTGGTTTTAAATGAACATAAAAATCTTCAGAGTCAATTAGGGACATGCACTATTTTTGGACTGAAACAAAAAGTGAAAGTAGATCTTTAGACCACATGGACTTCAGGTTGCGAGTTTTGTTCTTATTTGCCATGAAACATATTGTAAAATTTTGATAGAATGTTGACCCTCTGCATATTTATATTGGACAGAAGTGTCATTTTATTTGAAATAAAGGTAAATTTTCTAGGATAAGTCAAAATCATCATATTGAAAATAGCCAAAGAGTCCAAAAACAATGGTGGTCCTACACCTTTATATAAACAGGAAGTAACCTTCTTCAATTTGAAGAAAGTAGACATTTCCTGCCTTTATTCAGTTTGTTTCGCTCTCCTTTCCCTAAGTATTCCCCTGAGGATAGTCGGCTGAGGACTGCTGTTTGATAAATTATTTAGGTATTAATGAATTGTTTTAATGATGCCAATATTAATATTATTTCTAATACAAGGAAAAGTTTATTCTTGATAAAATCAGAACAAGAGATTAAAAACAAAACCGTTAATACTGAAATAAGCTTCTGTCACTGTGTTGACATTGCAAGCATTTATTAAAGTGGCAACACTATTTATTTTCTTTGTAGTATTTTTCATTTTATTGTTTATGACGTCATTTGGTTTTTTTTGTAATTTGATGGTCGTCTTATGGTGTCAAGACACTAAAGGGGACCAATCAAATTTAGAACATATAAGAAAATAGTACTTACAAACAAAATAGTCCTGTTTATCTTAGTGTATATTAAAAACTACTAACTGGATTTTAATGAATGAAAGTTTTTCTGAAAGGTGAATATATTGGAGAATTTTTGAGTCCTAACTGGTTCTGTTCTAATGGTGTTTAGTATGTTTTATGTCACATTCACTACATGACCTGGTTTTCTCTTGGAAGGTTTTAAAGAGGTCATGAAATTTTGAGAGAACATCGGCCTGTCACGTACGATTCTGGATATATATGATGTCGGTCAAGTTGCACTTAAGGTAAAAGAGCTGCTCTAATTAAAAAAATAACAAATTTAGTAGAAAATCTTAAAGAATTGGATTATTGTTTTTCCCCTTATAGCAGGATCAAGACAGAAGAAGTACTTAATTTTTTTCGTGAAAAAGGGGGGTTGTCTTATAGGCTCCTTGGTATTATGGGCGAGTGGTGGTACATGTAATAAACCATATTTATATTTACATCAATGATATTATAATTTTTTTTGTATATTTTAAAAATAACTGACCAAATTGTTTGTAACATTTACCTCTGGTGGTCTAAGGTCATCAATTCCACAACCCATCTTATGTTTCTGCATACTGATCATCTGTTTGTGGTTTTGAACCTGTTAACATATGCATAAATGTATTCAAAATGTTAAAATATGCATGATGTTATACAATTACTTACTCCAGAGTTGAATTTAAAATGTTAAATCAATCAAAGAAATCTTTACCAAGGTAAAAATGACTTTTCTTGGAATAATAAAACATTACACTAACCAAAACACAAATCAGTAACTGTTTTTTATAAGACAATAACATTTTTTAGGGGTAAAAATTTGTGTCAAGATCAGCTAATGAAACAGTCTTTTCGTCATTATTTCCGTAAAAAATACTGATAAGAGATGGAAGATGTTGTCCACATGGATCTAGGAAGTTACTCTTAAAATAAATATTAATTTTAATGCTTTACATATATCTTTTACAAACACACAAATGTCATATAGCTGATTAAGAGTTAAGCAAAGTCATTGACTAATTTAAAAGGTAATTTCAAAATTTGCCTTCAGAAAGTTTCCCTTTTTAAAAAATTTTGTTCCATATATCTTTATTTTTTTAACTAAAAGGAATTAATTTTTGGTTAAACGGCCAAAATATCAAAATAGCATCAAATTGTACAAAATTTCTTCAAATGTAAAATCATAAATGTCAATTTCATCCATCTAGAGTAGTCATTTGATCCACACGTTAGTCAAGAGTGGAACATGACATATTCAAGATCCTTGCAGCTATAAACACAAACATCAACTGGAAATGTGTTTTTTTTTTACTGTAGCAAATTTAATGTTTGGCTTCCTTGCTGATCGTCTTTAAAAACTTATAGACTGCAATCAATTTTTTATATAAAAGAAAATTAAAATAAATGTCACTTATCCTACCGAACATTAACTACACAAACTTTTAGTGTTTACATTTGCATTTAATTGAGAATAAAGTACCTGTCTTTTAAGGGAAACCAATTCAGCTTCAGCATTTTTTAAAACAGTTTCAGCTTGCCCGGGTGGTCCTGAGGTAAAAAGAGTTAAATCTTCAGCTACTATATACATTCCACGTGGGGGTTTCCTCTTGTGTTTCATGGGGTTATGTCTATGTTGTCCATGGTCATGTCTGTTGGGACCAGCACTCCTCATTACTCCTGTCCTCCTGTATCATTGTTAAAAGGAAAACAAATCTGATTAAAGATGAAACCAACTGAATGGGGCTTTATGCCAATTTTAGAAATCTTTCTTTCAACCTATTGTAAAATAACATTTATATCAAATGTTTTTTTTTGTTTGAAAGATGTTTAGCACCACTTTCAGCAATTTTTCAGCTTTTTAATGGCATTTTTTTGGGAGGAAGCTGAAGTACCAGAAGAAAACCCAAGACATTCTGCAGGAAAACTAGCAATCCATGTCAATTAAAGAACCTTAATGAGTTTCCATTAAATTGTGATCATTTGTTTCAGAGAAGATGTGCTTGAAAGCTGTTTCATAGATATATATTTTGATAAATTTTAAAGTGTAAAGACAAACGGATATAAATCTTACAACAAAATATCTAGTCATAAGCACAACTATGGTGTCCTTCATTCCTACCAAGTTTCATAAATTCTTATCAGTAGTTTCAAAGGAGAAGCACTTACAAGTTGTTTCGAACATATTTCTAGAAAGTTCAAAGGGGAATAACCAATACAAAAAATATCTGATCCAAAAATTTCCTGTTACTATGCACAACAACATATGTTGCCCTTCATTCCTGCCAAGTTTCATAAAATTATGATCAGTAGCTTCAGGGGAGAAGTTATGAATTGTTTCATTCATATATTTTGAGAAATTTCTAAGTTCAATGGGGCATAACTCCCACAAAAAATATCTGATCTTAATTTCCTGGCGATATGCACAACTACATATGGTGTCCATTATTCCTACTAAGCTTGATAAAATTCTTATCAATAAGTTCAGAGGAGTTGGGCTTACAAGAATATTACTGATGGAGGACGTACTGATGGATGGACAGACAGACTGAAGGAACCGTCAAAAACACTATATCCGCCATGGGGTATAAATAAATCAAATGAATATACAGATGTAATAAAATGGTAGAATGTGTTAACATTCCAAAGAAAGAAGTCCATAACTGCTTTAATTCTTAAACAATTTAAGTATTACCTCCAATACTGATAGCAGGAATTACACAGGGAACCTTTGGGTGTAGGATTCAGTGCTGAGGTAGTTATGCCACAGTTTGAGCATGTATCTTTTTCCTGCTTCTGAAATATAAATATAATGTACACATATACATCTCTAGACTGTAAATTCATAAAAATATATTATTACCAAAACAATGCCTTATACAGCTTCATCAAATTTAATATTCTTTGCATTTATGGCAGCGCAATTCTGAAAAATTGAGGAAATAAGTTGTATGACCATCTAATGAGAAGGATTTAAAAAAAGATTATTTTTATATAAATTGGGAGGATTAAAATAATGCAACAATTCTGTTTACAGAAAATTGTAACTAAAAACAGTACTGTAATAAGGGTCCTATTGTCCGTGGTATTTTTCTTTTAATCATAGTTGGAAAGGAATGGTGCGGATTATATGTAAATACAGACTGGATCGAGTTGTTTTCACCCCGTTGATTGTTGTCAATCGCTGTCACCATTTTATTGATGTGTTATATGCGGTATTTTCGTACTATACTCACATTATTCTTTTACAAACTTCCATATGTATACTTTGTAATGATATTAATTTTTACTTAAATTATTTCTAGTAATATTATATTATAAAGAACGAATAAAAATTAAAACTGATACGAAAATAGCGGATGTGTAACCTGTATTGCATAAAATGCACATGGCGTCATTATGTAATCTCAAGTGTTTGAAGATCAATGTTTTGATTGCAATCATTCAGGGATTAAAATAAAATGTGTAATCTTTGTTTTCTTTGTTTTTGTTGATGAATGAAAGTTGACAAATTGTTTTGGTTTCGAAATGTGTGATTATCTGTTTTAACAACGATCAAAATAGATATGAGAATGTACTATTTTTTATTTAATTTATTACAATCACTAGAAATTAATAAAAGTATAAACATAAATGATATTTTAAAGGAGAATAAATTACATATTACAGTAAATACTTATTAAAAAGTGCGGCCAAGTCTGACTCTGATGTCTTCATCTTGAGACATTTTGTGAAAACTTGTACGTGCCGAATGTACATGCATATAAGAAATTTTCCGAAATGTTCTGGTCCAAGAAAGGGGTGCGTACAAAACGTAAATGTGGACTATACACAGCTTTTTACGGTAAACAGCTTCAGAAGGCAACCTGCTAGTGTGCTAGTGACAAACAATGAATGCTTCTAAAAAGGACAGGTTCATGGAAATTAACTCGAAATAAACTCCTCATCAAATTCAAATTGTATTACACTGCAGAAGATTAAAATAGTACCACATTCATAAATAAATTAAGATTGGTTTATTTCATATTTACTAATTTAATATACTATTTGCAAACATCAAATATAACAAACCAAATAGTTAACTGTTTAAATAGTATACCCTCAATCCATATTTGTTTAATGTCAAATAATAAATCAATTACCGGTATGTAAACTGACCTCTTCCACACCCGTGGATCTACAGGTATGTAAACTGACAACATCCACACCCGTGGCTAGTCAGCATGATCTACAGGTATGTAAACTGACCTCATCCACACCCGTGGCTAGTCAGCATGATCTACAGTTATGTAAACTTACCTCATCCACACCCGTGGCTAGTCAGCATGATCTACAGGTACTTACCCCATTTTCCTTGCCAGCATCTTCTGTGTCAGAAGTCTTATTAGCTATGTCGGAATCTTCATCGCTAGAAAACATAAAATACAAATTTATGTAATTAATACCCATACAATACTTACAATACTAGTACACTTTAATACTGCTTCAGTACTATTCCTTAAAACTGATGAAATTATTTATAAATCATATTTACACACTATGTGTAAATCACTGTCATTAGATAACTTTAATTTATACAGCATGTTGATAACTGTGTAAATTGTGATCTCATTAAAACTGACTAATATGGATTTTGTCCAACAGTGATTTTAAAATCTATTTATATTTACACTGATTATTTGCACACAATATTTCTCAATATTAGTCGAGTACTAGAGAGTATAATCTTATATACCTGTCGCCATTCTTTGTTAATTTTCTGGCCTGACGATCCATCAAACTTGTTCTAGATCTGGTCTTTTTCCAGGAATAATAATACTTCACTAAACTTGCTATAGATTTATCAGGAAGCTGAAATAGACATCATTTAATTTAAAATGCTAACATATAGTTCATAGTGAAGAAAATCCTTACCTGCAATTAAATAAGTTTCATAATTAACTTTTAATCAGCAAAAATGTCAAACTGATGGACCAATTTTGTGCTTAAACATTTATAGGATTTATTTTGATGCTGGAGTGACTGGAGATATAATTGCAGAGTGACAAGATAATTAAAGTTATTTACAAATATTGCACTTTGTTGTACTTGGAAATAGATGACTTCAAGCAGAATAAATCTTGTGGCACAACTTAGTTGAAACATTGCTATTTTATGATTTATATCAATCACGAAATAGGTTCTTTAGGTAGATTAACAGGTTCTTACATTCCACGGTGGAAGATCACCTGATTCATCCCAAAAACCAATGTAAGAACCAACCAATCTAACGTTTAGGTCAAACAAAATAAAACTAGTCATTTATATTTACATACCATTTGTCTAATTCTATGAAAACTTTTACCATGGAAACTGAAGGCTTGTTCAAACAAGACTTTATCTTCTACTGTCCATTCATCAGGGAATGGGGTGAAGTTAGGTAGATCTGACAAAGCCTTATCTATGTTATGTTTGTGCCAGAACAACATTCCAAGAGCCTACAAGAATAAACAGAACAACATTCCAAGAGCATACAAGAAAAAAATATGTTTTAATGTGTTTTCAAACTTAGTAATCTCACAATTATTTACCTGTTTTCATAGTGAAGGTCAGGGGTTTTCCCCAGGTACTCCGGCCTTCTCCCCAATAAAAACTGATGCCACGATACAGTTGAAAAATTGCTGAAAGTGCCATTAAACACTATCACAAAAAAACAAAAACATAATCAGTTAAGCAAGGTAAATTAACAATATACAATATAACAATTTCAAAATTTATCATTATTTAACATTTTTTTTAAATATGTCACTTCACAATTACTAATACAAAAGAATTTCTATATTCTTATTTGTCACAATTAATAAATGCAAGAGATGAATAAATTGTCTGGACATTCAATTTAAAACCGTAATGCATTAGTTGGGAGACGACACTAATTATGTACGTTGTACAAGTATATGGAAAAAGTTAATGTTATGCATGGACATCAATTCTGTGGGAAAAACCTATTGATGGGTTTTATATACATAGATCTTACCCTTGTAGATAAAAAATGATAGAAATGAAGATTTGTAATTAATTCCAATATTCAGTATAATTATGAGACATGTAATGGGTGCATGTACATTTTTGCAAAATAGATTTCATAAAATGTTCATATAAGAATCACTTATAATGAGGACCTAATATTATTCTTCTGGTGCAAGTCACCGTCATAATCAGATGTGACATGAGAGCTGGAAATGTCAAACCTATATGGTTTCCCAGTAAGGATAATGAACTAAAGCAAGTACAATAAAAACAAACCTGCTCCGTATTGTAACCATGCTTCTCTTTGGCAATCAGCACATACTCATCAACTACAACAATAAACTAGATGAAAAGTTTGCCCCCAAAGCTGAGCATTAAAGGTTGATATGTTAGTGACAATGGTTTTTTTTTAGAAAGTATAGTGTTTCTGTAAGACACAAATGATGCCCCTGCCTAACCAGCCACATGAGGGGTGTGTAGCAACAGGCGAATATTTAGTTAAGTGAATCCAAATCAAAATCCTTTGGCCCTGCACACCTTCATTATGTATACAAACATTCTCCAAAATATAAAAATATAAATGTTGTAGCCCTAAAATTGTAGTTGTGAGGATGAGACAATCTATAGACGGACAGGGGTATATTAATATGCCCAACCCCCCGGACTTTTTGCAGTGGGATCATAACAAAAAATGCTAACAAAAATTAATTGTTTATTGTGCAAAAACGCTGCTATTTATCATAGGTATGGTAAATGTGACATCAAATTTGTGTTCATATTTACTTTACAGTATATCACAACCATTTTTTTACAATATCCTTATGTTTAAATTTTGTGACATTTTGAAGAAATAAAAGTAGCCAGATTTTGATTCTTGGATAACATGTATGTATGAAGTGCAGTCTTCACGAAATCTTTCCAAAGATTGGTGGACATTCGGTCCACCAACTTCCCCAGAAATGCTGGACCGAAGCAACTTTTGCCGGACCAAGTTTGTCAATGTTGCCATTGTTTACATTTAACTAGCTACCTTATATGTATGTAGATACAGACATATATTATATAAAAGTTATTGTAAACATCATACTATTCATAACTTGTTATAAACAAGCTGTGTATATCTGGACAAAATTCAAAAGAATATAAATAAAATAAAATTTTATTATACACAGAAATAATTCACAAAGCTGAAAGCAACTGCTTCATGGGAAACCCATCTATAGAAATTATCATGAGGTCATTGATAACCATTTATTTTTATTCCTTCAATTTCAGCTTACTAGTATATATTTTATATATTATTAAAGCCAATGATTAAAATAAAATATGTTTTAAACGAACTTTTGAGTTTCAACCCCATTTTAAAGTGTTTGATAATCAAACAACTAGGATTTTTCATTAAAGGCCTTTGTAGTCTACTTTTTTCTCATTCCTCGCTGTTGGTAATTAGACGTATCCCGGAAATAAACAAATGGTGCGTAATCCATTTGCCAAACTAAAACGTTTCAAAAATGAGTTAAATATGCAGGATCTATACAATTTTTATTGGTTTTACATATTTACTCAAAAATTGAAAGTCTGTGTGAATCAGTACTACCAGATATATAAGTATTTCTTGTGAACGAACCATCAGGGCAACTTGAAATTCGATAATAACAATGTCGGACTTTCAGACTAACGAAACACGATTTTTTAATGGTCCAAGAGTTATTATATCAGTTTTGTCCGTCGGACCGACGCATTTAGTGAAGACTGGAAGTGGACATCAACTTGCAGAAAATCTACAGTTTACTGCACATAAAATTTTTATTGGTATCTCCCAACTTACAAACAAGGAAGAAACATGTTGATTTTTGTAATAGTTTTTAATACCTTTAGCATCTGGGAGGTCCCAAGCTGGAGCCCACACTAAAATGGCATCATTTCTACCCTCAGGTTTGACATCTGAAATGAAATATTAAAACTTTAAAGAAATATGAACACACACAATACAATAGCAAACAATTCATGATAAAGCATAATTTATAAGAGAACTGGACAAAGGGAGATAAATTCAAAAAAGCTAAAATTTATCTTCAGTAGGCAAAAGCTGAAAACAGAAATATTTGTCCTACACTTGTCACAGTGACCTGTGAAATATATTCTTTAAAAATTTCCAAATTTAACTTCATTATTATGAAAAATGTTAGTTTCAAATTCTCTTTCTACCCATATATAAATAATAAAATATCCTTTAACCTACCTGGATTATATTCTGGTACTTTTGCTTGAAAATCATCACCAACTCGCATTCCATTGTCTGTGGAAAAGAGCACAGAAAAAGTTACAATTTGGTAACAATATGTGTCCATTTAAAATACTCAGAAGAAGTGAATTTTATGGAAATCAATGAAATGACCAACTCTAAATAATATTTTTTAATGATGAGAAGTTAAGTAAAAAAAACAGTTAGACAATTGGCATATAATACAAATTCTGATATGAAGTCCTATATCAGTCCAACAAAATATGCACCTTAATTTGTGCAAATTCAGTAATGTATATAATTGATTTGCTTGTGCTATAACAATGTAATATTGAATATGACCATCATTTATAAAATAAGACTAAAATAAACAAAATTAATTCCATGAAATTCAAATGATTACATTGACACAAATATCATACAAACCAATGATGTCATATCACAATTTTTAGTGCAGAAAGTAAACACAGGACATGATGCAGCCTTTTACTGAATAGAATCTAAATGATCAATGACAACAACTCTGTGGCAGCCACAGATCATGTTAATGTATAAATGATGATCTGTTAATAATGGGATATGCTAAGCTGCTTAATTGACAACTGTTAATTACACAATTTCAAAAAGACGTATAAAGTAACAGTATGAATGTCCATTAATAATTTACAAGACCAGTCTATGCTGCACTTAGTTAAAGGGGAAACTAAAACATCAGGAATATGAATTCTAACATTAATTATTGAATCTCACAAAAAGGGTACAAAATTAACCCTGTTCCAAATAAATACAAGAAATTTTTGTTTTACTATTTTAGATTACTTGATATATATCCTTAAATTCTGAAATTGCAACATAAGCAAGAACCATAAAATGAAAGATTGTTACTATGACAATTTTGATTGGATGACACTGACAAGTTTGGAATAAAGGAGGCCATGGGAGACCATAACACTCAAAAATGGCCTTTAATACAAATATTTGAAAATGTTATAACAAAATCCTCTGAGATATTGAAAATATTTGTCATTGGCATGATATGAACCAAAGGCTCTTAAGAGCCTGTATCGCTCACCTGATTTTATAGGGCAATGAAGATGGCATTTCCCTGATGTTTTACTAAGTCCTGTAATTTTCGATATACTTTAAAGAGGACCATCCAAGCAATATTGCCAGTAAGTTTTGTTTCCATTGGTTAACCGGTTTCAGAAAAGAAGCCTTTTAAAACTTGTTTCCCATAGGGTCCTATGTTAAACTAAGTCCTGTGGTGGCGGTCATTTTGAATTTCCAATTGGCATAAAAGACATAAACTTTATAGAGTACCAACCAAACAATATTGCTAGAAAGTTTTGTTTTGATTGGTTAACCAGTTTCAGAGAAGAAGTCTTTTTTAACTTTTTTCCCATAGGTCCCATGTTAAACTAAGTTCTGCGGTGGTGGCCATATTAGTTTTCCAATCCAAATAAAAAAACACAAACTTTGTAAATGTCCATCCAATGAACATTATGGTGGTTTCAGAGAAGAGATTAAAATGTAAAAACTTTACAGACAGTGACGACGCCGGCTAAAAACTGAAATGTCATCTTTTAAAAATATTCAACCTAATCACTGTTGAAAACTAAAGACATCAAATCTATGATTGTGTATGAGAATAACACACTAGACTGTATGAATATATTTTATTAATTTGGCTATATGTATAAGTTTTTTTATTTAAACTATTAATGGCAGCAAGAAATAATTCATCAGGGGTATAATGTACTTGTTTAAACATGGGCTGGGTCTATATACTGATTTTTTTTTACTGAGTGATAGCGAGGTAGAAAATAAAAATTTAAAGACCCAACCCATGTGTAACCCAGTACAACATTATGCTCAAATTGAAATATTACAATTCTTATCTTACAAATTCCAAAGTTTATCCATTCAATGGGGCTCTATAGCTAGGATTTTCAAACCACTATTTTAATTACGAGAAATTTCTGGCTAGAATTCATGCCAAGTTAACAATGTAAGGTGGACAAAAAGCCACATGTATTGACTTGGTTTCAATCTGAGCTTCAAAAATTCAGCCATTAAAACCTCTTGTGATGTTATATCATATTGCACGTGTGCTAAATACAGATATTTTCGAGAATTATATTGTTTAATGTTATAAGGATGTCATATTAGAATTGGTTTATAACAAATTAACCCTGTGATAACAGTATATATTGTCCTATTAGAAATTTTACCTTAAATTTGTCCTATTAGTTAATTAAATTTCGGAACAGGTTATACGATATAACATAGTTTGGGTCTGTTGCCTAATAGACTGTATATGCATGAGGTAAACTGACCAGAACCAGGTTATTCTATAACCTGTTCAGAAACTTGAAATATATAGTCCTAATAATTTTATTTTAAATATAATACTCAAAAATTTTAATGGAAAAAACAGTGATGATGTGAACAAGTTTAGTAAAACCAGAGAATTGGCAAATTACTTAATTACTACATATAATATATAACAGAAAAAATTCATCGAGGTCATGTGTATTATATACTGATTTTATCACCAGTTGGCCCTTTATACCAAATATTTCATTATGATATGCCCACATTTTACAAATCTAAAGTATTTGGCCTAAACGGTCAAAATATTGTTAATAAGTATTTCTCTAATTTTTGCATTAAATTCAAACCGCTTGACCAGTGTGGAAAAAATAGTTCTCGTCACTAGTGAAAATGCTGTTCTCAGCAGTTGATTGGTTTAAAATAATAACATCATAATAAGAACTGATGACGCCATAAACTAAGCACCTTCTATTTACTGTGTATTCAATCATGAACGTAAAAATGGGTTGGGAGAATTTGTACCTCATTCCGCAAGTTCATTACTTTTAAAATTAGAGAAACAGAATCTTACATTGGTACTCATGGACTTGGATTATCGGATACAATCTCCAATCTTGATAGTTTAATTATGGAAATTTAATTTAAGTCCTCGCCAAGGTTCTGACTTAAAATTCTATAATTTAACTATCTTGATTGGAGAAATCCGATAATCCACTCCTACCAATGTAACATCCTATATACAAGTATATTCATGCACCAATAAATTATTTCATTAAATGAAAGAATAAGTAGAATGTCAAAATCTATCTTAAACAAAACTTTTACCTTATATTTTTCAATGGTTAATTTTTTTAACATATTTAAGTTCAATTTTAACCCCTAAAAGTTTTCTGGGAATGCCAGATTAATATTTTCTAACATAAAATCACAATTGTATTTTTAAGATAGTGAATCAAAAAAATATATATATATCTGGGTTAATATTATCACTCTACAATTTAAATCTGACGTTATACAGAAATTTTCAACGTTAGTTTTATAATAATAACCGGAGTCAAATGCTGGTCAGACCTACCATGATCCGAATCCTCGCTACTACTATCGTCTGAAAATTCGTTTGGACTTGCTCCCCTCGATCGCCTGCCATTTCTTATATCTGTGGCGTTCTTTTGGTCTGCCATTACCATTATTTCTTTTTTACACTCTTACTTTCAATTGTTTGTGTACGGAAACAACTTTTCGTGATGTTAACTGTGTCGTCGACTTCGTCAAACAATAAGTAAGTGTGAACACTTCCGTTGAATATAGTTCACTAACGTGAATAGAATTGTTGTTAATATGGAGCAAAATGGATATGTAAATGTATTTTAATATTAGCGAATATTAATAAAATAATACATTTTTGTCAACGTTTGGTAATGAAAATAAAGACGAGAATTTATGTTTCCACTTCCGTTACTGTTTCATATTCATGAGCCGAACCAAATAACATATTTTGAAAATAGTGTACACTTGACAGTGCTGACGCTCCATACATTTACGAATTGTGTTTAAAAATTTTTAAGGAATTTTAAGGGTATTTTAAGGTGATTCTTAAAAGAGATCAAATATTTGACTTGACTTCAATGTTTCGAAGAAATATACATAAGTTTAAATTATTTACAGACATTTGAATAGCACCAATGCTGTTCTAGTTAAAATAAAGACATTTCTATTAAGTTTTGTCGTAATTCTAGTTTGAGAAACAATAATTACTGTAAAATATTTATATAATCCCAAAAGACAATATCTTAACTTTAATTTTTAAGACTATATTTTAACAGGGAATATGGTTCGTATGGCCAGCCTTACATCAAATTATCGCCGTGCGTGTCGCCGTGCGATATCGACTTGGCTAGTGTGGTCACCCAACACAATATTTTATTTCAATGGCGAATTCGTTAGTCTAGGAATGTTTAATACTTTTGTATCAAAATATATCCAACTAATATCTTTAACGCCACACAATGCATTGCATCGATCTTTCCAAAACATTGTTTCTGAGCCTTATATCACGTAGGCAAACGAAATTGTTATTTCCCGAAACCCTACAGTAAAATATATTATCAACAGCAGACAGAGATTGAAGAAATTGCATTTCAGTTAAAAATATTGAATAACATTTTTATCAAATAAGGACTTTTTAAGAGGTCAATACGTAGTTATATGGACAGTGGAGGAAAATATTGACCGAGGACGAATTTTTCTCTATTTATTTAAATTTAGAATAATAAATTGCATCATACAATATTGACTCATTGATAGTAATTATAGAAGCATTCGAACCACGATTCGAACAAATAGAACTTTATTTCTTACAACCCAACATTAAAACATGTAACAATCTATTTTTAGAAACAAGCCTTAAATATGCTTTATAAATAGTAACATGCCTTAAATATGCTTTAAAAATATTAACAAGCCATATATATGCTTATTTTGGGGGGACATTGTCTACACGAACCAATCAAAATTAGGACTTAACACACCATATGTAATATTTAAGGATAGTTTAAAATGCGTAACGTACAATGCCTTCGATCCAACACCTATTCAAAATCTTGTTATTTTTTTGGCCGTTTTTAATCAGAAGGTTGTCACGGGATTATGATGTTCGTGTTTTTTTAAATCGGAGATGTAAATCCACTCCCTCTATAATTATTAAACGAATTGTATTTATATGTGTAGGCATATAATTAACTATTTATCAAGAAAGTAACTGCTGTGTAATTTATAAATACCCGGGGATGGGGTGGGGGGATCTTATCTGTTAATGTGTTTTACAGGTGTGTTAACTGTTTGTTTAATAAAGCAACTGTTTTTTCAACCTTAAGCTGTTATCTGTTTTTTTTTTTAAGATGACTGTTATAATGAAGATAAAAACTCTCTTTACTGTCGATGAGATTCTGCTAGTCTGTTTTTTTTCGATTTTTTAACATACTGTTTCTGTTTTCTCATGTAAATTGCTGTTTTTTGTTATCAATATTTGAATGTACTGTTATCTGTTTTGGGAAAAAATAAACAAAATTGTTACTCTGTTTATGGACCGCCCTCCCCCCTCCCAAATACCCGAAAGCGTAATTCAAAGTAACAAGTTTTAGTACGAAGTCTAGGCTAAAAACAATTCACCAAAACAAGGAACAAACATAAGCAACAACACGTCTTCGATCAATGACTTCGGAAGTCGGTATGTTCTGCTTCAATACTGACACCCGTTGGTTTCGCCAGGAACATATAACTCAACTAATTATACGACTCCCAGGTTTCGCTTGGTCCGAGCGGTCGATGTGAGGTTTATTACAACGAAAGGAAAGACGAGAAAGCTACAAAAGATTAATCATCTGTGTGACTGATACCCATAATGATCCATCATTTTAAAGAATAATAAGTGTCGCGACGACTTTAACTTAACTGCTTTTATCACCAGTTCAGTTAGTTCGACAATCCTCTCCCGTTCTACCATCAAAGTCTAAAAGAGCGTTTGATGGCAGAGGATTCTCGGACTACCTTTCAATGAGCAAGTATTCTCGGTCAAGAAAATCTCTATCGGGAAATAGCAGGCACAATATAGAATATCTTATATGATTGTGAAATTGATGTCGTCTCGTTAATTCGTCGTATAATATTCTGTGTTTCATGTACGTTGATTTCAAGATACAAAACTGAACTCTTTGCTGCGTTTTATTCGCAAGCGTGTTTCTGGCAAATTGATTATAAAAGTTACCCAAAACGCGAATTTTTCAAAGAAAGGCCACCATATGAACGAAAGCATTCATCCCGCTTTCGCTAAATAGCTAAATTAATGGCACTTACATATGTTTTGGCATTCTTCTGTCGTAAAAGACTCGCTAACTGTTGAGTAATACGACTACCAACCACTTCAAATATATTGTAGACCAAGATATCAGAATTTTGCTGATATAAAATCGTTTTCAGAGTACTTTGTGTAAACAAAAAACTGTGAATTAACAATTAGGATTTATCTTTAGTTAGAACTAAACAATGGTATATGCTATGCGCCCTCCATGTTTTGCATAGAAACAGTGACGGGTCCATTGTTTCAAATTAGTTTTATTTGGTCTGTATATGAAAAACAGATCAGGATGTGTACGGAGTCTATATGTTAAAGATTTTCACGCGGCTATACAACGTTGTAAATATACGAATTATGAAAGATCTTTCAAACTTGTCTATATCCTCTCAGATTTAACCGACTTATAGAAAACAATACAATTTTTGAGACAGAATTGTATAGAAAAAGAAAATAAATAAACGATGAGGGCAGTCGGTTGTCCTTGTTTAATAGGAATAATCCGAATATTGTGGACTGCTTATAATAATGTTAAATGACCCAGGGCTAAAGAGATTGTCAATATCTCTTACTAAAGTAGAATACATATATTTGTGAGTAATTTCTCATAATGTTACAACAATTAATTTATATGACTGTTTTGTTGCTTTCCATATTAAATTCTGATCATCGCAAAAAAATAACAGTTTGTAACCAAGAAGACATATATTGTGGAACTTATATTTGACAGAAACTCTATCGCATTGTATAACTACTTTTTGTCTTCTTTTAACTAAACCCCAAGAGTATTGCATCCCCGTGATCGTATCTATTATAAATACGGTCATAAATGTATGGCCTTATTGATGGGCTGTTTAAAGAACATATGAACAATCATAAGTTAAACTACAAAGAAATGCCACTCCAAAGTATATACATGTAACAGTACAGTACTAGCTCTACTTAAAAATATCAGACTAACAGCCAAACATACATTAAAAAGCAAATATATATTAAAGTTATAGTTTCCTAAGTCATGGTTCGATAAAAGATATTGTATATAAAATAGATATATACTCGGACACGCACAGCAATTGTCCCATGGATTATCGTTTAAAACCATCTATGTACAAATAAAACAAGATATGTATTTCTCTTGAAAATAATGTGTGCAGTACTTAACAGAAACTGTGCTTCATTCTCTACCCGGCCCAGGAAATATTTTCTACAAATATGGTCATACAGTGTACTTCAATGCCTTCCTGTCTCTATTTGCAATATACCAGAACCCGGCAAACTCAATACAGAAACATTATGAATCATATCGGGACCGACAGACACTTCTTTTAATTTTTCTCTGGATTGTCTCCCTTTAAAGGATTTGCATGGTTCGAGATTAAAAATGAGAACAACTGACTTAATACTATAATTTACGATTTGGATAACCTAAATTTTTTATTTGAAAATAACTAAAAAGTAAGTTTTTAATATAAGACCAACATTCTTGACGTATCTTGACAGAACATAATATAAGCGACTTACTGCAGCGTCTCGCTAGCTAAACGGATTTTTTCAGTTTTTGTTCTGTCGATGAGAAATTAATGCTTGTCGATATGTTTATTTGGTTATGAAAGCTCCAGATCAGATGGTGGTTCTTTATTTCAGTTTGTACATTAACTGGGTTGTAATTTTCACAAATTAATTGGCACGTCTTAGTTGGTAACCTCCCTTTAAATATCGGTCCTACTTAAATACGCCTGCAGTAAAAAAAGTGTACGCCTGCCACTATTTGTGACTTATATTTCCCTAATAAATAACTTTAAATAGTAAAACAAACCAGTTTTAACCTGAAAAAAGTGTTTTATTTATTTATTAGCCTTTTTCTGCGAACACCTAATGTTAAGTCATGTCCGTATGGACGCGCGTATATACCGCGTATATACACTGAACAAAATATCTTATATCAAATAAGTTTATGCAGTCCAACATTTTGACGATTTATTTTTTAATTCATTTATTGTATAAAATAATTTACTTTTATTGGAATAAACAAGTTATAAAGTCTTCTGACTGATGGTTTACAAGAGTTACGAATTCATATCTATGCATGAACTTCTATAGAAAATGTATTTAACGCGCAAGTACATCAATAATATGAAATTTTACTTTTGTAACAATGCATCTATAGAATATATATAAAAAATATATATAATTCAACTTACCCCAATGTAAATCCAAGTTGACGGATTTACATTAATGTGTAAGAAACATAATCCAATCATCAAGTCATGCTTGATTTTTACTCACCATAATTAACAATTGGTTAATTACCGCTAATCCAATTAATCCAATTAAAATGACAATAGAATAATTAGGACCTCTATAAATAAGATACGATTGTATACAAAATTCAGTTCAATTCTTACATTCAATCTCTAAAAATTGTCCATTGAAAAAGAATCTTGAAAGGTTACGAAGTTGCAATTCACGATGTCTTCTTACCCATGCAGGATTTGTAGTTTTGAGTGTGACGGAAATAAGAATATTGCATGTGACTGTTATTCCTTAAAACCTTTATTGAAAACTACAAAAATACATATTATTCATTCTAAAACTATTTTTACATCATAATACACCATAAAAAATTAATATAATGTATAAATATGATGGCAGGCGTATACTTTTTTACTGCAGGCGTACTTCTACCACGGCAGGCGTATGCAGGCGTATTTAAGTACTACCCTTTAAATATAGTCTTTCATCGGTATCCTAGTTTTCTTGCAGTTTTGGTTCACACCGTTACAGATGACGTAGAATTCTTCCTTGCATTTCTCAATAAAACTTGTAGCCATGAAGAGCAAGCGCGTCCTTGACAATGTCAACAGTAAATGAACAAGAAATGATTTAAATCAACAAAAATATATTGTGCACGATTTAAATCAGCACCCTGGCATTTTACAAATTGAATCTACCTGAATCCATAGGTATGTCATCATCCCTGGAGTCCTCCAAAAGTGGTCTGTCCACTCTAACATATGAAGGACCTCCAGTGACATACAGACCATAAAAATACCACTGTACTACAGTTTATATGTTTTTATTTATATGTAAGCTAAACAAATAGTAAAATATCATAAAATATAATAGAAAAATAGTAACATTTTTATACTCGTATTTGAATGTAAGTTTACATGTTTGGCTATATCATGTCCACTTTTTTTGTACAAGTTTCGTGATGTTTTACACTCCTTTAAGGATCTGGAAGAAGAAGAGTTAAATGCATGCTTTTGAAGTTTCATTGACATGAAAGCATTGACTGAAGCTCATTTTCATCATTGAATGTGCTTCGGTCAACACTTTCATAAGCCAGTGTTAATAGTAGCTTTGTATTTATATCTGTTATGTATGCCGATAATTTAAAACAAACATAAATTAAGAATAATGTTAATACTATATCATTAAATTCAACAAAGTTACCTCTCTGTTAGAGATAACACATACAGATTGGACCCTTTTTAAAACAGGACACCACAGTGCTTTCCATAATTCCTGGGGAGATCCCTGGCTAAATGTACTAGTAGCAATGACAAGGTTTGCATTTAAATGGGTGAAATTACAGTTACATGTACTTCAATCTAAAAAAAAAAGTATAAATAAACATTGTTACATGTACAATATTAAAAATTGCAGATGTGGCTTTAAAGCCTTTTCTCTGCCAGCTGGAGCATGTGAAGAATAAAATAACAATTATTAAGTCGTCTAAAACGGAGTTTTGCTGACTTATTGTTTTGCACATATTTCGGTTTCCACTTTCTAGACCGTGAACTTTTCTGACGCATTTCTCAGAGATGCCTTAATAGAATCGAATGAAACGGCACAGTTGTAGATCGACATATGGAGCATGCAGTCCATAATCAGAGTTTAGATAATGGCCGCCACTTTACTACACCCACCCAAAAATAGCAAAAATTTTTGCGTGGTCCAATTTCAATAAAATTTGGAATGGAGGTAGATTTTAGTATTTGAAGTGAAATGCAAACTTGAAATTTTATTTCAATGTACCATTTCTAAAATGGCGGCAAAAAAACGTGTATAATTTTCCACAGTATCTAATATTGATGAAATTTAACATGCTCCAATTGCAACAAAATTGGGGTGGAGGTAAATGTAGATTTAAGTGTCCTGAGTGGAACTCTACATTCAAAAATTTTTCTTGACCATGCATTTTGAAATGGTGACTGAAAAGGTGTCAAATTAAATTTTCAGTGCTTTTCAAATGCAAAAACTTAAGCCTCTTCATGTTTTGGTAGTATATACTTTTATTGGCTTCAGATATGTTACAGTGTAAATGAATAAAAAGGGAATAAAGAACCAAAGCAAACTTGTAACTAAATTTCTGTAACAGAAATAACCATGTGGCAAGAGGCCCGAAAGCAAGAGAAAAAGATTCGTGGGCTAATGGTGGACTATAAGAAACGAGCAGAAAGACGAAGAGAATTTTATGAAAAAATAGTAAGTGTAGCTCAGTGCTTGACATTAATTTATTGAGCGTGTGCATATTAGATTTTGTAGGAAGTGTACATGTACTGGTACTTAAAATTACCTGAGAAATATATGTTATACATTACCTTGCAGGTTTATTGTATCTATTCATTGAATAAACTCGATTTAACCATTAGGGTTCTCTTTAAGTAGGCAGAATTTTACTGCTGTAACTGATCGCTATTAATCCTGTAAATGTCTATTCTGTCCAATGTTTCTGTCTACTGTACATGTCACAAGAAGTTATTCATATAAGTATAGTAAAACAGCACTTTTCAGTTACTGCTTGGATTAGACAATGTCATTTTATAATACCGGTAAATAAATTTCAAAGATGATAACACCTTCCAGCCATTTGTTTGTTCCACAGTGAATATTTCATTATTTTTCCATACGAAAGTGTAAACAACTACATTTCAGTATAAAAGAATGATATGCGAAATATAGAAAAATATCCAGGATATTTGAACTGAAGTAAAATGTGTGCGTCCCCTTTAATTACTATTTATCAAGCTTCAATATTTTACTGTATTCTGTAATAAGGTATTAGGAGTCCCTTGCATAGTTCGTCAGATTAAGAGTAGGAAAGCGGAGGGACCAAGCACAAAAAAAGATTTTTATTTATCAGAGAGTAGTTAAATATTCGTGCATAAATGATTCTAATTCAGAAATAGTTGCTGTTGACAATATATTATGCTAAATGTTACTGATAAAATGTTATTAAAAATATTTATTTAAAGTCAGTTGTACTGTCAGCTGTGAAATAAAAACACTGTTAAATACCACAAAAAAATAGGAATAAGTACTTGTATGCTAATAATAAAACATAAAAATTTGAGGCAGTCATTCCTGTCTGCGAACATGACTGATAGTTTCAAATAGAAAATCTGGAACCTGATAATGGAACTGTAGTTGGCATATTAGTCTGGCCTAATCTACAGACTCGCTAAGCTATATTGGGACACACTATTTCAAAAAGTGAGGATTTACAATGTAAAAAAACTTTATGAGAACCCTTACCATATAATTACTATATATTTATATAATAATTTTAATATAAATGGCAATTTTATTATTCTGGCATATTTTAACAAAGCATAGAGGTATTATGCTTATGTATTTGACGTTGCATCTTGCCTGCCATTTGCATGTAGGCAGGGTTTCATAAATATGTCATGGTATTTGGGGGGGAAATGAATGTTTATAGTAATATAACAATAATAAATTCAAGGCAGTGTTATTATACACCCCCCTTGAAAAGCGGGGGGTATATAGTGTTCATGGTGTCCGTCCGTCTGTCCGTCCGTTACACTTTCTATTATTTGCAACTCCTCCTACACCACTGAAAGGAATTTAATGAAACTTACACAGAATCTTTGTCACATAGTGCCATTGTGCAGGAGATATTTAACATTTTGATCGGAATGATATTTGGGGTTTCCCATAGAAAAACACGGGACTGTCATTGACATAAGGGGATACCCATTTCTTATGTGCGACTCCTCCTACACCACTAAATGGAATTTGATGAAACTTACACAGAATGTTGTCACATATTGCCATTGTGCACTAGATATTAAACATTTCGATTGGAATGATATTTGGGGTTTCCCATAGAAAAACATGGACTTTGTCATGGACATAATAGATACCCATCTCTTATGTGCAACTCATTCCTACACCACTTAATGGAATTTGTTGAAACTTACACAGAATCAATGTCACATAGTGCCATTGTGCAGGAGATATTTAACATTTTGATCGGAATGATATTTGGGGTTTCCCATAGAAAAACATGGACTGTCATTGACATAAGGGGATACCCATCTCTTATGTGCAACTCCTCCTACACCACTGAATGAAATTTGATGAAACTTACACAGAATCTTGGTCACATATTGCCATTGTGCACTGGATATTAAACATTTTGATCAGAATATTATTGGAGGTTTCCCATAGAAAAACATGGACTTTGTCATTGACATCTATAAAGGGGATGCCATTCTTTGGGGGATTGGGGAGGGTTACATGTATTATCTGCAATTTCGCCTTCACGTTTAACTGGATAAAGTTTCAATTTCATAATTAAGAACACCTGAATTTTCAAAGTAATTGTGAAGCGGGGGGTATCAATGGTGAGCATTGCTCACAGGGTTTTTTACTCTAGTTTTATAAATGTAACTTAGTACACATAATTAAGATTTCATCTGCTTTTTACTATGAATTATTATTATTATTATTTACCACATTTATATACAATGTAGCACTCTTATTCCTATTTAAAATACATTCAAAAGTGCTAAACAACAATAAAAGTGTACCGTTTGTACACATAAACCAACATACAATGTCAAGTTGTAAAAGTGAGTGTAGTAAATAAATATTTTAAAAAATTATCAATAAATATTCTTCAGCAAGATGGTAAAGGAAATCTTTTAACCCAAATAACAAACAAAAGTTAGTTCTAGCAATATTTTGTTTGTAGAAACTTGATCCTGCACAGTTTGTACGAGCATATGGAAGGCCTTGTAAAATAAACCTTGATCCGGCTGTGGCTTATGCTGCAGAGAGTCCACAGAGCATGTCAGTATCTTAAATTATGCCATTTACTTTGAAAGTTCATTTTGTTATAAATTTTAATTAATATTATTGGATAATAGAATATTAATTTTTAGTAATCATGTTTAATAAAGACACATTTTTGGTTTACCTGTAAAAAGTTCATTTTATAAAAATCAAGCATTTTATCTCAGGATTTCTCAAATATTATATAATTTGTGACAAAGAAAGTTGCAAACTCTGTGTTCCTGGAATTGCATTATAATATTTGCATAATTATAGGATGCCATGGCAAGGTCAAACAGACAACATGATTGACAGATTTGATGTCAGAGCTCATCTTGATTATATGCCACAGACTAAAATTGTGGCACCACCTACGTAAGTCATTTGTAAACAACTGCACAATTTGTTTGTTCATATTGTGGCATGAGTCTATTGGCTTCATTGGACTGGTCTTGTTTACTTATTGTTTTAATATTTACCAATGTGGTCGTTGTGACTAATTAGAGGATTATGGGCCTCTACTGTTTTAAAAAATGGGGTCTGAGCTTTGTTTTTTATATGAGTTATAGATTTTTTATTTTTCTTCTTATTCAGCTGCAGTTTTGTTCCGAAGAACATATTCTTTCAGAAGTATCAGTATGCTGTTAGAATTTCCCCTTATAGATGTCTTTTTCTATTTTGTAAATTTAAGGAGCTCAATCTCTACATTTTCAACTGGGGGCCTCAGTGACCGAGTTGTTAAAGTAGTTCGTCTACTATTGATCACGTGGTCTGTCAACACTAAGGTAGTGGAGTTGAGTCTCACTGCAGGCAGGGTGTACTTGACTCCAATCTTAATTGACAAGGATTGCCAAAGGTCTGGGGTTTTCTCCAGGTACTCCATCTTCTTCCCCCAGTAAAAACAGGATGCCGTGATAAAAAATAGCTGAAAGTGGTGTTAAACATCATTCAAACAAACAAACACACATGTTCAACTTGTATTTTCTTAATGCACTTATTAATTTTTTTGACATTTTGACATAATACAAGGTTTATATGGGTTATGAAATCCTGGAAACATTATGGAATTTGAAAAATAAATTGAATGCCTTGAAATGTCATGGAATCCCAAATTATGATAAAAGTTATGGAAAAGTAATTAAATTTCCTGTCATTTGTATAACAAACAAAATGTTAATATTTTTTTTTAATTTATGACTCAATTTTGAGAGCATTCATTGATTTTTTTCATTAGATAGTATGTTAATTATTAGTTCCACTGTTGGCTTTCGGTATTTTTTAATGTTCCTTGAAAATAGTGACAAACCATACATTATAGTTTTATGATTATTTTATTTGCAGTACTTGTTAATTTCCTTGTCGATTAAAGCTGGTAGGTGCAATCCTGTGTAAAAGTTGTTATAATCCATTGCTTGAGTAAAATCTAAAATATATTATGGTGTAGGAGTATTCCATTTCTCTGCAGGTATTGCATGGTTTTTATTTTCAGAAAAGTGCCAATAATTTCTGAAAAATAAGGGTAATTATCCATATATGTCTGCAGAATGTTTTGAATAATGTTGAGCAGATTGGCATGGCTGTGTTTTTCTTCAATGTAAAAGTGTGTGTCACTTCTCAAGACTTATTTGCACTTCCCTTTTTTATACTCATACCAATGGGACACTTTGCCATTATTTAATTACATTTACAATATCTCTGTCAATTTTAAAAAACAAAATATTACAATTTCAGATTAAGCAAGCGTGAAGAGGAAGAAGAGAGATGGTGTAATTATGAGCGTTACAGGATTATAGTGGAGAATGAATGTGCTGGAGGTTGGTATCTTGAGTTTGTGTTCTTAGTACAGTGTAAATGTATTAACTACACATTAATTGTTTGCAGTGACAGGTTATCATAAAAGATAACTATTTGGTTTGTTTTTTCATCTGACAAGATTTTTATGTATCATTTTTAAGGTATATTTATCACACGTATACTTGCTAACTTTGCAAATCTCCACTGGCCATTATATATTACAATTTTGTTTTGCTGATGAATTCATATGTCCAACAGGAAGCATTTGCATTTAGTTGTCCTTTGTTAGCTTTATGTCTCTGTTGATGGGGTCCCTGGCAAACTGTCCATTTGTGTTTAGTGTCCTTTGTTAGCTTTAAGTCTCTGTTATTAAAGATTGGGGGTGCAATCTGGCAAACTGTCTGTGTTTAGTGTCCTTTGTTAGCTTTAAGTCTCTGTTGATGGGGTCCCTGGCAAACTGTCTGTTTGTGTTTAGTTGTCCTTTGTTAGCTTTAAGTCTCTGTTGATGGGGTCCCTGGCAAACTGTCTGTTTGTGTTTAGTTGTCCTTTGTTAGCTTTAAGTCTCTGTTGATGGGGTCCTTGGCAAACTGTCTGTTTGTGTTTAGTTGTCCTTTGTTAGCTTTAAGTCTCTGTTGATGGGGTCCCTGGCAAACTGTCTGTTTGTGTTTAGTTGTCCTTTGTTAGCTTTAAGTCTCTGTTGATGGGGTCCCTGGCAAACTGTCCGTTTGTGTTTAGTTGTCCTTTGTTAGCTTTAAGTCTCTGTTGATGGGGTCCCTGGCAAACTGTCTGTTTGTGTTTAGTTGTCCTTTGTTAGCTTTAAGTCTCTGTTGATGGGGTCCCTGGCAAACTGTCCGTTTGTGTTTAGTTGTCCTTTGTTAGCTTTAAGTCTCTGTTGATGGGGTCCCTGGCAAACTGTCTGTTTGTGTTTAGTTGTCCTTTGTTAGCTATAAGTCTCTGTTGATGGGGTCCCTGGCAAACTGTCCGTTTGTGTTTAGTTGTCCTTTGTTGGCTTTAAGTCTCTGTTGATGGGGTCCCTGGCAAACTGTCCATTTGTGATTAGTTGTTTAGGAGAAATTTTAATCCATCATTCTTTTTGTGTGACTTGATTCATTATTGGCCGGATTTCACTGTGGCTCACCTACTACCTGTGAACATACAGTTAATTTTTAACATTAATGTTCAATGGTAGAAAATTTTCATTACAGTTTTCTCAGCAACTACTCATCACATTATCTTGAAACTTGGTATGCAGCATCAGCATGGCCTCCCATAACGTGGGATTTTATTTCAGGTCTGTCGCTCACCTACTTCCTGTTTAAGGAAATCCGACCATTTCCCTCTTTGATCGATTTTGATAATACTGAACTGACATCTTCACATGTAGGGGCCTCAGTGGCCTAGTGGTAAAGAAAGTTCGTCTACTATTGATCACGAGGTCTGTCAACACTGAGATTGCGGGTTCGATTCTAACTGCTGAAAATGGCATTAAACACCATTCAAGCAAACAAACAAACAATATACACATTCATGTAAGTGCCTTATAAATTTTTCAATACAACTCAGAAGTTCTAAAATCGCAAAAAAAAATTTCAGGTCAAAAATGTGTTTTTAGTTATAACATATCTCTAGAATTGTCATGCATTTTTTTGGAAATTTTTTTATGTTTTTAGGTGAATCATTATAAAAATAATATACTTTATTTTACGAGAGTAAACTAAGTTAGCTATTCTAATCTTCCCTGAGGCCCTCAGATTACACCAAAGAAAATTATATATTTTGTTACAATCAGAATACAGCATAAATTTATCAAATTGTAAGACAATTGCAAGCATATACAAGTATACAGAAAATAACATACAAATAGTTGAAAAGTTAAACACTGTTCTGGTGCTCTGAAGAATTTAATAAGTAGTATTTAATATTTGTCTTGAAAACATTGGTACTAATAGTTTCACACACTGAATTTGGTAAGTTTTTCCATAGTAAGGAGGCTGAATATGCAAAGGATTTTTTTAATTGTTCAGTTTTTGGGGACACTGAGATTTCCTTTTGCAGTATTCCTAAGAGGGTATGGGTTTGTTTCAGAATTATATTAAAATTTTATATTGAGGTAATCTGGAGCTTAATTTTTTTTTAATTTGAAAATAAGTAGACATTTGTGATATTTAATTCTTTTTTCAATTTTATACAGCCAAGTTTTAAATAAAGTCTCTGAAGGTACTAATAGATCAGCATCCATAATAAGTCGTGCTGCTCTTTTTTTGCAGTTTTAAAATTATGTTTAGTCATTCATTTTTACAGCTGCCCGATATTATACAACAGTAATCTATTAGGGGTAAAATATATCCATTCTAAAATAATTTTCTTAATTCAAGATTAAAATTTTTTTTTTGATTTTTGAAAGAAGATATTGATGGTTAAAACTGACGAATTCCACCTAAATTGTACAAGTTGGTAGGTATGTTGACATATTTGGTTATTAAAGGAATGTCTGTTGGTCTACATATCTATTGATGTCAAGGAAGACATTGTTCAACCTATGTATCTTGAAATTAATCTGCCATAAATCTTTTGTTTTGCTGAGATGATATGAAGTTGCAGGGTATATTAACAGTAATTTATTTCTTGTTTTGCAAAAATATTTAAAAATTCATTTTAATCCAACAATTCTTCCAAATAATCTCTAAGTAATGAATTTCTATTTACAGTGACAGAAGAACAAGCTTTACATCAAATATACATTGATGAGCAGTTTGGAAATGTCGACAAAACTAAAGATGAAGAAAAGAAAAAGTATAAACTGTATTTCTTACATATAAGTTAATCAGTACTAGGTCTAAAATAAACAAAATCTGTAAAAAAAAATTCAATTTGATATCAACTCAAATTTACTGACATTTCCTTTTGTAATAGTGGAGACTTTAGATTTATTCAGATCTGTATCCAACAGAAGTGATATTGGTTTCAAACTTAAGGTATCAGTTTTTCAATATCATCACGTTCTGTCATATTTACCCATGACTGATAATGGTATATGACCCCAGTCTTTAAAACTATTAGAAGATTTTATTTTTATACCCCAACTTTCCATATTAAATAGGGGTATACTGTTTTTGATCCATGTTTCAGCCCGTTCCCATTTTTCGCCACCTTGTTATCAGAAATGATAAATTATACAATACTGAAATTTTGTCAGTAGCTGTGTATGAACATATCATATTGGGGGGCTAAGTGACTAGGGTTGTTAATCTACTATTAAGCAAGTGCCTGTCAACACTAAGCTTGTGGGTTTGAGTATATTTGACTCCATCCTAATTGACAAGTTTTCCTACTGAAGGTCAAGGGTTTTTTCCCAATTAAAAGTGGATGTCATGATACAGCTGAAATGTTGCTGAAAGTGACATAAAACACTATTCCAACAAACAAACAATCTGTATGTATGTATGTAGGGAGTATCATAGGGAGCATGAGCTCACAGTAACTTGAATATAACATGAATGTTAATATTTTTAAGTAACTGCTATAGTTGTTATAAAAATAAGTTTTAAGATGGCCATTCTTCAATATTTCACATGTGAGAAGTTATCTGTTTGTGATGTTATTTTTTGCAACACTTCAGAGATTTATTTGTTGACCTATTTTTATCACAGATTAGAGAGTAAGAAAGCAGCTATAGGATATGTGTACGAAGACAGCACAGGCGCTCCTTCCAAAGATGACGACAGTGAGAACAGTAGTGATACAGATGTAGAAGAAGTAGATTTAGGTATTATCTTCATTAACATAGTTTCTTGAATAATATAGTTGTTATAATAATAATATAGTTGTTATACCCGCAAACTAGTTTGGGGGGGTATATAGGAATCACCCTGTCTGTCCGTCTGTCCACATCCCTTGTAAGCGTTTCTCCTCCTAAACCGCTTGACAGATTTTGATGAAACTTTACATGAAGGAAGTACATCATATGTAGATGTGCATGAAGATTTTCGTAGCTGTCGGTTATTATTCAGGAGAGATAATTGGACTTATACTTTAAAAATATAGTATTCATTGCTGGACCTCGTAAGCGCAACTCCTCCTAAACCGCTTGACAGATTTTGATGAAACTTTACATGAAAGAAGTACATCATATGTAGATGTGCATGAAGAATTTTCGTCGCTGACGGATATTATTCAGGGGAGATAATTGGACTTGGACTTTTTAAATATAGTATTCAGTTCGGGACCTCGTAAGCGCAACTCCTCCTAAACTGCTTGACAGATTTTGATGAAACTTTACGTGAAGGAAGTACTTCGTATGTAGATGTGCATGAAGAATTTTCGTCGCTGTCAGATATTATTCAGGGGACTCCTCCTAAACTGCTTGACAGATTTTGATGAAACTTTACATGAAGGAAGTACATCATATGTAGATGTGGATGAAGAATATTTGTTGCTGTCTGATATTATTCAGGGGAGATAATTGGATTTAGACTTTTTAAATATAGTATTCAGTGCGGGACCTTGTAAGCGCAACTCCTCCTAAACTGCTTGACAGATTTTGATGAAACTTTACGTGAAGTAAGTACTTCGTATGTAGATGTGCATGAAGAATTTTCGTCGCTGTCAGATATTATTCAGGGGACTCCTCCTAAACTGCTTGACAGATTTTGATGAAACTTTACATGAAGGAAGTACATCATATGTAGATGTGCATGAAGATTTTCGTAGCTGTCGGTTATTATTCAGGAGAGATAATTGGACTTATACTTTAAAAATATAGTATTCATTGCTGGACCTCGTAAGCGCAACTCCTCCTAAACCGCTTGACAGATTTTGATGAAACTTTACATGAAAGAAGTACATCATATGTAGATGTGCATGAAGAATTTTCGTCGCTGACGGATATTATTCAGGGGAGATAATTGGACTTGGACTTTTTAAATATAGTATTCAGTTCGGGACCTCGTAAGCGCAACTCCTCCTAAACTGCTTGACAGATTTTGATGAAACTTTACGTGAAGGAAGTACTTCGTATGTAGATGTGCATGAAGAATTTTCGTCGCTGTCAGATATTATTCAGGGGACTCCTCCTAAACTGCTTGACAGATTTTGATGAAACTTTACATGAAGGAAGTACATCATATGTAGATGTGGATGAAGAATATTTGTTGCTGTCTGATATTATTCAGGGGAGATAATTGGATTTAGACTTTTTAAATATAGTATTCAGTGCGGGACCTTGTAAGCGCAACTCCTCCTAAACTGCTTGACAGATTTTGATGAAACTTTACGTGAAGTAAGTACTTCGTATGTAGATGTGCATGAAGAATTTTCGTCGCTGTCAGATATTATTCAGGGGACTCCTCCTAAACTGCTTGACAGATTTTGATGAAACTTTACATGAAGGAAGTACATCTATGTAGATGTGCATGAAGAATATTCGTTGCTGTCAGATATTATTCAGGGGAGATAATTGGACTTGGACTTTTTAAATATAGTATTCAGTGCGGGACCTCGTAAGCGCAACTCCTCCTAAACTGCTTGACAGATTTTGATGAAACTTTACGTGAAGGAAGTACTTCGTATGTAGATGTGCATGAAGAATTTTCGTCGCTGTCAGATATTATTCAGGGGACTCCTCCTAAACTGCTTGACAGATTTTGATGAAACTTTACATGAAGGAAGTACATCATATGTAGATGTGCATGAAGAATATTCGTTGCTGTCGGATATTATTCAGGGGAGATAATTGGATTTAGACTTTTTAAATATAGTATTCAGTGCGGGACCTTGTAAGCGCAACTCCTCCTAAACTGCTTGATAGATTTTGATGAAATTTTACGTGAAGTAAGTACATCATATGTAGATGTGCATGAAGAATATTCGTTGCTGTCAGATATTATTCAGGGGAGATTATTGGACTTATACTTTAAAAATATAGTATTCAGTGCTGGACCTCGTAAGCGCAACTCCTCCTAAACCGCTTGACAGATTTTGATGAAATTTTACATGAAAGAAGTACATCATATGCAGATGTGCATGAAGAATTTTTGTCGCTGACGGATATTATTCAGGGGAGATAATTGGACTTGGACTTTTTAAATATAGTATTCAGTTCGGGACCTCGTAAGCGCAACTCCTCCTAAACTGCTTGACAGATTTTGATGAAACTTTACGTGAAGGAAGTACTTCGTATGTAGATGTGCATGAAGAATTTTCGTCGCTGTCAGATATTATTCAGGGGACTCCTCCTAAACTGCTTGACAGATTTTGATGAAACTTTACATGAAGGAAGTACATCAAATGTAGATGTGCATGAAGAATATTTGTTGCTGTCGGATATTATTCAGGGGAGATAATTGGATTTAGACTTTTTAAATATAGTATTCAGTGCGGGACCTTGTAAGCGCAACTCCTCCTAAACTGCTTGACAGATTTTGATGAAACTTTACGTGAAGTAAGTACTTCGTATGTAGATGTGCAAGAAGAATTTTCGTCGCTGTCAGATATTATTCAGGGGACTCCTCCTAAACTGCTTGACAGATTTTGATGAAACTTTACATGAAGGAAGTACATCTATGTAGATGTGCATGAAGAATATTTGTTGCTGTCGGATATTATTCAGGGGAGATAATTGGATTTAGACTTTTTAAATATAGTATTCAGTGCGGGACCTTGTAAGCGCAACTCCTCCTAAACTGCTTGACAGATTTTGATGAAACTTTACGTGAAGTAAGTACATCATATGTAGATGTGCATGAAGAATATTCGTTGCTGTCAGATATTATTCAGGGGAGATTATTGGACTTAGACTTTTAAATATAGTATTCAGTGCAGGACCTCGTAAGCGCAACTCCTCCTAAACCGCTTGACAGATTTTGATTAAACTTTACATGAAGGAAGTACATCATATGTAGATGTGCATGAAGAATATTCGTTGCTGTCAGATATTATTGAGGGGAGATAATTGGACTTAGACTTTTTAAATATAGTATTCAGTGCGGGATCTCGTAAGCGCAACTCCTCCTAAACCGCTTGACAGATTTTGATGAAACTTTACATGAAGGAAGTACATCATCTGTAGATGTGCATGAAGAATTTTTGTTGCTGTCGGATATTATTCAGGGAGGATAATTGGACTTAGACTTTTTAAATATAGTATTCAGTGCAGGACCTCGTGTGCGCAACTCCTCCTAAACTGCTTGACAGATTTTGATGAAACTTTACATGAAGGAAATACATCATATGTAGATGTGCATGAAGAATTTTCATCACTGTCGGTTATTATTCAGGGGAGATAATTGGACTCTAAGCGAACCGGGGGGTATCCCTTTATGAGCGTGCTCACAGTCCACACTTGTTTCTTTCTGTTCAGGACAAAGATATTTTTTTTATCTTTGTTTTGTTGGTTTTTCTTTTGTGAAAGCAATGATTGCACTAGATAATAGATTACTGATGGAGAAAGTTTTTAGCAGATACGGGTTGAGACTTTATCCCTAGATGTTCCCTGCACATACAGCAAATAGTTTAATCTATCCCATATAGAAATGTTAGCAAAAAAAGACAACTGAAGATTGTAATACATTTTATCTTTGAAATGTTTGATTGATCACTTCTGTGCAGAGTAAACTGATTTACAAAATGATTTTACACAAATATAAATCTGTATCTTTACAGATATAACACTGGATGTGGATACATTAAACAATGAACAGAAAAAATTACTTAATGAATGTGCTGAGCAGTATGGCATGAGTAAAGATGACTTTGTGAGGTAGGTTGACTTCATGACTTACTTTGAATTATAATGACAGAGAAAAATATCTGTTTTGTTTATGTCTGTCAGTCATGAAGCAAGACCTAGTCATATATTGATAATTGGCTGGCAGAGAAACATTGTCCAGTGAAATGCAGTATGAGTAAAGCTGTTTTCTGTGTGAAATTAGTCAGGTTTTTCATTTTGCCATACTCATACCATAGAACCGACCCGTGTCATTTTTGTTGAGGCCATCCGATACGATATACAACCATCTGCAGTTTGGTAGTGTGTAAAGGCCTGAGCGTTTTTATTCTTGTGTTAAACTTTTTTGAATGAACCAAAATGTGTATTTGTTGATTTGATGTAGTTACTTTTGTACATGAGAGAAATTGATCTTGGAATACAGGAATCATTGCTACCGGGTACGTTATTTCAGAAAAAATTCATTTTTTTTTTAATTTGCAATGGTATTTTTACCTTTATAAAATGGTATATTGATATAAAAATGGCATATGTTTGAAAAATTACATAAATAATTTGAAAAAGTGTCTCATAAATGTTAAAATATATAAAGTAATTTTGATTAAAATTCCATATCTTTTGAGGTAGCCAGCAAATGCAATCTTTGGTTCATTAAAAAGATTAACACAAGAATAAAAACGCTTCTTTTACACGCTGCCAAAACTGCTGACAGTTGTATATCGTATCCAATGGGCTTCAATAAAAATGATAAGGGTCAGTTCTATGTGTGATACTGTCAAAATTATGGAATACAAATTTTGTTTTATTGAGTACTATATTCAATTATCATTTTATGATTGGTCTAACATTGTAGCATATCCAGAACTACAATTGGTACCTTTTTAGTTTCCATGTGGCCAAAAGAATATGATACTGATGAAATCTGATTATAATCAGTACTTTTATGACTTCCATATGCTTATAAAGATGTGAAAGGTGACCCTATAGTAGATGTGAGAGGTGACCCTATAGTAGATGTGAGAGGTGACCCTATAGTAGATGTGAGAGGTGACCCTATAGTAGATGTGAGAGGTGACTCTATAGTAGATGTGAGACATGACCTTATAGTAGATGTGAGACATGACCCTATAGTAGATGTGAGAGGTGACCCTATAGTAGATGTGAGACGTGACCCTATAGTAGATGTGAGAGGTGACCCTATAGTAGATGTGAGAGGTGACCCTATAGTAGATGTGAGAGGTGACCCTATAGTAGATGTGAGAGATGACCCTATCGTAGATGTGAGAGATGACCCTATAGTAGATGTGAGAGGTGACCCTATAGTAGATGTGAGACGTGACCCTATAGTAGATGTGAGACGTGACCCTATAGTAGATGTGAGAGGTGACCCTATAGTAGATGTGAGAGATGACCCTATAGTAGATGTGAGAGGTGACCCTAAAGTAGATGTGAGACGTGACCCTATAGTAGATGTGAGAGGTGACCCTATAGTAGAAGTGAGAGGTGACCCTATAGTAGATGTGAGAGGTGACCCTATAGTAGATGTGAGAGGTGACTCTATAGTAGATGTGAGAGGTGACCCTATAGTAGATGTGAGAGGTGACCCTAAAGTAGATGTGAGACGTGACCCTATAGTAGATGTGAGAGGTGACCCTATAGTAGATGTGAGAGGTGACCCTATAGTAGATGTGAGAGGTGACCCTATAGTAGATGTGAGAGGTGACCCTATAGTAGATGTGAGAGGTGACCCTATAGTAGATGTGAGAGGTGACTCTATAGTAGATGTGAGACATGACCTTATAGTAGATGTGAGACGTGACCCTATAGTAGATGTGAGAGGTGACCCTATAGTAGATGTGAGAGGTGACCCTATAGTAGATGTGAGAGGTGACCCTATAGTAGATGTGAGACATGACCTTATAGTAGATGTGAGAGATGACCCTATAGTAGATGTGAGAGGTGACCCTATAGTAGATGTGAGAGGTGACCCTATAGTAGATGTGAGAGGTGACCCTATAGTAGATGTGAGAGATGACCCTATAGTAGATGTGAGAGATGACCCTATAGTAGATGTGAGAGGTGACCCTATAGTAGATGTGAGACGTGACCCTATAGTAGATGTGAGACGTGACCCTATAGTAGATGTGAGAGATGACCCTATAGTAGATGTGAGAGGTGACCCTAAAGTAGATGTGAGACGTGACCCTATAGTAGATGTGAGAGGTGACCCTATAGTAGATGTGAGAGGTGACCCTATAGTAGAAGTGAGAGGTGACCCTATAGTAGATGTGAGAGGTGACCCTATAGTAGATGTGAGAGGTGACTCTATAGTAGATGTGAGACGTGACCTTATAGTAGATGTGAGACATGACCCTATAGTAGATGTGAGAGGTGACCCTATAGTAGATGTGAGACGTGACCCTATAGTAGATGTGGGAGGTGACCCTATAGTAGATGTGAGAGGTGACCCTATAGTAGATGTGAGAGGTGACCCTATAGTAGATGTGAGAGGTGACCCTATAGTAGATGTGAGAGGTGACTCTATAGTAGATGTGAGACATGACCTTATAGTAGATGTGAGACATGACCCTATAGTAGATGTGAGAGGTGACCCTATAGTAGATGTGAGACGTGACCCTATAGTAGATGTGAGAGGTGACCCTATAGTAGATGTGAGAGGTGACCCTATAGTAGATGTGAGAGGTGACCCTATAGTAGATGTGAGAGATGACCCTATAGTAGATGTGAGAGATGACCCTATAGTAGATGTGAGAGGTGACCCTATAGTAGATGTGAGACGTGACCCTATAGTAGATGTGAGACGTGACCCTATAGTAGATGTGAGAGGTGACCCTATAGTAGATGTGAGAGATGACCCTATAGTAGATGTGAGAGGTGACCCTAAAGTAGATGTGAGACGTGACCCTATAGTAGATGTGAGAGGTGACCCTATAGTAGATGTGAGAGGTGACCCTATAGTAGAAGTGAGAGGTGACCCTATAGTAGATGTGAGAGGTGACCCTATAGTAGATGTGAGAGGTGACTCTATAGTAGATGTGAGACGTGACCTTATAGTAGATGTGAGACATGACCCTATAGTAGATGTGAGAGGTGACCCTATAGTAGATGTGAGACGTGACCCTATAGTAGATGTGAGAGGTGACCCAATAGTAGATGTGAGAGGTGACCCTATAGTAGATGTGAGAGGTGACCCTATAGTAGATGTGAGAGGTGACCCTATAGTAGATGTGAGAGGTGACCCTATAGTAGATGTGAGAGGTGACCCTATAGTAGATGTGAGAGGTGACCCTATAGTAGATGTGAGAGGTGACCCTATAGTAGATGTGAGAGGTGACCCTATAGTAGATGTGAGAGGTGACCCTATAGTAGATGTGAGAGATGACCCTATAGTAGATGTGAGAGGTGACCCTATAGTAGATGTGAGAGATGACCCTATAGTAGATGTGAGAGGTGACCCTATAGTAGATGTGAGAGATGACCCTATAGTAGATGTGAGAGGTGACCCTATAGTAGATGTGAGAGGTGACTCTATAGTAGATGTGAGAGATGACCCTATAGTAGATGTGAGAGGTGACCCTATAGTAGATGTGAGAGGTGACCCTATAGTAGATGTGAGACGTGACCCTATAGTAGATGTGAGAGGTGACCCTATAGTAGATGTGAGAGGTGACCCTATAGTAGATGTGAGAGGTGACCCTATAGTAGATGTGAGAGATGACCCTATAGTAGATGTGAGAGATGACCCTATAGTAGATGTGAGAGGTGACCCTATAGTAGATGTGAGACGTGACCCTATAGTAGATGTGAGACGTGACCCTATAGTAGATGTGAGAGGTGACCCTATAGTAGATGTGAGAGATGACCCTATAGTAGATGTGAGAGGTGACCCTAAAGTAGATGTGAGACGTGACCCTATAGTAGATGTGAGAGGTGACCCTATAGTAGATGTGAGAGGTGACCCTATAGTAGATGTGAGAGGTGACCCTATAGTAGATGTGAGAGGTGACCCTATAGTAGATGTGAGAGGTGACTCTATAGTAGATGTGAGACGTGACCTTATAGTAGATGTGAGACATGACCCTATAGTAGATGTGAGAGGTGACCCTATAGTAGATGTGAGACGTGACCCTATAGTAGATGTGAGAGGTGACCCAATAGTAGATGTGAGAGGTGACCCTATAGTAGATGTGAGAGGTGACCCTATAGTAGATGTGAGAGGTGACCCTATAGTAGATGTGAGAGGTGACCCTATAGTAGATGTGAGAGGTGACCCTATAGTAGATGTGAGAGGTGACCCTATAGTAGATGTGAGAGGTGACCCTATAGTAGATGTGAGAGGTGACTCTATAGTAGATGTGAGACATGACCTTATAGTAGATGTGAGACATGACCCTATAGTAGATGTGAGAGGTGACCCTATAGTAGATGTGAGACGTGACCCTATAGTAGATGTGAGAGGTGACCCTATAGTATATGTGAGAGGTGACCCTATAGTAGATGTGAGAGGTGACCCTATAGTAGATGTGAGAGATGACCCTATAGTAGATGTGAGAGATGACCCTATAGTAGATGTGAGAGGTGACCCTATAGTAGATGTGAGACGTGACCCTATAGTAGATGTGAGACGTGACCCTATAGTAGATGTGAGAGGTGACCCTATAGTAGATGTGAGAGATGACCCTATAGTAGATGTGAGAGGTGACCCTAAAGTAGATGTGAGACGTGACCCTATAGTAGATGTGAGAGGTGACCCTATAGTAGATGTGAGAGGTGACCCTATAGTAGAAGTGAGAGGTGACCCTATAGTAGATGTGAGAGGTGACCCTATAGTAGATGTGAGAGGTGACTCTATAGTAGATGTGAGACGTGACCTTATAGTAGATGTGAGACATGACCCTATAGTAGATGTGAGAGGTGACCCTATAGTAGATGTGAGACGTGACCCTATAGTAGATGTGAGAGGTGACCCTATAGTAGATGTGAGAGGTGACCCTATAGTAGATGTGAGAGGTGACCCAATAGTAGATGTGAGAGGTGACCCTATAGTAGATGTGAGAGGTGACCCTATAGTAGATGTGAGAGGTGACCCTATAGTAGATGTGAGAGGTGACCCTATAGTAGATGTGAGAGGTGACCCTATAGTAGATGTGAGAGGTGACCCTATAGTAGATGTGAGAGGTGACCCTATAGTAGATGTGAGAGGTGACCCTATAGTAGATGTGAGAGGTGACCCTATAGTAGATGTGAGAGGTGACCCTATAGTAGATGTGAGAGGTGACCCTATAGTAGATGTGAGACGTGACCCTATAGTAGATGTGAGAGGTGACCCTATAGTAGATGTGAGAGGTGACCCTATAGTAGATGTGAGACATGACCCTATAGTAGATGTGAGAGGTGACCCTATAGTAGATGTGAGAGGTGACCCTATAGTATAGTGGTTATCTCTGTTTACTTGATTCTACAAATTTAGATCAACATTGTAATTTCAAAATCGTTGTTTATCATGATATCGATCATTTTGTGGAAATTTATTAGATTTGAGATGAAAAGTTACCATCATGTACAAATTGGTATATTATCCAACCTTGAAAGCAGGATTGGTACAAAACAAAGTAATAGTGTATGCATGATTCATTTAGCTATACATTTTGTGCATTTGATGTTTAATAAATTTTGAATACCTTGTTGTGTCTATATACATACATATACAGTACAAATGTATCTGTAATCAAACTGGAAAGGTGGCTAAAATTTATCTGTTGCACGGAACCGTTTACATTGGCATCTGAAATAAATGATCTTTTGAGTAAGTAATTCAACTAAGATGTATATTCTTTTTTTTTAACTGAAATAGAACATCAAGAAATCTTGTCCTACTATACACTTGTCCTACTATACACTTGTCCTACTATACACTTGTCCTACTATACACTTGTCCTACTATACACTTGTCCTACTATACACATGTCCTACTATACACTTGGGTCTGCCTTGGCATCCAAGTAATTAAGGTATAAGGTAGTAAGTCATCTGTGGATCGTGTAGCCTGTCAACACTGAGGTTGTCAGTTTGAGCCTAAGTGATGGCAGGGTATGCTTGGCTTAACCCTTAATTGACAAGGATTGCCAGTCTTCCTGCCAAAGGTTGCGGGTTTTCAACAGGTATTCTGGCTACCCCCCAACCCCAATAATAAAATCTGGATTCTATGATATAGCTGAAAAATTGCTTTAAGTGACATTTAACCTCAAACCAACCTATATTACAGTTAAATTTTCTTTTCTTTTTATTCAACAGTATGTTACAGAAAGACAAGGAAGAAGCTGAAGCAATGAAACTAGCCAGAATTTTGGAGGAAGAAAAGGCACAATTTGCTGTAATTGTTTTTATTTATACAGTTGAAGTAGCTCCAACTCAGATCGCTCAAACACCCTTGATTTTTCAAACACCTATAAAAGTATGGATATTTCCCCCTATATAATCAATGTTAAAATTGCTTCTATTACTTGAACAATGATTTCTCGAAAACTCGAACTAAATTAGCAGTCCCAATAGTAAAAATTCATTAAAGCCATACCTGTAAAATGCAAAGCTTGATCTTTAATGATATAATCCCTAATAATTAACATAACTTTGTCTGTGAATTTGTTGAAATAGGTTTTTATTAATTAAAATATGTGCCAATTTATTGCTATCAAATCCCAATCTAGGTCATTGACACAATATTTATAAATACTTGTGCACAAAATTAAAAAGGAAAAATAAAAGTAAACATTTTTGTTTTAACAAAAACATAAATACAAACATAAAAACATAATTTATATATGAAATGCAATTTAATTAATTCAATGTGACAGGAATTATATTGAAATATATAAACCAATATTGATTCCAGAAATAACAAGCACCGGTTTCTAGAAATTCGGATTTCTCGGAACAATTTTTGTCTGACCCTTCGAGTTTGAGCCATTGAAGTTTGACTGTAATATATTGTAGAGATAAAATGTCCTAAACATTATATTTGAAATTATTGTTATGTTTTTCTGCATTTCTTCCATGAGTTTTCATATGAGCTGTCAGCAAAATTACATTATATGAAATAACAACACCATGAATTGAAATGTTACATTATTTCCTATTTTGATGATCTGTATGAAAAAACTTGTATTGGAGTTGTGTTTTTTTTAATAAAAGGGACGAAAATCAAGGAGAGAAAGAAGAGCATATAAAGAAAAAAAGTTGGCAGGCAGAAAACTCAGCCCACCAAGGTACATATGTTAATGTTAAGAAATTAACTGTTCATAAATGTCTATTTGTTTCAAAACTCATTATTTTTTTGGATGAAGTAACGATTTTTAGAAGTTTGTTTTTCATGTATAATTATACATATCTTATAAAATATTCTGTCAAATTTATTATTGGGCATTGAAAGCATTTTATTTTGTTTTAAGTTAAATAATGGTGTTTATGTATATTACAGGGAATTATTTATGGTAGCAGTGTTTTTATACTCGCACTATCCATAGGGATACAGGGGGTATACTGTTTTCAGTCTGTGTATGTGAACATTTTAATTTCATTTTCCAAAGCAATGATAAATGATACAATACTGAATGTTTTTTAGTAGTTTAATCATCATGGGATTCATTTTCAGACTTCTTCCTTTTTGTATAAAGTAAAATAAGGTGGAGTGGTATGATAAGGTTACATTAACTCACAGTAATACATGTTTAAATTGACATGGGAATGATTTGTGTTGAATATGATCTTGGATGTGAACAGTGCCTTCATTGTTGAAGAGCTTTACACTGTTTTATGCATCATCCACCAAAATACATATTTGAAATGGTGTTTAGTTCTGTTGTTTAACATTGATAGTTATAATGGAAAACATACTTTAAGCATGGTGTAGAATCAGTATAATTTATTGTTTTATGACGTCACTATCTTTATGACGTTCAGTGTTTACATTTCTCAGTGAAGTTTACATTTAGATTTCATTTCTAAAAAAAACATTGATGTGTTAAAAATGGTGTCATATTATCAACCAATAAAATGCTTACCGTAATATCGGACGTCCTGACCTGGTGTTATATTTTAAAGTGAAGCACCAGGAGACCAGGTTAAGGGTGAGGGGTTTGGATTCTAACTCAAAAACACTTCATAAATTTTCTTAAAATTTTGTGTAATTGATGTATGCTTTCTCTGGTTTTTGGTGCTAAAAATTCAGATTTTTTGTTAAGGGTTAAAAGATTTTGTTGTTCAATTTGAAGACTTTAAACTCACAAAAACCATTTATCAAATTTCTTGAAATTTGTGGGCATTGTTGATATTGATAGATAAGTTGATATTTCATCAATGCAGATAAAATTATGCATCCATGTAATGTAATGCTTTATTCTTTATCTTCAGAGGGTTAGTTTTATTTTACATTGTTATGATAAGGAGTACCAAAATTTCTACTTAACTTACATTTGTAACTAAATTTTGTGTAATTTTATTTTCAATGGAGAAAGATTTAATTGTCTATTCTGCTTACTGATTTTCAGCTATGCAGCAAGAGATAGCCCTAAATATGAACCTTACAACAGGTAAATATGTTAAAATTCACCTGATCACAAATCTCATGTGAAAAAGAATATCTTTTTTAACTCCAAAGTTTCTGTTTCTGAGATTTTAAACTGTTATTTCTTTTATATTTGAACACAATGTTAAACACAAAGTAAATTAGATATCATTAGTCTGGTTATTTAGTCGGTTTGTTGCCATTTTACTTTATAGACAGGACATGTCTTCATGCGGTAGTCTATTTTTGTATGTCCCCATTCTATTTGTTGTTTTTTTATTGCTTAACATCTATCAATCAATATAACATCTGTATTTTGGACAGTTTATTCATGAAAAAGATGTTTAACTAAAATAATTTTAGTTATCTTTGTTTTGTTTATTTCTATTAAAAATGTTTTGTTTATTTCTATTAATCCCTAATGACATTTTATTTCAGATCTTCATCCTCATCGAAATCAAGGTCACGTTCACCGGAGACAAAAGAAAAAGTATTGTTCATCACAAGCTTTGGAGGTGACAGTGATGAAGATAGAACAATACAGGGGCCTTCACTCCCTCCTAGTAATGACAAACCAGATACATGGTCGGTGTTAATTATAGCATTTTGGGGACAAAAATAATCAGTTTTGTGAACGAACTTCGATTTCTGATGAAAATTATACAATCTTACCTGACACTATATAAATTGTGTTAAAAAAAACAAAGTGACAAATAAATTTTGACATTTGGATGACACTTACAAATTATGGAAGGTGAGCAGTGACATGGTGTGAAGCAGGATGAAGGAGTTCATATTTTTTATAGTTCAAATCATTTTACATTTTGTTGAACCTATATCAAGAATTCATAGTGTGTACTTTTAAGTTTAAACTAGAAATTTGCATGTCCTACAAGAAGAACGATTGAAAATATGTTTCATTTTTATGCATATATCGACATTTAGAGAATATTAACAGAAAATGCAAATGAATGGCTAAAATGGTCTTTAAACAACCAAATATTGTAAAGAAAACCCAAAACTTTCTGTGCATATTCTCATTTTCATATTCTTTGATATATAGGTGCTTATTTCTGCAAAAAAAAATGCATTGAATGAATTTTTAAAAAGAATTATTTATCAAAATATTTCTCAAATAATCAAAGCAATTTACCTATATTGCAGTAAAAAACCTTGCCCATTATTTGTATATACCCCGGTAATAAGAAGTACTTTACTTGATTTTAATTACAAATTGCTCCATCTTTTTTAGGAAAAAGAAATCTGGACAAAGTAATCCCAAGAAAAATGACAGAAGACGATCAAGATCTTGGTCACGTTCATCTAGGTCGAGATCAGATGAAAAGAAGAATCGTGACAAATTAAAAAGGGCAATAATTAAAAGTAAAGGAAAGAGTAGCAGAAGCTACAGTGATTCTTCAAGTCGTAGTTCAAAAAGTTCAAGTTCAAGATCAAGGTCAAGGTCAAAACCTAGGGCTAGATCAAAATCTAGATCGAGGTCAAAATCAAGATCCAGATCAAAGTCAAAGTCTAAATCAAGAAGCAGATCCTATTCTTCAAAATCAAGGTCATCATCCTCAAGGTCAAGGTAGGATAATAATTTTTCGAATTTTAAAGACATAAAATCATGATATTGATAATTATGTCTCCCCCACTTAGTAGGGAGACCTACCATTTTTGTCCTGTCCGTCCGTCTGTCCGCCACAAAGTTATTCCGCTCAACTCCTCTGAAACTTCTGAACCAAATTGTACAAAACTTGGTACATAGCAAGTATACCATATGTAGTAGTGCATATTACCAGGATAATCCTCAAAATTTCTTACAAATTATGGTTTCTGCTCAAACCTCTGAAACTACTGCACCAAATTTTATGAAACTTGGTATGTAGCAAGTATACCATATTTAATTGTGCATATTAGCAGGAAATTTTTATCCTCAGAATTTTGTGTGAGTTATAGGACGTTGAACAGAGATTTTTGCTGAAAATCCACATGCGGAACAGGGGAAGACATTGTTTTTGAATGCAAAAACAAACTTTAATTATTTACAAATTTCAAACACAATTTTAAGGTAAAAAAGTAATAAACTCTATCGTGCTCATCAGTATGCAGTTTTTTATGCCCCTGTGACGACATGTCGGGGGGGGCATTATCAGTTACCTACGTTATTACCCGGGTGTATGGAAATTGTACCACCTGAAAGTACTTCTGTTCAGCCTGAGGCGAAGCCGAAGGCTGTCCAGAAGTACTTTCAGGTGGTACAATTTCCATACACCCGGGTTATAACGTAGGTAACGGTTTTATCCCCGGCTAACAAGTGTAAAAGGCTGAAAATAGGTTCTTTTGTCGTCAGAAAATGCTCAATGGACAACGTCATCACAGTTGCTCACAAAAAATTATACGTTTTTAATGCAGAAAATGCCCATTTTACCAAGTCGAGGATGTTACCTTTGGTAACAACCTCAGACTTAGCGAGTTTAAAGAGTTTTTATTTTGTTTTACATTGTTTTTCCTACTTTCGGTATTTTGGCGCCTCTAGTCACGCTATCATAACGTCAACATACAATGACGTCAAGTACCGATTTAATTTAAATTATTGTGTGTCAGTGTGAACTTAGAGCATCTGTAGTGTTTGAAAGGAAGTACAAATATCAATATAAAAAGACAGAAATGTACCTTTGTGGAATAATCTACACTGGAACTCTAGAACATACATTAGCAACGCACAATCAATACACCCTGCGACGTTAGCAACGCAGCCGGGGGCATGGGATTTGTACCGACGGGTAACCAACCAATCAAAAGTCCGCATTTGGTACAAGCCGGGGATAATAAGTTTTACTCATGTCCGTCTGTCCCTCCGTCCGTACGTCTGTCCGAACCAATTTCCGTCAAGCTTTTCTCAGAAACCGTACATGAGAACAATTTGAAATTTGGCAGGGTGGTACAGTATCACAAGTTGTACATCCTAAGCAAATTTCAGACCTGTTGGACAACTACTTCCTGTTTGGGACTTCATTTGTACGTAATTTCGTCTCTTCATATGTACGAATTTCCGTCAAGCTTTTCTCAGAAACCGTACATGAGAACAATTTGAAATTTGGCAGGGTGGTTCAGTATCACAAGTTGTATGTCCTAAGCGAATTTCAGACCTGTTGGACAACTACTTTCTGTTTGGGACTTCATTTGTACGTAAATACGTCTGTCCGTATGTACGAATTTCTGTCAAGCTTTTCTCAAAAACTGTACATGAGAACAATTTGAAATTTGGCAGTGTGGTTTAGTATCACAAGTTGTACGTCCTAAGCGACTTTCAGACCTGTCGAACTACTTCCTGTTTGCGACTGGGCCGATATGAAAATGTGTTAACACGAGTATGAAAATTTCTGTCAACCTTTTCTCAGAAACCGTACATGAGAACAATTTGAAATTTGGCAGGGTGGTTCAGTATCACAAGTTGTATGTTCTGAGCGACTTTCAGACCTGTCGGAAAAATACTTCCTGTTTGAGATTGGGCCGATATGAAAATGTGTTAACACGAGTATGAAAATTTCCATCAAGCTTTTCTCAAAAACCGTACATGAGAACAATTTGAAATTTGGCAGGGTGGTTCAGTATCACAAGTTTTATGTCCTCAGCGACTGTCAGACCTTTTGGACAACTACTTCATGTTTAGGACTTCATTTAGCGGGGGCATCTGTTTCCCATGGACACATTCTTTGATTTTTTATACTTAAGTTTTGATCTCACTTTTGAGTGTCACTTTTGTGTTCTATTTATAGATCAAGGTCTCCTGTGTCAAAGTCTCCTATTAAAAGTGCTCCTCCTGTAAAAAGATACAGACGGGATAGCTTATCATCTAAGTCAAGTGAATCGGAAAGTGACCACAAACCATCATTCCATAGTCATAGAAATGACTATGATAGACAAGATTATAGTCGAAATGATAGAAGTTCAGGTCAAAGGTAACGTCTTATATACTGTTGAAGGTATTAAAATGTAATTAGAGAAGGGTTTAAACAAACACTGTTTAAAAAAATATTTCCAAGCTATATACAGGTTTTACTAATACTAAGGCTATGTAATTCAGCATTAATTTATTATCTGTATAGATATCAGTGTACTGATCCATGGTCATTTTATAAGCACTTGATACCGCATGATAAAATGATAAGGTCAAATGTGATATGACAATAATACTTGTGGGAATAAATATAGTTTTGAATGAAATGCAATCTTTGGTCTAAATTAGTCCGAGAATCCTCTGATGTCCAACCCTTTTTTTTTTTTTGCGTGGGACGTCAGAGAGCTCTCCATAAGCAAAACAGCGGATTTTGCTACACCGGTCTGGGTCGGCACATTTCATCGTGTCAGATTTAATAAAACATTTTCATTCAGTTAATCTATATATAATTCGCTTCTTTAGATATTTTTCTCTAGGAATATAATCATCTTACCTTTAATCAAGCTGATTTAAGTCCATTTCTAAGCTCATTTCCATTGATACCCTTACATTCCTACATTTCACTTTCATTTTGAACAAAAAGTCACGTGACAACAATGTGACTTAAATCCAGTGCTTAAATTAGCTTGATTGACTGTATGATGATTATATTCATAGAGAAAAATATCTAAAGAAGCGATTTATATACAGTTTAACTGGTCGAAAATATTTGCTAACATCTGGACACGATGAAATGTGCCGACCCAGACCGGTGTCGCAAAATCCGCTGTTTTGCTTTAGAGAGCTCTCTGACGTCCCACACAAAAAAAAAGCTTGGACCGCAGAGAATTCTCGGACTAGATATAAATATACACAATAAAGGAGATTTAATTGCATTTAGAGGAAGAAATCTATTTTTAAAAGTATGGGTTCTACGTGGAAAGTTAAAAAATAATATGTCCCACCTTTGACCCTCATTTTTAAGCCAGAAAAGCAATAAATTAGTAGTGCCATATGATCCCACATTCTTTAGCATAGATATGCTGTCTTACATTAACATTGAACCAACTTTTTCTTTCAACAAAATACTAGTGTAATAGAGATACCCCCTTACAGAAAATAACATTAAGAGGCTAGGAAATGATATGTAATTCTCCCCAGTCACAACCCAATCATGATCTTTATTTTGCATTATGCTCTTTGCACTCTGCTGTGCAATTTTTTGCTAGGAAACCTACTAGTATTTAATTGCATTAAATTTGAATATAGCACTAATTGATACTTGGCAATAATTACTCTCTGATCAGTAAAGTTTAATGGGGATTACACAATAAAAACAAGAATGTTTTCTTTTGTAGGTCAAAAACTGAGACCAAGCCAGTTGGTAAAAGTACATCTATAGCTTCCCAAGTCAGTAAGAATTAAATCTGTGCCATAGCATAACCTACCTTTTGACTTTAGCCACTTTGTTTTTTTTTTAATTTTCATCTTTACTGCTTATGTTACAGCAAAAGTAAACAAACAATACCAGATCTAATATATGCAGGATGTTGCATAATTGTAAAAAATATTTTTTAACTTCATTCCATTTATACATACATAGCACTTGCATAACACTTCTGTTGGTAGGTTTCTGAATCATGTTGACTGTGAAATACTGCAGATTAATTGAAATAGTTTCAATAGATGGTTGCCATACTTTATGTGCCCTCCCTATTTACTATGTATTTTTAAATGGAACAGTCCTTAGCTATGTTTAAATGGAACAGTCATTAGCTATGTTTAACTGGAACAGTCCTCAGTTATGTTTAAATGGAACAGTCCTTAGATATGTTTAAATGGAACAGTCTTTAGCTATGTTTAAATGGAACAGTCCTTAGCTGTGTTTAAATGGAACAGTCTTTAGCCGTGTTTAAATGGAAAAGTCCTTAGCTGTGTTTAAATGGAAAAGTCCTTAGATATGTTTAAAAAGAACAGTCCTTAGCCGTGTTTAAATGGATATGTCCTTTGCTGTGTTTAAATGGAAAAGTCCTAAGCTATGTTTAAATGGAAAAGTTCTTAGCTGTGTTTAAATGGAACAGTCTTTTGCTGTGTTTAAATGGAAGTCTTTAGCTATGTTTAAATGGAAAAGTCCTTAGATATGTTTAAAAAGAACAGTCCTTAGCTGTGTTTAAATGGAACAGTCTTTAGCCGTGTTTAAATGGAAAAGTCCTTAGCTGTGTTTAAATGGAAAAGTCCTTAGCTGTGTTAAAATGGAACAGTCCATAGCTGTGTTAAAATGGAACAGTCCATAGCTGTGTTAAAATGGAACAGTCCTTAGCTGTGTTTAAATGGAACAGTCCTTAGCTATGTTTAAATGGAACAGTATTCAGCTATGTTTACATGTAACAGTCCTTAGCTATGGTTTTTAAGTGTTGAAGCCAAATAATTGTAATATGTTAAAGTTATTAGTATAAGCCAGTAGTAAAGTGGTGTTCATGCTTGTCAAATCCACAGTTATAAAGCATGATGCAAACAACTTGTTTTTGGCTTTCAGGTTTATTATTTAAAATTTGCTGTAATTGCCCTGCATATGTACACCTTATAAATAAATAATCTGTTAATATGTTAGTTGGAATTGTTACATATATGAATGGTTCTTCCCTTAAAATCTGTGTTGTACACTTTCTACCTTTTGTGTATGAAATTATTTAGATGTGTTGTTGGTGTCATATAGTATTTTTTATCATGCAGTATATTAACACATTTCATATCCATTGATAGATTTTGTATGTTTGTTTGAATGATGTTTAATGCCACTTTCATCAGTTTTTGAGCTATATCATAGAAAACTGGCAATCCTTGTCTAGTATACCCTGTGTGCAGTGACACTTGAACTTGCAACCTTAGTGTTGACAGACCATATGATCAATAGTAGCTGAACTACCTTAACCACTTGCCCACAGATGCACTTATTCATAGATGGACTAATTTGTGTTGTATATCATAACAACTATTATTGCATGAGAAAAAATATGGAGGTACAGTTTGTTATAAATATCTTGCAGCAGAATTTCTTTATAACAAAGTTGTAATGTTTACTTTTACATTCAAATTGAAATTTGCTGAAAGTAGCATTAAACAGCATTCAAACAATCACAACATGATCTGTCATTATAACACAAAAAATTCTACACAAACAACATCACAGTGATACAAGTCTAAAGTGTGAGGTTATATTTGTAGGCAAAACTAACACCACAAGAAAAACTAAGGAGAAAGATGCAAGCTGCTCTGGGAAAAACTTGTAAGTGGTCAAAATTATATAATGGATTTCTTTTAAAATTATTATTAGCTCTTGTGACTAAAAGTCGTGGTAAGCTTTTGCCATCACTTTGTGTCTTTTGTTTGTTCACATTTTAAATTTTAATTTTCTTCTTTAAAACCACTGGTTCTTTTAGAATCTAAAGATGGAAGGTCTTTTTGTAGTTAACATTCAAAAATTTTTTTTCTAGTAGCCTTGCTTTCCTACTATTGTGACTGCTGTTACTAAAAAATTTAAAAGAATTTCCTTAAATGACCAAAACTGTCTGTTTTCAGCAAATTGGGGTCAAATGTGTACTTTAGCAGAATGGAAAGTATTTGTTAAACATATATTTATATACTTTTTCTGATATTTTAGATTATATGAAACTTGTCTTGTTTGATAAAATATTTATTAAGATTTTTCATGTGTGTCCTTTATATCCAATCTATAACCATGATAGCCAGGATTACTGAAAATAAAATATTCTTTGAATAGCCAAAACTTCCTCATTTTTTTGTCTTGCAGGACTTCGATTTGAATTAAAGCACTATGACAAACAATAATTCAACATATATTACTTTGGCTTTGTTTTAAAATATATGATAATACTGTTTATTGTTGTTCAAAACTAACTCACATGAAACATCTTGATTGTTCCCCTTGAAATATCAGTTTTCCCCTCTGCTAGTTAGCTTTTAGGTTCACAAATCTGATTTTTATGCTGACTTCTGAAATTTTAGAGTTATAACTTGAAAGCAAATCATGTTAAAATCTAGCCATCTCCAGGACTTAAGTTTGTGTTAATTGGTACCTTCATATAATTTTTGTTAAGGATTTGCATGGACTTACTGATGATTAAACTCCACAAAGACTGCCATGGGGAGAACTTAGAAGTGATTTTTTCTGGATTCCTTTGGTTCTGAATAACTTTTACAGAAATTTACCTCAGTATTTTGCTTGAAAGGACATTTTGCAGACAAACTGTATATTTCATCGTTGCCTTATTTTGTGACATCTAGTTTTCGTTCTCTGAATGTCTTCCTTACTGGTAGGTGTCATATATGTGCAAACTAACCATTATTTTCTAACTCTATATGCAGTAAGAAAATCATTGCCCAATTTAACTCAGCAAAATGAAAAATGTTTAGCAAACAATTTTTTTTCAGTCAAAGCAGACAAAAAGGCTGAAGTGGAAAGAACCATTAAATCGGAACAAGAGAGATTGGTAATAAAATTTAGACTTTTGTGTTCTTTATTGATGTACTTTCTCCACTCATTGCTAAATTTTACTCAATATGCAATTTAACTAAAGAATGGTATGATGTTAGAATGTTCAGACTAAGACAGAAGTGTTATCTGTGAGATAAAGAAGATAAATTCAGTAATAAAATTATTTAGCGATAATAAAAATAGATATGTTTTAGGGACAAATTTTCTGTAGCTAAACTCGAAAAGCAGTCAACTACAGACTCAGTACTTTCTGTTTAATTGGAATTCTTTACGAGTATAAAAAACACCACTTTTTTGCTCATTAAAACAAATGATCTTTCATTTAGACTTCAATTTTAGACAATGGCAATAATGTGAATTTGTAAATATCAATCTAGGACAGAGAAGAAGACTTAAGGATAAGAGCAATGGAAATGAGGCGTCGAGAAAGGGAGAAACGACACAGAGATGTTGGTGACACCAGCAGTGATGAAAGTAGTCACAGCAGAAGTCCAGTTAGCAATGTCTCATCACCAGCAGATGTAAAGAGAAAGAGACGGTAAGCTAGAATAAAGTAAAAAGTTGGTTTTTAGTGTCAACTGAATAGAATTCATATAGTAGTAGAAAAATTTTTAAAAAATTGTTCACTTAATCACTGCTCAATACTAGACCTACAAAGAAGTGAATATATTACATAAGATTAAGACAATTTCCTAAGAAGAATCTAATGCAAATATACAGGCAGATAACAAATCGAGATGTTCATTTATGCAGAACCTTTTAATACTGTGAATGAAGGTAATAACAAAATACCGAATACCGATTAAACAGTCAAAATGACAATCCACAAATCAAAGTCCAAGAAACATGCAACTCCAGAACCAACAGCAACTACAGCAATGGTCCTGACCATACAGGCATTTCAAAAGAAATGGTGGGTTAAACCAGGTTTCATGGCATGCCAATCCTCACGCTTCCATTACTGTACAATGTGAGTTACAGTCAAACCTGTCTTAAGCGACCTTTGAAGGGAAATTGTAAAAAAGGTCACATAAGACAGGGGGTCTTTATACACAGGTCATGATGTTTGCAGGCCAATAAACAAAGTCATGTTGTCAGCATGTGAAAGAGTTAATTGAAGACCTGCATTGTTTGTTTTATTAAGTAAACAATAAAATATGACATTTATTTTATGTAAATAACGCAAGTACAAAATATACAACAATAATGAGCGTTTTGATTGCCAATTGAATTAACGCATGTCAACTTTATTCCCCCATTTAGTTGTTGTATTTTTCTCTCTACTGGTTTTACCGGTTTCTTTGAGTTTTAACAATAAGCTCTATGAAGAAAGTGCAAGTCGGTTTAGAACCAGTGTACACCGGTTTCGTATTGATTATTTCCCTTTGTAAAACAAAATGGCGTGATTATACAATAAACACATCATCATTTCCAACCCGAATGGCAACAAAATCGAATGTCGACATTGACGACTGTTCAATTTTTACAGGGGAATCTGAACTTCGCTTCTAAGATAATAAAACAGTTTTTGATCGCTTCATACTTTAGTTTTCCGTTTCGAAGAACCTTGATAATTGACAACAATGCCAATGGTCTACGAATCTTCTATTCGTCAGACAGGGTTTATTTATTGCTTAATGATTTTAACAGTCCCGAGAGTCGTTTTAGACAGGTTTTCTTTGGTAAAAACGAACGGAAAAGACGGTCGTTAGTCGCGTAAGACAGGGAGTCGTTATATACAGGTAAAATGAATGGGAAAATGCTCGGGAGGAATAAATACGGTCGCATAACACAGGAAGTCGTTATATGGAGGGGGTCGCTAAGACAGGTTTGACTGTAGTTAGTTGATTAAAATAGATGGTATCATATGCCACTAGTCATACATAGGTGTATCCAACAATCATTGTAGCACATTCACTTTACACTGAATTAAAAAATTGGGGAAACTATCTGTAACCATATTTTAAAACAAGATAAAAAAATGTTGGGTACTAATTTTTGTGGCTTAAGTGGTTGCCTTGGACCAACAAATTACAAGCCAACAAAGAATGAAACCCAACAAGCAACCGTAGAAGCAGGATCTTAGATAGGTCTGAAAAACGATGACTTCAAGTAATGTTGTGTCAGTTAACTGGTGATACAAATGTTTGGTATCTTCTTGTTCTGAAATCTGTTTAATAACCTCAGTAGAGTACCAGTTGTGGAAATGTGCATGCAGCTGGTACAAAAGTGGTAGAAGTCAAATATTGCTATGACATCTGGTTTTCTCTTGATAAATGTAGAGATTCTCTATTTTTCTCGACCTATGGTAGTATAATATTTCTGACAAATTATATCATCAAGAGTGTTTGTCCGTGAAGGTAAAGTCTGGACCATTTAGAAAGTATACACCTTTGGAGAAACAGTGGTTATTCAAAAACACGACTAACGCTAGCCTAAGATTTGTCTAAAAAACAAACATTAGGAAGATTTGAATAGAGAAATATATGATCTAACACCGGTGGGAGGGCAAGACGGGAAAATCTCAGACACCCAAGTGAAAAGATTTCTGGTCTCCAACGAGGCTCTGCCAAGTTGGAGACCAAAAGAAATCTTTCACGCGGGTGTCTGAGATTTTTCTGTTGTGCCTTACCACCGGTGTTTGATTCTATTTCTCACTAATTCCTTTAAAAAAATCCGGTTCTGTTCTGTTGGAAGATGGCAAACAAATAGAGTTAGAGGCAGACTGCTTGAAAGGTTTTATGCTCATATCAGCAATTTTTAATCCCCTATCATGTACTTCCATAGTATTTGGAAGAAACTGCATACCTGTAGCACATGAAACTGTAAATAAAATTTGGTGAAAGGTTGAAACAATTGTTTTGTGATTAAAAAGTATTTGATGAAAATAATCTGTTACATGTATATTTTTTTTCATAGATCAAAATCTCGATCGAGATCAAGAGAGAGAACAACTAGGATATCAGATTATAGATAAACATTGTGTTCATAATAATTATTGAATAGACACTGAAAATTAAACCATCATACAGTACTGTGTTTTCCAAAGACAGCTTGTAAGTAAGTTTTATTGGGGCAGTGAGAAGCATGGACATGAATAAATCATGACAATATATTTAGATTATCACTGAATTATATGGTTCAGCATTTTGCCAAACTTTTTCTTGACTATAGGTATTTGTAATGCTTGTTGCACTGTTTACCATTGTTAAAACATTAAATTGAGATCTGTTATGACTTTTATTTCTGCCTACATGACTGAGGGTTTCTTTGTCGTTATCCCACTAGTCTATTTGTAACTCCTTTAAATGTTGCTTTACCACAAAGATCATTGTAACTTATTTTTTACCTCTTTACAATTACCAAGTTGACAATGACAAAACATAGGATGTTAGTGTTGAAACTATGGGTTATAATTGAGTGTGGACTTTATAGATTTACTAGACTTAAAAGCATCTTAATAAAAATTGTTGCACAATCGTCATGTACATGTACCAACTTTGCAGTTTTGGTGCTGTTGTAAAGTCCAAAATGTTGATATCTTTTTTTAAGGATCTTATTAGACAAATATACAAACTGACTATTTTTAGAGGCCTTTACATTTTCTGCAACTGAGTACTTTTAATGACGGTAAAGAAAATGGTCTATTCAAGACAAAAAACATACTGGACCCAACTTTTTAGATTTCTGATGCAGATTGGATGTGTATGTATCCACATAGGAGAGATTTAACTACAGCAACCAGAAAAGGCTAGGACTTTCTTTCCTCCATTGTCATCCTAAATTTGCAGATTTTGTCGTATCCAATCATTAGGGCATGACACAGTAGTTAAGAGTAAAGAAGCAACAAATATGGAAGCTTGAACATATCATGACTTCAAAGCTTTTTCAATATACCAACAATTGTAAGCAAATGATCCAAAACTCCACAATGAATATTTTTACATAACGGGGGGAAAAAGCCAAAACACCTTATACAAACTAGTAACTCTCTGTCAGGGCATTTTATGTGAGATGCGCTTACCTCCTAAGAAAGTAACAACAACAACAACAAAAGCACACAAGAAAAACAACAAAGATAAACCATTTCTAAGCAATTATATTAAGTCTGTATGACACAAAACTAGTTACAGTAATCTTAAATGCTGTATAAATCTGCACAGCTTATTTTGAGTAAAAATAATATGACATGTTTATATTAAAGTAATAAAACTGATTTATATTGTGTTGTTTTGTGCTTGTTTAATTTAAGTGTATTTATTTAAGAAGGATAAGATTCTCTTAGTAAACAGTGATACTTAGTGGTGAAGCCATATCAGACATTTTAGAATGTCAAATAATTTTGAGTCTTAATTGACAGTGATTGCCAGTTGTCCTGTGGAACGTCAGTGACTTTCTCTGGGTACTCCAGCTTTCTTCCAGAATAATATACCATTGTTTAGCCGAGAATAGGTTAAAAGTACATAAACCTTAAACAAAAAAGACAATTAGATTTCAGAACATCACTTCATTGCTTATTGCATTGTCAATTGTCTGCATTTGTGCAATAGATTATCATGTACCAGTCAAACAACTGTTGCATGTGTTGAAATAACAGGTTTTATCTATTATTAAGTATGTATTTTGTCAAAACCTGAAAAATTATTGACTGGTACAACCCAGTCTAACAAAACCTTGTATCATCTATACAGGTGATAAAGATGTACTTTAGTGGTAACTACTTTTTGGTAGTTAATTGTATAACCAATGATTCTATATGACAGTGATGGTGCTTGTAAATGTCATTCAACAAATTAATTTATTTCTATTCAAGAAGTCTTCTATTCAAAAAGTCTTCCAACAGAACCAGTAAAAAATTTTGATTGAATTTAGTCAAATGTGTTTTGCACAAAGATTATTTTATCCTCTGCTTTTAACATTGTTTAAATTACTGTAAAAATTTGATTATTTGAACCCAATATCTGTAAAAATTTGATTATTTGAACCCAATCAAATCCAGTATACAGAAAATATTTGTTCTGCATAAATGTGAAATACATTGATTGATTGGATGTCTGCTTTACCTCCAGCGAGCAGTATTTCAGCTATATTGCGGATACACAAACCAATTGTACAGAAGTACTTATATTATAACTATCTTATACAACAGTGTTTAGTGGAATCAAAAATCTTATTATATCTTGGTATAAATCTGTAGGTTGTTGAAATCATTCGGTTTTTTTTATGTATTTTTGCAATTTTTGCTTTGGCATATTGATTAGCGATTTTCCTTTTGTGTTGGTATCTTCTGCTTTCATCTGTACCTACATCTTCTGTATGCAATTTAAATATGATGTACAACAACAGTATATAAATGCAGAAATAAGTTAATTCAAGTCCGTTATTGCTAGATTTATTTTGTTAAATCTTATGTGAATGTATCAATTACGAAGACCAATGGCCGAGTGGTTAAGGTAGTTCGTCTACTATTTATCACGTGGTCTGTCAACACGAAGATTGCGGGTTCAAGTCTCACTGCGGGCAGGGTGCACTCGACTCCAATCTTTATTGACAAGGGTTGTCAGTTTCCCTACCGAAGGTCGGGGGTTTTCTCCGAGTACTCCGTCTTCCTCCCTCAATAAAAACTGGACGCCATGATATAGCTGAAGAACTGCTGAAAGTGGCGTTAAACAACATTCAAACAAAAAAACGGAGACCATTGTAAAACCTAATAAAGGTTACAAACTATTTATATTCAAGATGAGCAGTGGATTATAGATGCATGTATTACGGAAGAAAGAAACAACGATAAACGAACGATAAGACATCATCTTCATGGTGATCTTAATTGTCAGTTTCCTTGTGTAACAATATGTCCAGTCATTATTCTGTCTACACTAATAAGAAAATTTCCTGTGCTGATATTATTTTCATCATGTCTGCCAATGAATTGAACCTCTCCCTTATTGTTAGATTAAATGAGTTCTCCACCTTTAATAATATTTCTTTAAATACTGTTAGATCTTTGGTTTTTGAACTTTAAGCTGATGAAATCGCTACCAATGATTATCTGTTCATAATGTATATAAAAACAGCAATTTTACAAACCTTTAATAATCCAGATGACCTGATAAATCTCGACCCCCTACACAAAATTAACGATTTACACTAAAACTACACACGTCAGACTTTTGGAGGGTAGGTTGTTCACAACTTGGATATAATTGTCAGTCAGATCTTAATTTTTGTGCATTTTCAAGTTGTGAATTATTTTTTACTGGTAAAAACCATAGTTTTAAAAGTTTTTTGCTTTCATTCGTTTCCAGAATAACTTAATATTACCAAGTGCAAGTTTCGTCGTCCCCAAAAATCTGTGTATTTTTCGCACTCCTGTTGTATATTGTTTTAAGTATAAACCAATCATTTTACATTTACCTCCTTATTAATTCAACAAAACTTCATTTTTATTTCGTTATTTCGATCTGTTGTAACCTGTTACCTATCAGTATTATTTATATCATCATAAAGAATGAACTCTTTTCACCTGTCCAGACAACCTGAAATGTTTTTGATTTGTTGTTAAATAACAAAGCATTATAATTACAATTATGCAAAGATTTGATGACCTTTTTGTCTAACTATTTCAAATTTGTCATAATTGATCACTATCTTTATATAAAACTTGCACCTGAAGGACATGTCTGGAAAATTTAATTGCATGTCATTTTTTCACCTCTGATCCATGTTATAGCCAATTGGCTGACACTATGGTCGTCAGTTTTTCCTCTCTGAGATCTGTGACGTTAACATCTATCCAGCGATCAAAAATAGATTGTGCTATAAATGTCATAATGGATCGCAGATATTGCGCCAGTGTCCTAGGGGCATTGCTTTGTGTGCAGGTAACAACCATCTCGTCATTTGCATTTATGTTGTCATAACGTGAAATAGTGATTTCAATATTTAATATTCAAGGTTAGACTATACAAGTACATAGTTGGAATGACCTGAAATATGCAGATATAATTTTAGCTTTATCGAATTTGTTGTCGCTTTGTGTTAACTTCAGAATATGCCATGATACATAGAAGTCAGTGACACCAAGAGTTTAATGTTTACTTATCAATCTAATGACGGTGCACAAATGACTGAAGGTTTAAACCAGCACTCTTAGAAAACATTTTTATTTCTTAACCGACATCCCATATTGAATGAGAGTCACACTCTCTGCAAGTAAAAACGCATATCATCAAAGCTAACTATGAATATGATCTACTGCAACCCTACATTTAATGACCCACCATTTACTTTGAATGGCTTCCAAAAATTTGACTACCTAGATTGTGAAATATTTCTTTTTGTGCGGCAAACACCAGTCAATCTGCATATTATCTAGAGTGTCGTTTACTGTGTTACAATTAAGAAATGTGAGAAAAATATAAAATAACAGCTACAGTCTATGATCAAAATTTTCAAAACTTTAAACAGAAGTTTACAAACATTTTCTCTTTTATTCGAACAATATGATCAAAAATAGTTTTCAAGCAATAATAGTGGAAATGTTAATGTACATTACATCACGGAAATGATTTCTTATTAATTTTACGAGGAGTTATTCCCCATTAATTTGAATTTCCGACAAACGAGTTAAATGCAGTGTTGCCTTTCATATGTTGCTTTAATATGACAAGACCGCCGAAGAGTAAAAACTTTTGTACAAAGGCTAATAAACCTCAATGAATTGTTTGTGTTAAGAAATGAAGAGGCATGTTGGTTTTTTCCTGATCAGAAATGGAAAGGAATGAAATTAAAATCTTATCCCCGAAACTAGAGTGTACATGGTTGATTGATTGATTAATGGTGTTTAACGCCCGAGCAGCAATATTTCAGCTATATTCAGGCGAAAGTGTACATGGCATTGACATGTTTTTTTAATGCAAGTATACGTACTTTGTGCAAATTAGAAGTGGCTGAACACTATCGATCATCATGCTACAAGGTATACTTCAGAGGTGTCTTTATGTATGAATCTTTTGAAACAAAACCGGTTTGGAGACGTTTTAATTTTCATCACTGCTAATAAAAAATTGAATAAAAGGGGAAACGAGGCACGAGGAACAATTTTGATAATAAATATATTTAACTGGAGATTTATTAACAATATAATTTCTTTCTTAATACTGCAACAGCTATAAAACAGAATGAATATCCGGTTTTTTGTACCTATTAGGCTTATTAAAAAAAGGAATAGCTAATTTTTTGAGACCTTAAGAATTTTGAAACGTGTTATTAGTTTAGTGGACATGCTTTTCAAGGTTATTTTATTGTCGTTTTCTTTGGGTAAAACACAATATATATATATATATATATATATATATATATAAACTTAGAAGCAAACGAGTTGTTAAAATGGGTTAACTTTATATAAAAATTAAATAGTTGTGAAAAGGCACATTAGAATGAAAACTTTTTAATTTATTGATTTTTTTTTTAATTCGGAACATTATCTCTTGTATGGAGAGAGTTTATTCGAGACACTGATTCGAGATCGTCAAAGTTTGTTTGTTTTTCGTCTGTCAGAAATTTAAGACTTATTCTTTACTTAACACCGGAGTTCTTTATTATTAGACGCCTCCAAATCTTTCTTCAGAGACAGAAGACATATTTTCGTTCAAATGACGAATTATAATTTTTACCTTTTAGTTTGATTTTAATGTTTTTTATAACGAAACAATATATAGCAAACTAAAAGGAGTGATGTAACAAGCACAATGACGTGTGTATACTAGTAATTTTCTGAATTCTGTCAATATCTAACCACATTTACTTTTAAAACACTTTCATTACTCACAGGATTCTTAATGTCATTTAAAAACCCTACATTATGTAATAATAACGCTCCATAGCCTTTATAAGTGTTTACACATAATAAAATTCACCTGCATTCAGCCGTTACATCACATGGTCAGAGAGCCACGTAACCAAGTGCACTAATCAATTTTACCTTTCATACAAAAATGGATTCAACCATTTTGACCCACACAACGATCATAGATACGATGACCCCAAAAGGACAGAGAAGGTGGGTCGTAACGGCCTGCCATTGGTCGGCGATTGTAATCTGACCTAGTCGATATGTCCTGGAGTGGTAAAAACATAATGATATGCAATGTGCATTCAAGTTTGCAAAGGAACAAATTCTAATATGTTATGCATCCGCTTATTTCATGCAGCTGTTGTAGTTTACGTTTCAATAATTTATTGTTTGTTTTAAACTTTAGAGTTATTTATAGACCCAAGGTGTATTGACCACAGAAGTAATTTAACAGTGTAAAGAAAGTTAAACATGTATATGTAAGTTTATAAGAATTTAAAAAACACCAAAGATTGAATTAATTGAAAATTCCTTCATAATAGGTCACGTTGACATAAAATATTGGTTTATGAATATTTGATATTAAATGTGGACCTAAGGTCAACACATTAGATCGGATATGTCTAAAACTAGCCGCCCCAGGCACGAATCCAGCAGACTGGAACTTGTGTACAGGTCTGCGCAGGTTGTAAACATTATTACTTGTCGCTCCCCGTTTCATATTAAATATTTATATAATGAACTGCAAATTCCAAAAGTTCTGAAATTTGTAATTTGAAAAAATTCCAATTTGTAGACATATTGATTTAACCTGAGTATGTGCCAGTCACAAGGTAGTAAATATATTTCTATCGAGTGCAGATTGGTCAAATTGACAGGTCATTTCATATACATATATCTGACCATTGATCATATTTTAATTAACGATAGAAGATTGTATAGATGGTGATTATCATTAGTCTTTGTACGAGTCCCTTTACAATATTACAAGAAATTTACAATAAAAAATCGACTGTTTCTGTATTATTTCTTCAGATCAGGTGTAGCATCGGAGAAGGTTAATTTTTCAACGGCTCGAAACCTCATTCCTATCAATTAGTATAAACCTTGAACTTAGAGCACCTATTCTTTACAATATATATCATTAGCTAAACAAAGTAATCAAGTACACGAATTATCAAAACCTTTAGGTGTATTTTAAATGTATATATCTAGCTATTACTTATATCAGTATGCATTCACCACATGCTCTGTACCATAAGTTAGAGAATGCTGAAACAGATGTCAAAGAGACATCACAGTGTCATTCTATACGTCTGTACATCATGTTATGTCATTACTATTCAACCTTACATTCTCTTAGTTGAAATGCATTTTCTTCATTTGCTTTGTTCATATATCTACAAAGCTTAGAATGAGGTGCCATATGTGGGCTCACACCCAGAAAGTGGTTTAATATTAATTTTTGAAGTCGGTGTTTATGTTACAGTAATTTCATAGTTCGTACATGTGACAGTCAATTGTGTAAGACGTATAATGGACATATCAGTTTATGTCTGTTTCTCTTAGTTGTTGGTTTCCTTAATTAAGACCGGATTAATTTGATATTTTCTGTAAAACAATATATTTGTTAGTCTTATCTTTTTAGTAAGTTTCAGCTTTCAGATGACATTCAAAAGCTCATTACAAACCAAAATGGTAGCATCTTTACACACTTCGGAATGTATGATGCGGTCTACATTCGACGGATTTGACAACTACTTAATTTGATACTGCGCTACATGTACAGTGAGTGAAATGACGCTTCAGGAACACACGAATCTGAAACTTTTTTTCTTGACGATCGGGTGCCACATGTTTTATCCACGTTTTGTGTCCATGTTTCACTGTTTCAAAATAGTATATTGTTCTTGCCCACGAAACAACTCAATCATTCTGAACATGACAAACATTGTAGACTATATTCAGTTAAATAATGATGGCTTGCTAATTAGGAAGTAAAGTTCCTCTCAGGATTGTACCTGCATCATTTGGATTAGATAATGTCGACTCAACAACTTCTGTTTGGGAGTTCATTTATATGATGCCTTTGTTAGTGTTTTTTGCTGATTCTGAGTTGTTGCTCCCATTTTGTTCTTTGTTGATCAACTGTTATGTTAAATGATTTTAAGACAAATGTTTTACTATTTCAAATGTTTTGTGTATTTCTGTATTTGTACACGAGTCCTTCTGTTTGCTACATTTATATTATATTTTTTTTCAAAATCAGGTCTAGTTTTACCATTAGTACAAGATTTATATATTACTACTCTTGCGCGTCAATCATTAGTCACTTGATACTGCGCAAGTCATTAATTTTTGTACATTGGACTATTCAGGCCTGGATTGCTGTAAAGAAAGCCGAAATCGAATCTCATGCTTATGTTTAAGTTTGTTCTCAACCATACCAACATTAAAATTATAATGTTTTGATTTGCGAAAGCACAGGGATTACAGCTCCAACTCATCAAAGTCTAAGTTTTCGCCATATATTCATCCTCACAAGTCAGGGTTTCTGTGTCCACATATATCCACGCTTAGTTTGTCAGGGTTTCGTGAACACATGTGGACACAGAAACCCTGACTTGTGAGGATGCCATATATTGCGCTATGGACCTACTTAATGTCCACCCACCCTAAATAACAACTGGATGCCGTGATAACCCTGAAAATTACTAATAATTGTGTACAAAACAAGACGCCAAAATTAAACGCAATACAATGAAACCCCGAATATAACGAGACGTGACTATACGTATGTAGATACCGATATATCACGGGACATTATGACTAAATTATCTCGGTCGGATTTTCAGATAAGAATAATTTTCAATAATTCGGTGTTGAACGGAAGTTTCTTCTAGTTTTACGCTAATTTTAACCATGCAAAAAGTGTTTTTAGCTTTGGAGTCCTATTATATGTGTGACATGTATCATCGAAGTCACAAGATTTTGGATGTGGGTCTTCCTTTTGAGTATCATCTTCGTATTCTCCCTACTAAATACTCCAAACGTTTCCTGGGGAGTTAAAAACTGTTTAAGGAAACATTAGGCGAATCAACCCAATCAATAGTATTTTCATTCGAGTTGAATTTGTTATTTACCAATTCACGTTTTTTTTAAAGCAAAATAATTTTCACTTGTTCATTGTGGTTGAAAACAAAAAAACAAAAACTGTAATCTAAGAGCAATGTAAACCAAATGCTACAAAAAGGTCTAGGTTAAAGCATTATCAAAGCATTTACAAATTGTCTTTAAAATCTCCTAAGCTGTTTTTTAATATACCAATGATCTCTTTGTTGATATACTTTAATTTTAATAATTAACAATCTGACTATAAGATCCTTTCTACAACATGTGTCAAGAACATAGCGATATAATGGTTTAGTTTCAGATATTTTCCCAATCACACAAACACTTACACATTACACTGGTGTTGCACGCAATCATCGCGTAATATTTTTTCATCGGTTCCTTATTAATTTGAAGTTGTGAAGCTATTACTTGGCAAAGGTTACAGACGGCAAAGTAGACATAACACACAGCTGCCGACAAATTCTTCTTATGCAATGTGCTTGTCCATAAGTGAGAAACATTTGGCTTCTCTCTTCGTCTCTAATTTTGCCAAGAGTGCAACCCATCAAGGCTAGTTGATAATTGCCATGTTGACATGGTTACAGCATAATCGCCGCGGTCGCTCAGTATTCTACCTTTCTTCTAATATTGAATGGATGCCAAGGTTATAAATTTGTATTTTCTTCTTCTCACAAGCTGAGAGGGTATTAACGAAATAATTTTACTGCCAAACATTTCATTCATTTCAGATCCCCAAAACTTTCTGCAGTTGTCCTGTCTAGACATGTGAAATGATATATGCTACAACAATAAATATATATTTATTCATTATTCATATGAATTATCGCAAAGTAAAAGAAAACATAATATAAATAACTGTTGTTTACTTTTCAAAGCAGATATATTTCCAATATCACTTTGATTTGAACATTCATATATGTTTGTTAATACACAAACTGACAACAAAAATGCTAGTCACAGAAGTATTCTGCTACAATATTTCCAATTCCTAATCTAATTTTCTACGAATAATTTTAGGAAACGATAGCCGGGATACAGGCTTTAATAGGCTTCTTGCTGTTAATTCTACATTGGTCAGGTCAACTGTTACTTATTGACGGGCTACGTTTTTGTCGTAATAAGGAAAGAAATTAAATTAAATTATCATGTAACTAGAATTTCCACATCTTTACTGTTGGAATTCTTCATTAAAAGATCAACAGCCTGCTGCGTGAGAAAGAAGCCAAAGACATGGAGTTTAAATATGGAATGAGAGATTTTCTGATAATCATGTTGAAATTTGCAATTAAATTTACATGTAATATGAAGTTTTAGTTGACATTACAATATGCATGTTTTTCTCTATTATCAAGAGATTTCAAAGCGTGGGATAATTAACGAGCGAGGTTGACTCGGACTTTGCGAAGAGATCTATCAATCAAGCCACTGCCGTGAACATGCGCAGTAATTGGATAAAGTCTGCGATAATCCTAGTGGTGAGTCGGAAAGGCTTGAGTTTATGACGGGTTTATCGACAAGAAGATTTCCTTGACAGATAGAAGAGTAATTAAATAATGTAATACTTTACATAGCGATCGATCGGTTGAGGACTTCATTACACAATATCTGCTCTTTTAATTAGACATGGATTAAGAAAAGGATAGCTTTATTCTTTGTGTTTCATCAACAAGGATTTCCCCTAGTTAGTTTTTCTTTCTGACAAGTCGTCAACACACTTCAATGCTTCTTTTGACCAAAAGTCGATAGGCTTAGTGTTAGATATTATACAACGTTAAATATTTATTTTAAAAAAAACGGTCATCTGTTCAAGGTCGTTCAAAGCAAGCTATAGCCACGATAGAAGACAAAGCCATTATCGACGCCATGATGGATGTCAATTTTGACTTTAAATCAGTAAGGCATATAGGTTGAAATATTAGGCAGTTGTTATTCATCTAAAATACAAATGACCTGAACTAATAAACTGTTTTCATTTTGATAATAATTTAAAATGTTTAACAGTTGAAATTAAAATATTTATCAGAGAGTTCCAATGTATTATGCATTTCCTGACTTTAAACCATGTTTTCCATTATATCATCTTTATGTACATTATAAGCCGTTGTTTCTTGACAATTCGTTTGACATTATTACACACAAAAGAATATAATATCGAATCACTTCTACATCAATTATTGTGTAATTTAGTATATATGGAATATATGGAATCTGAATGTCTTGCATGTGTAGCAATTGTTATCAATAGTTTATCTTTGAAAAAATCATGCTTTTTCTTAAAGCACAAATCCTTAACATTAATGTCTAGTCTACCCAGCTCAATGATGACAAGTGTGTATTTTTGTACACCCATTAATATAAAAAAATAACATTTTCATTTTATTTTTGTTTAAATTTATTGTTCAAGTTTATAACAGTTTGTTATCCAGTTTTGTGTTCTTAGTTCAGACTTGGTGTAATCTGATGTTTTAACTACATTATTTGCCAATGAACAAGCAGAAGAACCAAATGAGTCTGTAAATAAAAAAAAATGGATATAAATAATACAGCTAATCAAAATGATATATTTTTACTTATTGTTGATACGTGGAAGAACTATCAACATCATATTAACATTGGAGTTAGGGGTCAATACAAATTGTTTTGTAAATGAAGATAAATAGGTAACACATTTTTATTTATATCACATTGGATTTCCAAATGACTGGTTTAATAATGCTGATCCATAATGCAAAATTTTAGTTGCGGCAATAATAAGGGAAAAGGAGCTAGGGATTACTGTTAGTTATTAGTGTGATGCGCAAGGACATATAACTTATTGACAATGAAAAGTCACCTCTCATTTTGTTTAATTTGAAAAAGAAAAGGCGTTGCAGGCCACTTGTTGTCACATGAACACAAAAGAAATAAAAGACTTAACACGAGAAAAAAGAACAAGTGCAAGCTGTCGGAAAATACAAAAAAAAACCAATTATTATCGGTATTCACTTAGATGATCCGTACTTCGTAAAGATGAGCAGTTCTGACTTAGCTAAAGTCACCGAAACACAAGAAGATGAAAATATTCAGCCTGATTTAATATGTATATATTTGTTAATGAGGTCAACACGAACAACTGCAATGTCAAAGAAATAAAGAAAAACCTGTTTAGTTCAAACAGCTTAACATTTGACGAAGAAAAATCTACCAACACGAAACCAATGGATTTTAAAATGTATAGGTAAATACTCTTTTCATAGGATTTTATTTCGGAAATTAACTTATATAAATGATAAAGATATATGTTCAAAAAATATAAGTGGCCGGCAAAAACCTTTACGCTACAAATAAATTGGTCCATTTTACTCTTTCAACTAATAACGAGTTATTTCTTTATTTTAATAAGGCGCAAATTCATACAATGACATTAGATAGAAGAATGAACAGAAATTAACTAAATCGTTCAATTGAAGTTACGTCGTATATTACATAATTCACTGTAAGGTAATGTTCTGGATGGTATCTATATCAATAAACTGGAAATCAAGGATACTGAGGTCGTTTCCTTTCTTGACCTTTATCGATAAGGACCGCTTGTGACCAAAATTGAACGACAATGAGAATGCTTCATCTTTCCCAATTATGAACTTCCCTTTCATATGTAGCAACATAGTACATTTATACGGAATTTATGTATATCAGTTAATACGATATTGTGCAATGTATTGGTAACCTAACTTGATTTTTGATTTGCATTATCATAGCTTATTTCGTCGTTTTACTGGTCTCAACATTACGTTCAGTAACATGACGGGTGCCACATTTTAGACAAGAACAGCTTACCTTTCTATTGCGCCATCGTGATAGTCTTCGGTCTTTGTTCTTGATAAGTATATTTTGTGGGTTTTGCTAAATGTTTGTATTTGACTGAAGATTTGTAAATCACGCCTTGGTAGCCTCCGCTTTTCTAACTGTTCTTTTTGTTTTACTTGTTTCATTTCATTATTCCTTTATACTTTATAATTCCTAATTAAAATAATGTTAATGTAGTATTCATAAGTTCAAATTAGTTTAATATAAATCAGTAAAGTGTAAGTATTAATTGACAATCGAATATATAAATGGCATATAATTAATTTCAAATTCGGAACTTCTTTTGTACATGTCAAATACAAGGCCATATCAGTTATATTGAAATGAATAGTGGACGAAAACAACCAATAAAATTACAATGACTAGAAAAAAAACTGCAATTGAAAAAATATATAACATATTATTTTAAATAGGATAGCACCTAGATAAAAAGAATACAAATAAATTCCATAGAAATTTAGTTTTAAGGCTTTTTGAAGTATGTTTATATATGTAGAATACAATTGTATATCATAACCGACAGTACATTAAATGGCCGATTTTACTCGTTAAACTTTTAGTAAAGAACAATAGAAGAGTCTTTTATTAAATGATTTGAATTATTTAACAAATGATATTTAAAAGCAGGAATATAGCCACACATGATCTGGGGATAAATCTTATTTAAACTAGTTTATTTTATGATAATTATTTTACAACAGACATGAAAATAAGCACAAATAAAAGAATGATGTACAACTTTGACTGTCCCTTATAATATGTCTTTTTGCGATTTTTTTTAATCTCCTTTGAAATATGTTTTTTTTAAGTAGTTCAACTAAGCTAGGATTTACTGTTTTAGTTGCGAGTACCTGTAGTTTGCTAAAACGTAACTACAGAAACAATAAATTGCAATAATCTGTTTACAGAAATTAAAAAGAAGCTATATATAGACGTTTTGGACTAATTCCTTATACAGCACTGCAGCTTGTCATCACTACGAAAATTTGGATTTGTGCAAAAACTAAATAAATGTATATTCTCTTCACTCAAATAGTATACGATTAACTTACTTCAATAGGCCTTTAGTTTGAGCTTAGTCTCACTGACCCCACGATTGAGCCGAGTTTCGTTACAATCAAAATCAACCCCTCTTTTATTCTTTTATTGTCTGCTTGTAGAAATTGCAGGCCAAAATGACTGCATTGGCTATGGTGTTTTGTTTATCCTTCCTTGAATACTATTGAAATTTTGCTGTACACTAGAATAGTTGTTCATGCAAGTCGCTTTTAGTTTATATTATATTAGTGTTTATTATGACAGGTATCAACTCCCATCCGCATTACTTGTGTAAAAACATGTTATAAAATTATTAAATTCGCTTAGAGATAATGCTGAAATAAAACGTATTCTTTGGAAGGTAACTTTAAATATGCTACCGCCGTTTTCATCTCTTCTTGGAAATAATTTGTTTGTTTTTTAATTGGCTAAAAATATAATTCAAAGGAAGAAGAAATGTTTATTTAAGTGTACTTTGTACTGTCATATGGACAATCACATTATAAATACATGAAGCTGTAGTTCTAAATAAACTCCTAGTACATTGCATGTACAAATAAATCTGCACTGAAACAAAGGCACATAAACAATGCAGTCTGTTCTTGCTTTGTCTGCTCAGAAGACCTCTAGTTTTCTTAAAATTCAGTTTAATAATTCTCTTATCTATCAATTATAGAAAGTTTAATGACACAGGTATGTTGTGATATTTAGTTCTGCTAACATTAATTTTACAATAATGCGTTATAGAGTAAATTGAACAAATTCCAACAGTAATGGTGGTTTTTGTTTTAACTCCGTATCATTTATTGTTATTCATTCCCAAAGCATGTAGTTGGCATGGATTTAAAAAATTATGGTCTAAACGCACGCAAAACATTTTATTAAATTTTGTACTCTCTGCAATATAGATTCGAATCGTAATTTTCATTGAAATCTTTTAATTCTGACATCTAACATAAAGACTGCAAAAAGATGCAGTGTCAAAATTGATGAAATCATTAAAACTTTCAGATTGAATATGACAGAAATATCCGTTTGCAAAAATGCAGAACAAGAACAGAAAGCAATGTTCTCTACTAACTGTGTAATACAGTGAAATAAATGGTTAGAAATTTTTGTTCGCCATTATGAAAATACACAAGCAATCACAGTAAAAATGAGACACAAAATATAACTATCAGAATTTAAAAATTAAGATTATATTATGGCACAAACAAAACTGACCAGAGTCTTGCTAATGAACAACCCTAAGAGATCTAAAATACAAGCAGCACTGATCACCGGGAAACAAAATTATGTGACAAAATATGGCCCTAATTAAAAATATGTCCATTTTACAATAAGTATAAACTAATATGCCCGACATAAAAATAAAATACAAAATTTTAAAAATTTCGGTGAATATGATAAAAAGGCGCACCTAACACTAAATAATGAGAAAGAAAATACAAAGAAAAACTATATACATATGGCATTAAATAAATAGAAGCAAAGACTCTGGTCATATGGCTTTAAAAATGCAGCACTGTTTGCAAAATAGTAAAGTGGGAAAAAATGTGCACCAAATTATACCTATATAAACTGAACCCTCTTAACGAAATATATGGCACGCATGTGGCAGAAACTGCCCTGATATTAAGGGTGAAAGACGTTAACAATAACAAACACATAAAAGGACAGACTAACAACATAACTCGTGAATTATGCAATAATTACAATAATGAAAAAAGTTATGCTTAAAAACTTGAACATTATTCCCCTGATAAAACGAACTGCTGCTTGAACAAACCTCCAGAGAAATATGCACTGACTTATTTCTATATTATATTGATCTAGAAAAATATACACAATCAACAAAAGTGTAAAAATTGATGATCTAACAATTTGCTAGTTTAATAAATCCATGAAATAATCAAATACGTTAATAAAAGAAAAGTTGCGATTTGCCGTTGCTTTGAATGTTTAAATTATCAACGTTTGCTAAGAACTTTAACATGAATCCATTTTTTTCTGAGAAAGTAATTAAACCTTGGACAGCTAAGAAAAGTGACATGTTAAGATCAATATTTCATTTCAGTTTGTTTTTGAACTTGACTTGTTGCATTGAGTGTGCTTTTACGAGGTTCAAAAATAGCCGAGTGAATATCTCTCTTTTATTAAAATTTCTAGGATTTGAAAAACAATTCTGAAATTTTGTTCATGATATATTCAAAGATGACATGAAATGTCAAATCTGAATGAAACATTCAGTAAAAACATCTATGAATATTAAATACGTGTAAATGATTTACAAAGCTATTCCTGTATTAGTTGTAACGCCTCGGGTAGTATTGAGCACACTATTGCACCAAAAAGGAGTCAAGTCCCTAGTTGTTAGACTGCCTGGGAAACAGTAAGGGATGAGGGTATATATATAATATATAAAACTCTCTAACATCTAATCTAACAATTAAAACTTTATACAAATACTAATGTTGTAACGCCCTTCTTGGTAAAAAAAATATTACAAACTGCTTTATTGTAGTTTTTGTCTCCTTTTCCTCTTTAGTTCACATGTAAAGTTCTGCTTGGCAGGATGTAGTTTAGGCACTAGTACATTAATTTTTTCTGCTGCCTTATGCTATATCTGTTACAATGTGCATATTACTGTTTCTTCTCATAATTTAAATATTTCTTAACAATCACATATCATAATGGTTTCATTTGTAAATATTATCTCAATTATTTCACTAAACTGATCCTCCAAATAAAACTGCAATAATATAACATACGGTATATTCAAACATAACTAATTCTCCGTAGTAGCTTCTTATTTGCATTAATAAATTTATATGTCAAACTGGCAAAAAATATGGCACATTTTCATTAAAAGATAAAAAAAAATCTTACAAAACATATATGGCACGTCAAACCTGAACATATAGGCACAGACTCTTGTTGTAGTACATTGTATAAAAAGTTGGATACTATCAGCTTAGAGAAATAAGTGAGATTAAGAAACCTTAATGTAATTTTCTCCCTGATTGAAAGCCCTGATCATTTCCTTCCGTTTGTTATTGTACTGAAGCCACATTCCAAAAACAAATAAACAAATATATAATCAACAAATAGTGATATTACTCTCATTTTCGATGATACCATTTTAGTTCTACTCCTCTTTAAAGTCTAAAGACTGAAACTTTTACGTTTAAGATAATTAAAACACCAAAAGTATATCTGCCATTTCAGTTGCTGCTTCTTAGAAGCAAGGTTGCTATCTGATAATCTCAAAATATATGCTTCAAAAGCCCCAATAATGTGCATCTATCTATTCAAATATAAAAAATATTACACATATACAATGCAAGAAGGGTAAGCACCATCTAAAGATACACGTCATGGGGTACACATTTCCCTCCTAAACAACCCCGATTTAACAATCAACATTTATATACAAAGTAACAAGTCTACAATATCTATGTTTGTCTGAACCAAACTACAACAATCTTCTGGATCTATAATGATTATGAATGTCACCGGCAAGGTGTAGTCTACACAACATCAAATAGTTGGGCAGATCATGTGGATGAGTATTTTGTGCTGGTTACATCAAAGGTGTCAAATAAATAACAAAATATTGAGCAAACCGTAGCAGTCATATAGTGGGGGTTGCATTTACCGAGTCGAATAAACTCGATTCCCTTTTCACTTTTGAAGAGTCAAATGGACTTGTTGGTACATTTCCGGATTCAAAAAGACTCTTGGTAGTTGGTGAATCATATAAACTAGCGGATGAGATAGCTGAATCAAATATACTTGTTGGTACATTTGTTGAATCAAACATATTCTTGGATACTTTAGTTGAATCAAATATACTCGTTGGCGTGTTCGCCGACTCGTACAGACTGGTTGCTGGATTCGACGAATCATAAACATTTGAGGGAGCGTTGCTTGAATCAGATTCAGAATCCTGCATCATTCTGGAGGAATCCTGTTGTGAATCAGAATCTGTTAACATCTTAACCTGCCCATTACCAACGCATTTCCTCATATGTTTTTCAAGAGTACTGGCTACTGAAAACGGCATGCTGCAGAATTTGCAACGGTATACATCCTTTCCGATCCTGCCATGTGTCCTCATGTGTCTGGTAAGTTTACTAGATTGTGCACATGCGTAGCTACACAAAGCACATTTGTATGGTTTTTCACCAGTATGGGACCTCCTGTGCACTGTAAGATTACTACAATTTCTGAAGACTTTTCCACAGAATTCACATGTATCATTTCTTCTAGAAGCTTCCTTTCTTGGCAATGGGGAACTATTAGCTGACGATAGATTGTCCGATGATTTTTGCGTGCTGTACGTCTTCAAGGCACTCTCAACAGGGGGTACAGAATTGAAGCCATTATTATGATTAGGATCGAAATGGTAACCAGGAATAAGTGGATACATTTCTGGTGGTGGATGAGTACCAGGCAACCTCCACAAAGACTGTGACAATGATGAGAACATGTCGAAATTGAACATTGGTGGTGCTGCCTCGAGAGGTTCGCTTTTAACGGGTTTACTCGGATTATGCTCTGCTTCCGAGTTCGACTGTTTTGAATCGACTGCATTCCCTAAATTAGTCTCTGGTTCTGACTTGATTTCATCTTTACTTGATATGCTGCCATTTCTGCTGCCATTGTCTTGTGATTCTTTACTACGTTCTCGGCCTAAATTCTCTTTCGAAAAATTTTCTTCCAAAGCTTGTTTAAAAGCATCTTTGTATGTTGGGATCCCAGTTAGGCCTGAATTCTCCATCACCTCTTTGAGCAATGACGATTTATCCTGAATGAAATTATTTGTTAATCCTCCATTACGCGAATGTGGTGGTATAAGATTCTGGTGAAATATGTTGATCTCCGGTTTCTTTTCTAGATTGTTGTTGGACAATTTACGATTATCAGATATTTCATCTTCCATCATCTCGCATTCATCAATTTCTTCCTCCTCGTCTTCCATTTCCTCTTCTTCGTCTTCATCTTCATCTTCGTCCTCCGGAAATTTCTTGTTCCCCTCAGGTGTACTGTCACCTGATCCATGATTTCCGCCATCTGATGAGTTAGATATCTGTGTCAGTATCGACGATTTGTTCATATGAGTTTTCATATGGCGCTTTAATTTACTCTGCTGAGTGCAAGCATGAGGACACAGAGGACACTTAAATGGTTTCTCTCCTGTATGGGATCTTCGATGTACGATGAGGTTGCTCTGAAATCTAAATGATTTCCCGCAAAATTCACAAGACTTTAGTTTGTTTGGAGGAGTAAGACTGTCTGGTCGCTGTGATCTTTCGGATTCAACAGGATGAGGAGAGGGCTGCTGGGTAGGTAGTGGCTGAAATAAACTCGTTGTCGTTGTTCCGGCCTGCGAAAAAGGTGGCGTAAGTTTTCTTCCTGGAGGAGACCCCGATGGAGGATCACGTGAAGCCAGTTCACGAAGTCTCTGAGAGTAAAACGATTCTAATGTCTTATTGTCAAAACCTAGTGGTCGAGGCGCTCTGTCAAACAAGTGAGGAAATGCTGGTGATGGACCGTCGAAGTGTGGAAAATTTAACAAGCCCATATGACGGGGTTCGCTAGTGATGAAATCTGGAGCGGGTGGACGGCTGAATGGCATACTTGGGGAAAGGGGAGGTCTATCGAATGGAAATCGGAACATGAACGGATTTGGAGAATGGTGTGATGTTATAATACTAGCATCAGCACTTCCACCGGAACTGCCAGCTGATGGTGGTGTCCGGTGATGTTCACGAAGAATATTTATATGATGATCTCTATGATCATCGTGGTGAAGCTTTGGAGTCTGCGGTAACTGAGGTGAGCGTTTGGAATCATGAAGCTCCTTTGCAGTAATATCGGGGTTTTTGTTCACCGGTAGGGTGTCGAATAATGGTGGTGTATAATAGATTTTCATACCATGTTCTCTCTGAGCATGCTGAAGAAGGAACCATGCCGATTCAAATGTAGCCTTACATGAATCGCATACAAACTTTGATGGCTCTGAAAAGGTAAAGAACATGGAAAACGTTATGGTTCAAATTTTATCTTTTGTTAATGTCTTAACAATTTTTCACACTGTTTATTAATAAGCGTTACAAAAATCCAAATTACTTTAAATAAATAATAAAAACCAATGTATTTGCGCTTCTATTCTTTTATTAAAGTACATATTTTAAGTACTGTTTACAAATTAAATAACATGGGTAACTACTTTTATCTATTTATGGCATTGACCAGTTGTCAACAATATAATGATTTTACAAATGTAGATATGACTCATTCGTTTAAATTATGGTCCTGAAAACGACACATTGTTTATAATGACCTTCGTTGCATAAGGTAGAAAAGAAATTCAATATTATTTATTTGATCAACAGACTGGGCAAACAGTAGGCCAAGCCTGACATTATAGTATGTGATCGATTCAGGTGGGTTTTATCGCGACGCATGGTTAATACCTTTATGTAATACAGCAAATTGACCAGACTACATTAAATATGCATGGGGCTCTTTCTGGGATATCGTCTGTTATTTCTAAATAATATCACCGATCATGCATTCTAGTCTAATTAGACATGTATAAACACGAAAATATAAAAAATATCCTAGTTTAGGATTTATATATTACATGGTCTTAACTAAAATTTAAAACTTTTTCGAAGTAATTACACAATATATGTCGGTTACAGTCACCTAAATAAGTCTGGTTGTAACAAGAATTGTGTATTTAGAACGAAATAGACGTAAAGGATGATGTACATAAATAAACCAAGATGAAACATGTTGGATATCCTACAGACTACCCCGCACTCAACTGAATCCATCCATGACCACAACCCAGACATGTTGTTTGATCTACATATAAAACCCTTTTAAATGTTTGATAAGATTTTAACATATACATCATCAACACCAACAGAATCAATATATTACACTGAAACCTTTATGTATTAATTGCATAAAATAAGATTGCTAACAATTATCACGTAACAGGTCTAAGTATTCACACCAGTCAAACGGAACATTCATTTTTCCGCATGAAATGTAATAATAATGGCTCGTTATGGACGTATTTTAATAGATTTCGTTGTATTTTGGGAAAATGATCGAATAAAAATGTCCCTTTTAAATTTAACAATAAATAAGTTTCACTGGTTTTTTTAAACCACAAACAAAGGTGCTAAAATAAGAAAGTGTAAAGAGTTAGGAAATCGGACAATATCTTTCAAAACGAAATAAATTGATTGTAACAAATCCAACATTGGACCAAATTAGAATAGAAAAAATATGTATGTATAATTATACGTTAGCGTCCAATCACTGTCAGCTCAAAGGATTGTGTTACGCCACTGACACATAATAACAAAGCACTTTAGTCCAAGACGTCTTCAATCTCCGAGCAAATACAGAACAAAAGATTGACCCTTTTCACTTTGAATTGTGACCTATTATGAAAATGGCTTCTCCACCAATTGAAGTAAAATTTGCAAATGAATGAGTGATATAATCCGAGGGGTGACAACAGTCGTTAGGGGGTGCATAATGCCAGAAGCATGTTATTGTGTAACCAACAACGACAGCTGTCGGACACACTACGTTATTAACCAGCCTACTTTACATACTGGCAGCTGGTGCTGGACAAAAAATAGCCATGAATATTATTAAAACCTTAATCAGAATCGTATTTCATTCTTCGAGGTGTCAATGTTTTCAATTACACAAAAGTCGTTTAGAGAGAGGTAAAGAGTTTGACGTAAATGACAAAAGAACTACACATGTATTGAAGGAAGAACCTGGGAAGATCATTTTCAGGTAGACTAATTATGGTGATAGTAATCCACTACAGTTGGAGCTAATATGCCATGACTCTGAGAAAAAAAAGAGAAAATGATGTTACACAATGACACGTTTTTATCCATCTACCATCTGATGACAATCCCACTGGTGATCCCCAAGTGTCTATCTCCTTATTATTAAATAGACTTGTATGTCATCTTCTGGCAGGTTTTTTTTTAATTGTTTGTCATAAATAATGCTACATTCCATTCTACCCTACTTTTGAGCAGATGAAATTTACTTTTATACTATATTTTATTAAGTTTGTATAGGCAAAAATATTATAGTTTTTAAAGCATACTAATGGGAAATAGTCAAATTACAGAATTCAATATGTATTTGCGTTGGTATGATTCTCTTACCCAGTTTATTAATATATGTTCATTGTCAAAAATATTAGTTTATTTAAGCTTTAGAAACAAGAAATACCGAAGCCCTTTTAAGTTTTTTTTTTGCTAAAGTTGCGTATCGAGAACATATTCCGGTAATGTATACAATTGTTTTATCTTGCAAATATTATTGAATGTTTGTATTTGTGTATTTGTACTAAAAACACTACGTTATGAATTGGGTACCAGAAAAAGCGAAAAAGTACTCGTATATTTTATTTTACATTAAGTATGAAGTTGTTTATAATTTAAAATTACAGTGATTGGCAGGACTTTCAAACTACTATGAACAAATGTTTAGTTGAAAAAAAAATGTATTTAGTCGTTTATCAGAAGAAAAACAAATCTTCATAACTTATGTTTAAGTGATTTTTAATTTTAAAAGTTGTTGAATTTAACTTATGTCTACTTTAGAATGTACTTTTAATTATCATATGAGTGAAATTTGATAACAATATTATAACTCTAAAAAGTAAACAGTTATAACCAAGGAAACATAATAACAGTACATATTCATCATAAATATCTTGTCCATACCGAACAGCGTGCAAGGTCGCTGACCTACCTGTGATTGACCAACTTAAATGATTATGTATGACCAATGGGCTGTACAAAGTTGTAGATAAATCACGCATGTATTTAAAGTCATTAGAACGCTGTAATTGGTTTTACTTTTAAAAGAACACTAAAGCGACAGACATCAATGTTTTTAATATCATAAATGTAATTTTATAATTATTCTTTTTGCAAACAAGTGCCCTCATTTATCCATTGGATTATAGCCAAATGACGGTCAATAACCAACAATAACAGGTCACCTAGTAAATGACCACCAGATATAGATAACCCATATGTTTTTAATTAAGCTAACAGTCTCGTGATAATAATGACTTTTCATTAAAGTAATGAATATAAAAATGATGTTATTTGGATAAATCAGGGTTGGCTTATGAAGTATTACAAAACTGTTTACTGCACAACTTGCAAATTACCAGTTAAGTCCAAATACAAGAAAAGAAACTACAAAATATCACTAGCAGATCGATAAAAAGTAAAATACAAAAATGAAAACAGATTTAAGAAAAAGTGTGAACCTTCAAGAACTGTGATTTGGAACTGTTTACACAGGCTGTAGTGATGACAATTTAATATCCTTATATTTTAGAAAACAGCCTGACTAAATTTATATCATGCTTAACGAACTTATGTACTTGTTCTGAGTGCTGAGTGACCAGGGTCATCGTGTACTATATGTATACATTAATTAATCTTATAATTGGAGCTGAACACATGTTCGTGTCGTTTTGAGCCATTTCTTAAAAACATTTAGTTTTGTATATACTCCTGTTTATTATCATTTACATGAAACAAAAGATGTTTGATAACAAGGTGGAACATAACAAACTTTGCAGGTTTATAGCGCCTGCAAGGCCATACATTAAAGATCAAATGTTTTATTCATTACCCAAATGTAATGTATGAACTAACAAAACAAAAGAGTTTGTGATAACATAAGCGATGTTCGACCTTTTTAAGAATGATGATTGAAACAACCGTATACGGCATTTAGTCTTGTTTTGGTGATGTTTACTATTTTAGTCTAGTCTAAAACCACAATCATCCATGTCCATTGTACATATAACTTAAACGCCTACATGCAGGTAAAAATATCAGAGTGACGTAATTTACGGAAGGAATACAGGTGTGCATATACGAATGGACATACAAGATATAAATACAGGTAACTCGACACTTGACACTCGAGTGCCGGGACAAAAATTCCTATCGTGTTCTGTTGTAGTGTTTAGCCATTGGCTAGCTATCAGACAATGTACATACATCACTATGGCGACAGACAACCCTGGCTAGTTTAAATTCACAAGGTCAAACTATTGTAAATTTTAATATTTATTTAAATATGGAATTCTATGGGGTTTTGAGAATCAATATGTTGATATAAAGGTACATCTATGCACAGGAATAATTAAATTGCACTAGAAAACGAACGTTGAAAAGATAAAATACATAATCATGGCAGAAAATAAAACTGTTTAATGTATTCAACATTATAACATACATATGTTATTTACGTTAACATGAGGTTTTTCTCACCACAGGACATATGTGTCTAAGACGAAAAAAGAACCAGTATCACTGACAACATCTGTGTCCGAATGATCGATATAAGCTAATATGACCCACATTATCACATGATGCAACTCACTGTTTTATGATCTTGGCTAATGCTTTCATATTGACCTTGAATGACCCTGTGGGTATAGCAGATTACCCTTGTATTAACACCATTTACATTAACTTTATTGTCACGACTCCATTAAATGCTATTAAAACTTTTGCGAAAAAATACTCATTTAACTGACATTTGGTAGGACAATGATTGCACAATATTGACTTATTTGCTTGGTAAGGCAACATGCGCGATGATTTGTGTACACACCATGCACAATCTTTTATTTGAAATGTCCGCACACATTTGAACACAACTGAAATTGAACAAATTGAAATTCATCACATACAGTTACTATCCTGTATTTGTCCGAGCAAGATGAAATTGAGAAAACATAAATCACACATTTTTTATAAACTAACAGTAAATCTTGTGTGTCTAAGCTGTTTGTTATTTAAGGCATATTATGCTAAAAATTTTATTCCGTACTAAGGCAGGCTTCATTAAAAACAAAATTATTTACTGGGATTTCTGCTCAATTTTATCAAAGGATCAACAGCTTCTTTTAATTTACACATTCTAAAGTGAAGTTCTCTCCTAGTGAAATGGTTTCTTTTCTTTATGGTGTGAAATCCTTTATCATTTCAACAGCATAAAATTGAAGCCGTTCTGCTGTTACAAGTGACTATAAAACAAAAAGATAATTCGGCATATGCAATTAGTGGTTTGGTTTCTTGGCGTTGCTGATGACATGATTACATAATCTGCAAACTAAATAGAGAGTCACACCAATGGCTTCCCAGGGTCAGTACTCAAGAGTCTTCCAAATCAATACTGACGTAATTACGCATGCGCATTATCAAGTCCATGCAGGATAATTATTACCACATCCTTCTTCATTAGTGCCTGGACGTGATCAATGGTTGAGCTAGGTTATATAATACAGTATAACATAAATAGCCAAGAGCGGAATATCTAATTACTGCATTAAGTGCGTCATTTAATTCTAAAAGCACAAGTCCAAAAAATAAACTTGTGAATCACATGAAGGTCATTTTTCTAATTTCAGAACAGCTGTTTAAACAGAGAGATAAACAACAAATACCCAAAAGTGCCATAAATGTCAACAGACACCATCCAAACATTCCCAATTCAACTCCTTTACAGATGTGGACAGCATATTTAATAACAATTTAACATAAAAAATCTGTTATCTGGTCAAAATCTTATAGATACAACATTACATTTACGTGTAAATGCAGTGTGTAAGTCAACTGAAAAGAATACGAATCGAATGATAAACAGAGTGTTTCAAGCTTCAAATTCAGATTTTATGCAAAAGTATTTTGTTTTTGAACACCCAAAAACAAAAGAATTCGGCACAAGAATCATAATCTGACTCTAGGTTATATGCTTCTGATATCAGCAGCAGACTTCAGATTTTTCTGTTACTAATTAGTAGATTACAACCAGGCCACGAAATGGCTATTTGTTGCGCAACTTGTGAAATATTCGGTAACAGGTGCACCATCAATACCACACATTCTGTCTGGGGCGATTCCTATTTTTGTCAATCAGATAAAATACATTTTTCACGCAGATAAACCTCTCAACAGAATGCTGATGTTTTTAAACATTTAAACTACCGTTTACATTGAATAAGAATCTGGCAGCGATAAATACATTTCAACATAAAAAGTCTGACAATATCACCTATATTATTTACATCATCAATATAAGTTTGATACCAATTACATATAGCTTACGATTATGCCAAACTTAAGTTCGAATGTGAACGGAAAGACGCAGTTTATACAAAATAAGTACAGTCAGGAGAGGTGTAATATATGAAACATATTAATCCCTTCGTGACAAAACAGAACAAACCAAGCCCACATCAACACCCACAGAGAGCAGCATCAGAGTGAAAGTTTTAGTCAGAACCTAAAACACCACAGGGGACAATTCTTACTACTATAACGAGTTATCCAGACCATAATAGTGTAAAGTCTGTAGTCTAAAGGGTTCTATACAAACTTCATAGTATATCTATTTAAATAATAAACCGCAGAGAAATGTGTTGCAGTGCCGCCTAAAAACAAACATGAGGCTTCCTGATATATCAGCATCAGAACTATAAAATCGAAGTTCCTTCGAAAAAACAAACTGTAAAACTTCCATAACTCGTGTACATTGGATCGACGTACTAACTTAAAATGGCACAAACAAGAGCGTAAAGAGAAGATTATCTTATGTCACTTTAATCCTTCACTGTTATTAATTCTGTCATCTTATAAACCGATCCCTGTTTCTTAGACAACTGATGTGCTTTAAGCAGTTGTAGTTCAAATTTCATTTTATTTGGACGAAGTTGTAGTTCATGGATATTTGCACTAGCGTCTTCAGGTGATTCCACATAATGTCACTTGATGCCAAGATGACAACATTTAATGCGTATTAAAGCAACCACCTCAGGAAAAGTCAAGACGTTGGAGATTAATTTCAATAATAATAGTTTTAATACTGCCTTGTATCGGTCCTAAAATTTCTATGAAATACTAGATATGAAGAAGACGCAAGGGATCATTAGAATATGGACATTTAATTCCTATATTCTACCAATTTCGCTGTAAACAATGGCATGCAGCGAATTTATTGCTATCTAAAATTGAGTTATACCAATACATACTGCAGTTATTAAGTTAAACCATCGCAATATTTCGTGTAAGTTACTTCTAAATTAGGCAGAATTGGTCAACAACGAAATAAGGAACAAAATGATACAGAAATAGCAAAGACACAAACGCAACGTTAAATGCCACGAAAAAAAAGACTGGTAAGAAACGTTCAAATGTATACCATAAGAGTATATATATATATATATATATATATAGAAAGTACACAAGATTTCTCACTGCCGAAATGTTTACTGTTGGTTTTAATAGCTTTTGCTAATTTAGAAACTGTTTCATATGGACATTATAGTCATGACAATCTTTTAATACTAAAAGTCAAAATTGATTACCACTCATCATGTTTTTAGGAAATGTATGCAATTCATAACAGTAAATAATTCATCTTTAAAATTGTAAAATTTGTTCACGCTTTAATGATAAATATGACAGTTTAATTGTCCGATCTTTAAATTATCAAATGCATCAATCTTTTCTTGGCGTCTGAATATTTCAATACTAATTTAAATAAGTTGAGGTTTAACATCAACATTCAACAATAGAGTTATAGAAATCAAAAAGACCAAAAATTACAGTAGTCATCTAAATAGGATTTATATATCCATTGGCTAAAATGTATCATTGTGTTGTGTCCATAAGCTATTGGTGACAATCAATTTATGATATTCAAATATTTAGTGATCCTATCTAAAAAAAACATGTAAAGCTTCATTGGGTAAGGAACATGCTTTCATTAATTATATCTAAATAATTGCTCCCATCCTACAATAAATCCAATTTAACCTAACTATATTGAAACGTCACGGACTGGCAACTAAATTAAATAACAAGAGTCTTCAAATGACCATATGCATGATAGAAATACAACTGTAAATGAACAGCAGTTCATTAAAGAACGTTTTGACAACTTACTGATTAAAGAATTAGAAACTAATTTATATATTTAAAAGTCAGTGTAAAAATCAAGAAGAAAACTGTATTGGTTTTTCTTTTGGAATTTCTGCTCGGCATGGCAATATTTCAATACTATTGTAAATGCGATCTGGTTGAAACAATCCCAGATAGTCAGTTGTTTTGTCAAGCCTCCTGGAAAACGGTGCGATTAATCAACTGGTATACTATCCTCCTATATTTCGACTGTAAGTCGTCAAAGGAAATCTTAATCTGTTTCAATCATGACACCAATATATTCAAATGAATGTACAGTTGTACAAATTTGCATTCAAGATCCTTCTATATAACTCAAATTTCCTTCAAGTTTGCAATTTATTTTGAATTTCTACAGTTCGCCAATAACTAAAACAATCAATGCATTTATGCAACTACAACGAATTTTTAAACAAACCAAAATGTAGAAGTGACAATCTGTTTGATTAGAATAAAATTCAATTTGCATGTCATGAAGAACTCATGGAAATTAAATTTACTTAACATCAAGAAATATTCAGTGACAACCCAATCTGGACGACAAATCACATTAGATATTTCTCTAATCCAACAGTATATGTACCAAACCACTTTCCCAACACATTAATTACTCATAAAAAAACTTTTTAACTAACTATCTTGGGAGAGTATTCATAATGCAATATTTTAAAAGTTTCTATAAAAAAGTAATGACGGAATTTTTTTAGCTATTTTCCAATATAAAATTCCAAGGAAGTCGACTAGCTTGAGAGTAATATTTTTAAATCCTGAAAATAACAATATTGAATATTTACAAAATATCCTCAAAGAAGCAAACATGTAAATAATATCCCATCCCCTTTTCGTAGGAAGAAAAGCCAAGTACTTAATTACAGAATCATTGCTGACATAAACGTAAAGAACCCAACAAACAAAAGCAAAGCAACACAAACAGTAATGAATAAAAAGACTGGGATATCAAGTGTTCCTAATGCAGGGCAAATTCTGCTTAAATGGTGATACCCGTTGTGTTACTTATGGTCAATACAGCGCTAAGATTCCTAAGAAAAAATAATGGACATAAAATGAAGCACAAGTGCAAATGTAGGCATAACATTAGCATCAAAATATTAATATTATCAATAACTCAAAAATCCGAAAGAATTCGACCTTAAAAATTAGACATAATAAAGACAAAATAGTAAAAAGTAAATATTTTAATATTTCTTGGAATAACATGGAGAAAAACAAAAAAACATGTAGTTCCTCTACTTAAAAATCGTGCTAGATTTATCCGAAATACCATGACTATAATGTGCACTTAGCCTTTGGAAGTTGGTGAAGTGTGCAAAAGGAACTTACATGTTAATTGAAAGAATGCCTCTGGTCCTCTCGAAATGGGGTGTTAAATACACACTAAGGGTTCTAGATTAGTACATTTATGTATTTTATGTTCAGAAACATGATGATAAAAAAATTGAAATGGCATGGAGTTGTAATTAATTTTTCTCATTCCACTGATATGTTATTAGTCTACTGTTTGATAAAGTAGCACAACTGAAAGTGGTCAGTGTCGAAGATAGTACTAGTAGAAATGAACGATCATAATATATAATACTCTGCAAAAAAGTTGTGAAAAGAAAGAAACAAAAGAAAAAATTGGAACCGCAAAGTAAAAAGACACCAACCAATCGAAAAAGGAAACCATACATAGAAATTCAAAACACACAGAAAGCCAGTAATATACTAATTGATCTCAAAAAAAAAAAATAATATAATTATATTGGTCAACTGGTCTTTTACAAGAAAATTTAGTTCTGAGCCATTTTTTATTAAGGCAGTTAAATGAAATAACTTTACACTTTATACACTCGAAAACCAAACGCAAATTTAAACAAACATTCCCAGGGTTATCCAACAAAAGCAAAAAGAAAATAAAAAAACAATCAACTTTTGTGATGAACTTTGTGATTTTTCAGTCCATGTGAAATTGCCTCACTGATTTTTACAGACAAAGGGATTTCGGCAATCATAAAATAATTTTTGACACGGGAATCCATTGGATCGGGTAAGCATAAACAGGTTGCTGTTCCAACAGAAATTCGCATAGAGCGATAGCTATTCATTTTCTTTGTTTCAACCATTTGTACAGTTCGTTTCATATAAAAATTATTTAACTAAGTGAACTATCAAAAGCTTTAATTGTCTGGTCTTACAGGTGACAAGATATGCAAATCGTAACACTACTTCCGGTAGTCCAAAATAAGACTCAGCAAGGCTTCTAGCAAGTGTGGAACTTAATTGGTGGCATTTTATAGCAGGAAGAGTCAAATCTTAACAGCGGTTGACTGGCTTTAGAATCTTACTCATACCTACATAGACAATTCTCTTAAAATACACAGGTTTGCTGACATGTTACTTCCACTCTGCTGGTAGCTTTCAAATTATGCAATTTAGTTTTTACAACAAATTTCATGTTATCAGAAGCTGCATAGAAAAAGTCGAACTATGAACGATTATTAACAAGGGTAAAACAACAAGACTTCCGCCGTCGGGATAAATTCTTTTTTCCATAGCAATTGATTATTACAGCTGGAAACCAAAGCTGCAATTACTACTTCATTTCTCAGATTCCAATATGAATTTTTAATTTGAAATACACAAAAAAACTTAATCCGATTCTATCAATATGCAGAGATCATGTGTTGCTATAGGAAACCGATACAACGGGTCAGTCTTAATAGGTCAAAGACGTAACATTTAAAAAGCAATTCTGCCTGTTTGGGTGGAAATAATATGAATTCTTATAAACTCGTTAGATGCACAAATACCAAAAGATAAACGGTGTATACAAGACACATTTATAAATTTACAAAATTAAGATTTCCCATTCATCTGTATGTGCATATATTTATCGGACTTGCCATTAACAGGAATTTATAAATACGGAAACAGAAGTGACTATTTTTATCCATCGGTCTTCACAATACTATTACAATTGTGACTAAACTAAACAAGCACAGATAATGAACAGACTATTATAAATAGTATATCAATAATGAACGAGTATACATAAGTATTAAAGAAGAAAGCCAGAATAATATGAGTGAAAGAAGAATTCCACTTGAAGATCACAACCGGAAATCTACAAGATTACATAACACCATATGGTACATGTCCCTTCAGTTATCACTTTATATCATCAACAACTTTCATATCATGGTCATTAACACAGAGGAGTTCCATGCTACAGATGCCAAACTACGTCGATGTTGCTAGATGTGATCAGAATGGTTTACTCATACCCTCATAAGGTTACGAACAACTCGGATTTTGAATGTTTTGACCATTTTAACGTTCACACAATTGGCGACATCTTTTTACAATTTATATTCTCAAAAAGATCAAACACGTGCTATATATAGCAAATAGGTGTTTATATAACCTTTTCCTAGCCTATTTCCAGTTTTACTGCCACATGTTAAAAACGGGACGCCATGATAAAGCTAAATAGTTGCTGAAAGCGGCGTTAAACCCTATTAACACTATTCTCGAAATAATCACTGTATGTGTATATTAAATATACAAACATATTGAATATGTTTGTTATAGAGAAAAAAAATCTCCAGATAGGTTTGTTATTGAGAAAAAAACGATTGTTTTTCAGATAGGTTTGCTAAAGAAGAAAAAACCATTATTTTTCGGATAGGTTTGTAACAGTTGTTTTCCATATGGGTTTGTTATAGAGGTAACAGTTTCTGATAGGACCGTTCTTTTCTCTGGATAGTAACAAGCTAGATCAACGCTTACAGATGGACATTTATTACACAAAGAGAACATAATAACGTTTTCTAGATGTGTAACCAGATTACCATTTCCCGACTGATTTGTTAAACCTGGCTTGAGTCCATGGTTTGACCCAAAGGTAAAATATTTTAACATTCAATATTTTATCTGTATTCTAATGTAACTTTAAACTGTGACATTCTGTCACAGCTGGCCAGAAAAGATCAATCATTTAATGAATTAAACATAAGTTTGTACATTTATTTTAAAACACTAGTTATTGTCCGATATTTAATATTCAAGGTATCCAGGTATTTCGCGAAAATAAATACACAACTGGCACTAAATTAATTAAACCATGTTTTCAAATGTTTCCAACGAAAAACGGGTAACAATGGTAGTGACCAATCAAAACAATCTCTTCCAACTTGCTAATAGACAACTGATACAGTATTAAACGCGGTAATGTGCAAATTCACCAAATCAAACGTGTTCTACGAATGATAAAATTTAACTAGAGCGTGCGCAATCTCCCTTTCCCCATGTTAAAAAGGGGAGGTAAAAATTTGGCAATTGATTTAATTAAGCACTTATAAAAATTATCTGTTCCTTTCATTTTTAATTGTTCATCAGGAGTAATAAATGTTGCTAGCTGTAAACACGTCACGTGCATAACGAGGGGAAATCAAGTAAAACGATATGCATTAATTTAAAATAAAATAGAAAATGGAGTAAATTGTAAACAGCCAAAGGTCAAAACTCGTAATCTCTTGGAGGCAGTAAAAGACCCGATGAAATCTTCCATGGGCCAAACTCTGGACATACGGTCACACACATGCTACCATGCTGTTAAATTAAAAGACAATGACTGATGTCTAAAGAAAAACAGCTACTTAGTGTGAAAAACGTGAAAATTGTTTTCAGCATGCGACTGGCACGATAAGTCCATATAAAACCTAAATTAAAGCATAGGGAAGGAGTTGTGTAAGATTATTTTCTAAGCTGTAGACAATTACTATGACATGTGAGATGATGATGGTTTCCTTAAATCCGCAGTACTGACAAAACATATTTCTAGTCTTCATCCCAAGTCAGGGCTCCGAGTTCACGTTTTGTTCCCTCATCACGAACGTGGACTCGGAACTCTTGACTTTGGAGGATGATCCCTAGTATTTATACTTCATCATTTATTTCAAAGAAGTGCAAGTATTTTTTTACTGTTATCGAAATGACTGTAATGTAATGTTATTCAGGAGATAACTATATATATTAATAAAGGTAACTGTCTTGAAATTAAACACTGTCATCTTTCCAACCGCTTTCTATATTTATAGTAATATTTAATATTAAACAGCTTATTTCAGTCAACTAAATAAAGCCACCTACCTGTATGGGTAGTATTTGACTCTGCATCTACCCTTTGTTTCAACTTCAATGGCGGTCGGACAGGTTTTTGCTCCTCATCAGGGGAGAGCTCATCGTTTTCTTTTATGTCGTCATTACAGTCGAATAACGGAGAAAGCCTGGTCTCTAGAGATTCTTTCCGAGATATTGGAGCAGATATGCTTGTCCGTTTAAGACTAATACCACGAATACTAGTTGTTTCTGGGTCTTCATCGTCATCATTCTCATTACTGTCGCCATCCTCATTGTCTTTCTTACACTTGCTTATTTTATGCTTGATAAATTTAAGTATGTCCCGCAGTGGAAAGCTGGTTTGGCATTCTCCACATACAAGCAGGTCATTTTCTTGTTCCACTGAAAATAAAGGAAATCTACATTAAATACTATGTAAAAACACAATTTAGAATTTTTGTAACGGCAAATTTTTCAGAAAAAAAAAGTATTTATACTGTTAAAACTTTATACTTATAAAGGTTTTAAGACAATTGTTATTCTGAAGACTCTGAAAGAAATAGTTAACTATGCAACTAAATAATAGACCGTCAGTCATATGCTTATTACTCAAAAAAATCATTCGGTATTAAGGCTACAATATGAACTTCATTTACTAGCAATTTAATGAATGTGCTTATCATCAGTCTTATAGTAAAAATATAATATGCATCCGACACTTGCATAACTACACAAAACAGTGATTATTAAGTCGAAGATGATGGATAGGACAATATATTTCTATTAAACAGATTTTCAGGTAGTTAACAAGATATATTGAATAGGTAACCAAAGCTTTCCATTCACTTGTTCCGCGGATTATATTGATTATGGAACGGTCCAGAGAAATCGCTTGATTAATCCACTTCCATTCTAATCTTGTGAAGCAAAGATCAATGAAGTCTTATTGGAAACCAAGCAGGAAGTAAAATGAAAGACTGGAAACAAGGATATAAAATCTTATAAGGGTGGATAGAAAATAATTTCTATATATTAACCTTTTCGTAATTTCAAATGTTATGTAGAGAGAGCTGAAAAAGGTCAATCCAATTTGAACAAATTTAAAGAAAAAAATTGAAATAAAACTAGGTATTTAAGAGACCAAGCAGCCGTACAAGACAAAAACACATAAACGACAAACACACACATCACGAAATGATTTGTACCAATTTAAAACAAATCTTAGAAATTGTCACCGTGGACACCAGTGAATTTGTTGTTAACCAACCAGATTAACGATATGTTGTTCGTATTGATGTAAGTAAGTATTGTACACTATTACGAACTATATAAAAAATATACCACAGAAATAAAAGGTAAAATAGATGTTACATGTATGTATAGAATTACAAATTATTAGGCTTTATGAGGCTTGGAATCGAGCACATCTTGCGTCCCTTATGTTAACTTAAATACTAGTTTTCTTAAAACTTATATGCTAGTTCTTTCTTTATTTACACTTATGTTCTAGTTTTTTAAAACTTATTCTGCTAGTTTTTTTTCTCTATTTAAAATTTACTAGTTTTTTTAATCTACCTAAACCAAAAGGCTAAATCAAAAGATGCCATCAATCATTGGTATCATGTAAGGCAGTAAGATTTAAGACAAACGACATCTCCAAGACAGAGGTGACTGCCAACTTTGTCAACGGAAGAATAAATATCTTTCTTTCGTATTAATCTGAGAACTATACAACAAGAATTAATCAAACGGAATCAATATTGGAGATCCTGTTATTCTCTTGCGTGCTTGGTATGGAACCAACTGACCGGAAATCGCTTTGATCTTTACCGTAATGATTTACCTATATGCGACATAGATCGGCGTTATTACACTTTCATGTTATTCCCTTTATATACCACCCCTGTTTATTTTTTGTGAAGGACTCCATATTTCGGAGACGTCGTTCCAAGTCAAAGACAAAATTTTATTCTCTTTCGATGTGTTTGATGCATTGAACAACAGAACTGTACGAACCATGTCAAGAATGTATATATTATATATAAACCAACGTTAAATACCCTGATATTACTGTTGGTGTGAAAACTGACAAAAACAAACAGATTGGTAGAAATATTAAATTGTTCATTTATTATTTCTTTCACTTCTACATCTATTTACTTACATTTTGAGTGCACGTTTATAGAATTACAAAAAAGTTTATTATCGTCACATTCCATCATAATAATTTTTTGAAGCCAGTGCAGGATTCGAAGTATCCCATTGATATATAATAAAGTTTCCATTTACTCTGATATCACGGGAGTGATTAAATCGGGGTCAGTTCAGGAAACTTATAAACAAATGCAGTCGCCCTGATTGGTCAGTCAAAGCTGTCCATTGGCCTGAGATGGCCCTGTGTCACCTGCATCAGTCAAACAACGGCTTCATATTTTTTACTATTCATCTGACAAAAAAGTTCCCATGTAGGGTTTAAAACATTGGCCATTGTGTAGTGGACAGTAATGTCACTGAGGGGTCAGTTGATGTCACAGAAGATTGAACATAGCTGACCTCTAATAACCCACGATTTAATCTCTACTATCAATAAAGTTATCGCCAGGACAATAAAACAATTGTTTATTTAAAATAAGGACTGAATTTTTACCTTTCAGATAAATAAAGAAAAAAATAGATATATCCAAACTTGAATTAAAAAGACAATATATTTGTACAACAAAATATAGTTTTACAAATTCAATTTTAACAAAAAAGGAAATAAAAAATGTAGAAAATTAAATACTAGATGTGGCTTTAGCAGGCTGTGTGCTATCATATCACACCAAGAACTTCACAAACTTACTTTAAAACCATGCAAAATGTGTGTTGTCTAACTAAAGTATCATATACACAAACACAATAGTATCTGTTTAATAAGATAACAATTTCCAATTTTGCAGTTTTTATATTTTGGTATAAATAAAGTTGAAACAAATTTTGGTCAACTGTTACATAAACCAAGCAGCTAAATTTTAATAAAAAAATGTATAACAACATAATTTTAGAGGCAAACGTTTGAAAACCATAAAGCAATGCATTACATATAAAATAACAGAAATATAATAAATACTGACAAATTATGAAAATTTAAATAAAAGCTATACGCTACAAATCGAGCCGACGCAGCATTCACAATTAAATGAAAAAAATTATTCAGAATTGACCCTTTGGAAAGAAAATCCCTTCAAGTAAAAAATACATGGCTATCAAATAAATTCTTTTTTATACAGAAAACAAATGAAAAAGAATTTTCCCAGACCTTTTTAAGAATTGACCTGAACCTTCTGACAAACAATGAAATTTGGTCAAATGAATTCACCTGGACCCCTTGACCGTGGTCATTTAATCTCATCAAAATTAATGTTCTCAAAAAATATCCTGCCACAATTAACCAACAATAGCCGACCATGTTCCCTGACCAGTCATAAATAAAATGCATTTTAAAGGTATGCTTCAGGTGGTCAATATAAACGGTCACTAGTCATTATAAACTCTGTCCATTGAAGCATTATTGAATACCATAAAAAAGTTTATAGCAGGTTATTATAATAGAACTCCATCTACTTAATCTAAATGAAGGGAATGTCATTTCTTGAAATTAATATTTTCTAAATTTGTACCTGGATTTCTCAGCAAATCTTTTAAACTGACATGCACCTGCAATAAAACTTTTTTTAAATGTTTCCTGCATAAAATCTTATGATAGGAGTTCGTGCAACAATGTTTAAGAAAAACAAGAAAAATGTGGGGAAGAATAAAATAATAATTTTTTTAAATATGAGTTTTCTTTTACAATAAAAGACGTTAATGTAATTGTAGACATAACATAATTCTAAGTGATATTCTTAAAATTGAAAGGAAAAATATGTCGATTTTATTTTTATTCGGTATATTTGAATTTTAAATATAATGTTTGACTTGATAGTTGTTACATTGTGACAAGAAGATATAACATTGTCAAGTCTTAATGAGATACTTAAAATCTCCAAACGATGGCATAATTGTAAAAACTAGGAATTTGAGGACATCTTCGATGCTTTATTACCAATCGTATTTCTTTAACGTTACGTAAAATCGATATGAAATAGCTACTTTACAGAGAAGAAGCTAAATAGAATTTTACATTTAAAAATTTGTGTTACTAAAGACCCATGGTGACCATAGAACCACCATAGCAGTGGTAATTGACACGTGAAAACTAAAAAATCTAAGAATGTGTTACGTTAAGTAGTACCATGTCAATTCTGGCACACAGCTAGTAATCCTTTCATTACATGGTTGTTATTAGAACATCAAGGGAAACCAACAGAAAACTGGTTAAAATATTTTATTTCAATTAAAACTCATTTAAACTAAATCTCTCACACAAAACTGGGAGGAAATTACTGAAACAATAATAAAACTGTTTGTCTGGGAAATTGTAAACCCTGCAAGATCAACAAGTTTTAATATGAGATAGAAACTCTTCAAACCAATTAAATACAAACTTTTGTATAGTATTATATACAATGTGAATAAGGGCACAACTATTAATAATATAAATAAATAAATAAATAAATAAATAAATAAATAAATAAATAAATAAATAAATAAATAAATAAATAAATAAATAAATAAATAAATAAATAAATAAATTAATTAATTAATTAATTATTTAATTAATACAGCAATTCACGTTTTTAAGACTGTATAAAAAGAAACCACTATTTTTACCAAGTGTTCTCACACAAATTTAGTTTGAGACATATTAAGAGGAAGCAGGACACCATCCACCATTTTTTGTGAAAATCCCAAAATAGATATGATATTTAAAAAAAAATAACCATTTTTTCAATAAAAACTATTAATTTTCATAAAATTAAAAAATAATAATGAACTTCTTATACCTATAGCATTACTACAATTTATTAATGGTTGCAATGCAACGTTTTCGCATAAACGAGTTCTGCATAGGCAAACATAATGAAAAATGAAATTTTTAACAAGGGAGATAATTTTGACAAAAAACATTTTTGGTACTCTTTGACCAGTTATTTCCAAATAGACTAAAAGTAACTCGAAACCACTATTTTCTGTTCATCACTTAAATTTATACCAATGGCTTTACATTATATAAAAAAAATCATAAAATTTCAATGTACAGAATTTTTCTAATTCATTATTTTCATGTTTGTTTTTATTCTCTTCTCTGAATAATTTATGCAATTTATTAGAAAAATTGAAATTTCAGTTCTCATTCCATCCAAAATAAGCTTTGAAACATATATTTTTTTATTTTGAATTATGATTATTTGTATAAAAACTAACTTATTTTCACAAATATAATGTGCTATGAACCCCCTTAGATAGTGCACGCGTAAAACGTCACGAATTATCATTGCTAATTTAATGATAATAAAACTTAAAAAATGAAATATGGAGAAAAGATGTATTTATTCTATCATTAATATCAAATTCTTTTTTCTTAGTAAATGTTACAAAAAATTTATTGATTGTAAATTTGTATCAAACATTTCAAATTGTACATAGATGGAAAATGTCAATGAACCAAATGAACTACTCAACGCCTTCAGGCCATGCCACAGGTTCCTGTCGTTGTCCGCAAGATGCTTTAACTAGGATAAAATAAACATGTTACATGGAACTGTGCACTTAATTCCAAAATCGGTCAGCGTAAATGTAAATGGCAAAAACGTGATACTCCGAAAAAGTAATTATATTTATTATCATAATGATACACTGTATTGAATATACACACTGCAGCTAAATGTTACACAAATTGTTGACATAGATACAGTAGATAAAATATTGTTTATAAAACTAGGTTAAAATTTCCATAAGTCCGATGACCTAAAAGCACCGGAACGTTTGATATTTTTAAACATGTGCGAAAGATGTGTATACATGTATATTGTTTTACTTATAGCGTTATGTGCATCTGTTGAGGGACTTAATTTATTCTGATTTATGCCGTCACTGACCTGTCCCCGATAATACTAGGACTATGGAATTCCCATAATTAGAATTTAATTATTTTTCTCGATATGTAGAAAGGTTTTTAAAGTTAATCTTGGTATTGGCCAATAATGGCTTCCATTTACTGTCACTTGCTACCAATGGCACTGGAACCGTCTATCCCCATTATATTCATTAATTCTCACGAAGAAAACTGGGATTTCCAAGGAAAAAAATCTGTTGAAAATAGTCAATATCTTGAATTAAATGTATATTAAATTTAATAGCAAAATATAACATCGGTTTTTCGTTTTGGCAGTGTACTATGCAATATTTTAATAACAGAAATGAAATGAACGCCAGCGTTGAGAACTTTTGTCTTGGTCTGACCAGAAACATTGACTTTTTGAACTTGTACTTGAATGATAATTTATTTATTTGTATCATTTAACAGGCTGGATCAGAGGATTATTGTTATTTTATTTCACTACCGACCCCTGATCATAACCTAGCTTGACCCCCATCAATTACTTCTTTAAAGGTGACCACCGATTGCTACCGAGTGGACAAACTATTGACCAGACGACATTTAATTACCGCTATCCAAGACAAGCTTTTTAGAGTATCGATCAATCATGTCTTTGACAATACCACGTTTTTAATGTTAAAACGGAATAATAAAATTTCCTGAGTAAAATCAATAAGCTTATATTAATTAAAATGTGGAGTGAAATGAGCAGTCTAAGAGTGAAATAAATATTCATCGCCACACAACCTTCTATTACGTTGTCAATGTTGGTAAAGTCTAAATTGGGAAATGAATGCGATTTTTCTTGACAAAACGGATTTAGAACAGAAGTGTATTCCCTTGTCATCATATTTTGCAAAAAATAACCCATAATATTTCAGAATAAAATGAATGAAACTACGCTAATTCTTGGTTAAAAAACATAAACAAAGAAGTTTCTTCATACAAACACGCATAGTACACTGCTTGTGGAAAGAAACACCATGCGTACAAATTGTCTTCGTAAAATATGAACAATACACAGCATCTTGAAAAAACATTTAAAGGTAGGACTGGCATACACATAGAACCAGTCACGAGGTTGTAATTCAACAAACCACAGCTTCAGGCTAGATTATTTGAAAAATACACGATACCATTGGTACATTGGTATTTTTGGAAAGCTATAGAAGTAGATTTTTTTACCCGACATGTAAGTACGTCTGGTAAACGGCTTGTTAAAGTTATTGCGTGAAGTTTGAGAAATGCAGTTTTTGACAGTAAACAAGTGTAACTTAGGTCCTAGGAAAAAGTCATATCATCAAATTTAATATAGCCAGACATTCAAACCAATGGTGATCTTACACTTGGCCAGTACGCAGTTTTTAGATAAAAGCGTGAACAGTACGCAACTTCTTGCTGAAATACGTGAACAGCGCCAAGTTTCTCAATAAAACATTCAACATGTTGATAAACATCTTGCAACGTCTGGATAACAAACACAAAAACAAGATTTCACAGAATTAAAGTCAAAAAAGGGTTCACAGAATTAAACACAAAAACAAGAGTTCACAGAATTAAACACAAAAACATGATTTGTAACTCGTGTTAAATGTACAGAACGCAAAATATTTACTGCTAATTATTGAACATATGAACATAAATACGGAATGGAGTGATTGGTCAGGTTATTTGATGCTCAGTATACGGAATGGAGTGATTGGTCAGGTTATTTGATGCTCAGTATACGGAATGGAGTGATTGGTCAGGTTATTTGATGCTCAGTATACGGAATGGAGTGATTGGTCAGGTTATTTGATGCTCAGTATACGGAATGGAGTGATTGGTCAGGTTATTTGATGCTCAGTATTTGTGATCATAGAGTCAGAATTAATGGGGTCGAAAAATTCTAAGAGTTAAACCTTTAAATTTAATAACCAGATATTATAGAACTACACTAAGTGGTAGCCACAGAGAACAGCTGACACTAGCATGTCCTTATGGTAAATAAACTGGTCAGAAAAATAACTCAACTTCTACATACGGGTTATTGACATGCAAGCTGTTTTATAATGAGTTTGATTAGTAAAGATATAAATTTCTTGCATTCAGTACCCATCCTAACAGGTCAAGGTTTCTGTGTACACATGTGTCCACGAAACCCTGACAAATTTAGCTAGGAAACTCCCGGGCTAGAAGATTTTCATATGATGTCAAACCTTCAAAATATCAACCAATGAAATTGCTTGAAAGAAGCAAGTGTTTGGCAGTAGTCATTCTTACTCATTTTTAAGTGGGAAGAAAACGTGACGCAACTACTAAATAATGCAGTAATAACAAACTATTAACACTACTGTACAAAATTTCACGTGGTTTATGCAACACATCCGCTTGGTTTATTTACAATTTACATCGGGATATCCCCCAACCAAATCGCGAATGAAAGCAAACTTTTGATAGGCTACATGCAGGTATGATGTAGCCAATCAAAATAGTGACTTCTAGCCCGGGAATTTCCTAGCTAAGTTTGTCAGGGTTTTGTGGAACATGTGGACGGAAACCCTGACTTGTGAGGATGTTCAGTACCTAACAGTATAACAATTTTACATTACAGAGTTAAAGAGTCATATTGAGTGTTTTAAAGGTCTTTTTAATACCTGGCTGTAATGCCCTTATATAAAAAAGTCAATAAACTTGTAATGTAAATACATCACTGGAGAGTATGTATATACCTGTCAATGAAACAAACAGCTTACAGGTATGTCATTGACCGCCATCTGTGGTCATCGACCACTGTCCCAACAAGGTCAATATTTTTACATATTTAAGCGATTAACCTGATAGTAAAGGCAAAAAGCTAAGCAAAACCTATAGAAATACTGAGCTTTTGATGTTTTTGCAATCGTCAGCATTATACAAATAAGACCCTGAAAATAAACAAACGTTCATATTAGTGTAATATAAGCTTGTTAGCTTATACTTTTATTGATTGTAAACAAATTTAATAATTTTATCTCAATGATAAGTTAATATGCTTTTAAAATGCCTTAAATACATGTCTATTTTTTCAGAAATTTTGGGGCCATTATGTACAAATAAAAAAGCATGTCTTGTTTATAAATATAGAAATGAATCTTGGTGCATCTTATTCGTGAAGTAGTTAGTGTTGAGCCATGAACCTTTGTGTATCTAAATAATTAAGTAGTTAGTGTTGAGCCATGAACAATGTTTATCTTTGTCATGAGGTAGTCACTGTTGAACATTACTGTTTATCTTGGTCCCGAGGTAGTTACTGAGCTATGAACATGAATGAAGTAGTTACTGTTGAGCTATTAACATGGTTGTCTAGATCACGAGGTAGTAATATATGAGCCATGAACATGGTGTATTTAGATGAATAGGTTATTGAGACCCGATCCTGTAAACTTTTGTTACGAAATAGCAAGTATTGAACCATGAACATGTTTATCTTCGCTATAGATAGCTTAAGTTGAGCCATGAACATGGTGCGTCTTGGTCATGAGGTAGTTGTTGAGACATAGAAATTGCTTATTGCGGTCATAAGTAGCTTATGTTACACCATGAACATTTGTTTTATCTTGGTCATGAAGTAGTTACTGGTAATGCCAAGAACATTGTTTATCTTGGTTCATAAGATAGATACTATTGCGCCATAAACATTTATTTATCTTCGTCATAAGGTAGTTGGTGTTAAGCCATGCACATGTTGTATCTTGATCATGAGGTAGTTAATGTTCAGCCATTATCCTGTGCGTCTTGGTAATGAGGTGGTTATTGTTAAGCAATGCTCCTGTGTATCTTGATTTAGTTAGTGCTGGAGCCATGATCATGTGCATCTTTGTATTAGTCATGAGGTAGTTAGTGCTGCACCGTGATCCTATGTATCTTTGTTATGCGGTAGTTTGTGCTGAGCCATGATCATGTATGTGTATCTCAATCGCGAGGTAATTAGTGCGGAGCCATGATCCTGCATGTGTATCTTGGTTATGAGGAAGTTTGTGCGGAGCCATGATCATGTGTATCTCAATCATGAGGTAATAAAGTTAAGTGGTGAGCCATGTTCCTATCTTGGTTATGATGCAGTTGGTGCTGAGCCATCATCCTATGTATCTTTGTAATGAGGTAGTTAGTGCGGAGCCATAATCGTTTGTATATTGGTTTTGAGGTAGTAAGTGCGGAGCCATGACCATGTGTATCTCAATCATGATGTAATTAGTGTTGGGCTATGAACATTGTGCATTTCGGTGATGAGGTTGTGTTATGCTACTAGTGTTGAGCCATGACCAGGTTTTTTGTAAGTGCTGATTTAGCTAGTGTTTAACCGTATAGTGTATCCTGGTCGTGTGTTAGTAATGCTAAGCTATAACCATGAGGATGTTACCGTGACTAAGTCAATTTTGACTCGTAAAATTATTCATCCAAGTCATGAGGAAGCCATTTTTGAGACTCCAGCATGGCATATAGGTCACATGGTAGAAAGAGTTGAACCTTGTTAGTCTAAGTAGTCATAAATATGACGTATCTTGGTCACGTCTTGGCCGAAGAGTACGTAAACGTTGGATAAATTGTTCGATAATTCATTTATCCACACCAAATACTGAACACTTAAACTTAGCTGTTGTCTTGGCCTTATGTAAAAAAGATATACAGATACATATTTTATACAATTATTGTATTATATGTCTCCAATTTATGACAGGTGCGTTACAGGTCAAACAAAGCATGTTCATTTATGTGATGAAACCTGGTAATAATTTTTTACTGAATGCCTTTTTAAATATTTCATTTTTGTTTATTTCATACTAAACTGTAGGATTCATAACGAGTTTGCTCCGGTTATAGAAATAGTTTGGTCCATGGACAGCAAACCACAATTTATGCATATTCATTCATCTGCATCAGGATGTGCACGCATCGGTACATCTGCCTGCAGCCATTCTTATGTGTCGCGGTGGTTACATTTACTGCACAAACTGGTGTAATAATCATGATCCCATGACATCAAAGCTTCTAACAGGAAAATGTATGTAATAAATTCATTATACAGCAATCAGAGCAGAAACACTCCGACAGGGTATAAAATGTTCCGGGTATTTGCTCTTAATGGACTTAAATGTATTGAAAGATATTTTCAATCATGATAAACATAATAGAAACAACTGAAAATTTTCAAAAAGATGAAATGATTTTACACACTTTTATGACATGTTAAGCCATTGGTAAAAACTGTCCGGTGTGACAAGTTATTTCAGTGTATGGCTGCATGATTTCTCTTTCCGTTATTAAACAGGTATACAACCAGAGATTTAACAAAAATCGCTTTAAAAATGCCCTACATAACTTGACATTAGTTAAAATGTTGTAAGAGTAACTATTTTAAATTTCTGTCCTACTAGAAATCGTAACTGGATTCAGAGTTGTATATAAAATTCCATCAAAGATACAAAGATTAATATTTGACATATTAAGCAGAGGAGACCAGCGTTTTGTCTAATCAAGACTATTGCGCTCAAACCCAAACAATAGATTAAGATATCGCGCATTAGTCTTGCAGCGCACTTACTAAACTAAAATACTGCTTTATAAGAATGTATTCTTTACTTTTGTGTTACCCCTTTGGGGTACAAAATTCATTGAATAAAATTATTTATTAGGGGTTTGTAAGTTGTTTTGTTTGTTTTATAAATGAACTGGCCTCGATAATATCAAGTTTCTTCTTTTTTTTAAAATTTGTTTGTTTTTTGTTTTTGTTACCGTGTCCAAACAGAGACATACATTACGGTGTAATGATGTTACCTTAATGGTATTATTGGCTGCTATGTGGCCTATTGTTGCTACCGTGCCTTTTTGGGTTATGCAATTGTTGCCACTGTACAGCTGAAAATCAATGTTGCCACTGTACAGCTGAAAATTAATGTTGCCACTGTACAGCTGAAAATTAATGTTCCCACTGTTCAGCTGAAAATTAATGTCGCCACTGTACAGCTGAAAATTAATGTTGCCACTGTGCAGATGAAAATAAATGTCGCCACTGTACAGATGAAAATTAAGGCGAGCTAACAATGATAACTATGATACTGTGCTAAGTTGTAATGTCTATATTGAAATTGTAGATTAAAGTTTCGAAACCGGATTTATTTTGTAAAAAGTAACGTTTGTACATGTTCACATATTGTATCTTAACTATGTCGATTAGATGAAAAAAAAATGTTTTAAAATCTTCAATTTGGATTATATCAAAAAGCTATCTTAATATCCATCGTTGTATAAAAAACCCGTGAATAATTTGAATTAAAAGTCTTATGTAATTGTAAAGATACAATTTGACTTTATTAAAAAATCAAGTTCTGTCACCATTCATCTATGACAGTAATGAAAACTGAAGCCTTTCTTGGTATAAACCAATAAAAAATTTAAATTAGAACTTTATTTCCATAAGAATAGGCAATGAAATGTATTCTGAAGATGGTCCAAGTTTGTCAAGTAGCATTCTTCATTTAGATTTTGTCCACAAAACACCTGTAAACAGAAGACCATTGGAGTTGCCAAAAGCTATGTAACATTATTCAACCTTTATATTGTTGTGTTTGAATAATTATAGGGCTACAACAATTATACGACAATTGTCCCAATCGAAAATCTTGAGAAATGTTAAATTTTAATACCCTGTCAAATAAGGGTTATATGTCTTCTAGTGCCTGTGAATCTAGTTTCCGCGTCTCAATAATACCATGTGAATGACTTCGACAAAATACGAGATTCTCATTTTCTTTTCATGATCAAGTGTAAAAACGAAGAAAACTTCGAGGGTCTTTTAAACCTAATAGTTGGACAAAAAAAGAGCCAAATGTACGATTTTCAAACATTTCGAAATTCGGTTTTTAAAAGTCTTCCGCTTGCTATTTATAGTTTGTTTCCATAGTTTTGTATAAAGTGATACGTAAAGTTAATTTCACAATTTTCAAATACAGGGGTTAATAAAAGGTAATCATAAGAATATCAACAGACGATGACGGACGTCATCATACTAAATTGACTACCACAGATAATAATTGGCATGAAAGTACAGGTATTTATATATCCTGTATTGTGAAAAGTAGTGTTGCGTATTTTTAGATTTCACATTTTAAAAAATGTTGATCAAATAAAGTTGTTGAGAAGGGCATATATTTAATGTTTACTAACGGCTGGTAGGTGTTCCATGTCGGAGATCTTAAGTCTTCTCAATCGATATAACTTGTACAGTTTTCAATTTATTATGCACTTCAATCAGGTTTATAAACCTGTCCATCTATAAGTGAAACGTTTCTTATTTACACACTGCATAATGGGTGCGCACAGAGTCTTTGTGTGCACACTGGACTAAAACTTGGCAAAATTTCAATGCAAAGTGACACTTTTGGTATAGGGACAATACGTCCAAACATATCTAGTATTTTGATCGCATTTAAATTTGCCAGACCGGACAATTTGAATCTTTTGAATTACCGCACAACCAATATGCACTATTCAATAACAAGGGTATTTGATAAAGATCTGCTGTTGTCCTCATAACAAAGCAGGGTCACTTAACAATTGTCATGATTTTATGACGTCCTGTTTTTTCTATTTACTTTCAAATCTACACAAGGGGACTGTAACCTTTTTATGTTTAATTCAAGACATTTAAATACTTCAAATGTTAAAACATAAAATATTCGTGCACATTCCAAGGTCTGTTTGTGACATTAAATCAGAAAAAACCAATATCTGATGATAAATTGATGTATACTTAGTTAACTTCTGAAGTCTTTGGTCTGCATGTCCATTATATTGAGATACAATACGACCATCAATTACGCAACTTACATTGAACAAAGACATGTTAAAGGAGACATGAGCTCCTGTCGAAACATGTGCTAAATAAATAAATATTCACAGGAGTGATCACACTTTATAGTTTTATAATTTTATAAATATTAACAATTATCATGCGAGTCTGGACTCCGGTTTCAGTGTTATAACAAAATCATGTGACGGGATTTACTTGCCCTTCCGGAACACTTGAGTCCCCTCCAGTGCTTTGTAGCAAATCTTGTTTTCCAACCTGTTATTTTCAATTTTTGAACCATGTGGTGTCAATATTAATTTTTATATCTCAGTCTTTCACCCTAGTGACAATTATACCCACAACATTGTAAACAATACTATATGCAGACCTGTTTCCCCTTTTTCAAATGTTTTTCTAGTGTGGAAAATCATATACACGTATGTTATAAAACTAAAAAGACTGGTGCACATTAAAGCTTCTTAACAGGATACTAAGAGAGATTGGTAGAATTTATTGAAACGATTTGGAGTAGTTGTCAAAAGAAAAAAGGTTACAAATCCCTCTTTAAAAAAGCGTTTCTTCAGAAAAAATCAAATGTATTGTAAAACTAAAACGTTGGTGCACAGCACAGCAGTGCTTTCTTACAAAGATACAGTATAGGTTTGTAGAAGGGGTCAACAGAAAATAGTTAAAACGTGACCCCCCCCCCCCTTTAATGATTTGCTGGAAGAATCATATAAACTGATAAATTAAATAGCTTGTGCATGTAAGTTTCATAATAAAGATACAGTGCTAGTTTGGTAGCATTCCATTGACGGGGAAAAGTGTAACGAGGACGGCAGATGAAGGATAGTGAAGACGAGGACGGAAGATGAAGGATAGTGAATACTATGTGTCACTCAAGTTATACAAACAACACAATACATTACATACTACAAGATTCCTAACACAACATTTAAGAAAACGTTAAGGCGGAGGAAATTAAAACAGATGTCTCAATATGAACGTTACTTAACATTTGTCCTTGGATCTATTGACCTAAGACACTGTTTTAAAACGTCGTCTGCTTAAAATATGCTAGTTCACAAACATTGAGCGAAGACTGGACCTTAACAAATTTATGGTTCAGAATCATTATGAATTTAATGATAAACACTGGATCTAAAAAGCTGTGTTTTTTTTTTGTATAAATGTCGTATGTTTAATAGATGTTATTCTCTAAAGCAAATAAGAAACGTGCATGTATGAAAAATGTTCAATTAGAACAACACCAATTAGTGTACATGTACAATTTATTAAAAATGTTGTACATGTACACGCATTGTACCAACTTTGTATATAAATTAATTTCAACAGATTGGTTTCATTCGTAACTGTAACTATTTCGGATTTTCTTTGAATATACTTTTAAACATGATGATCGAGTCAAGAAAATCTGCCATGTTACAACTCTTAATCAGTCAAGAAAATCTTCCATGTTACAACTCCTAATTTGTTAGTCCGGTAAACTTTTTTTTGCGCGGGACGCAAACAATAAAGTTGGACGGCAGAGGATTCTCCGACTATTACTTTGAATGTCTTCTGTTGCCAGCTTGATCCACCATTCTCAAAAGTACACAAATCTGGTTGTGAATTATTAAAAATAGTACATCTACCAAAATGTACCTATCAAAATCATTAAAAAAATTGTTGAAGCACATTCTTGGAACAGGATCTAAATTTTTCTTAAATTTGTCATGTGGGTGGATTCAATTTCTCATCGATAAATTTGAAAGTTTGACATTTTTTGGTAAAAATGTCCTTCGGTGTTCAACATGGCTTATCATGTCACCACTTTTTTCAAGAAACATACAAAATCTTCCTTCACATCATGATGATATTATCGAATGCAATACAAAGGGGGATAATTTGGCTTATTACAAGAATGTGTAATGAGGGCAGAAACCAATGGTTTTCAGAGGTGTTCATCTGTTGTAAATATGTTATGCAGTCAGACATATTAAAAATAGCATTTACATCACTTGAGGAATATAATATCCATTACCCCTGCCAACTCCTGGTGTAATAGCCAAAAAATGTCCACGTATCTTATCTACAGAAGCATATGTAATACACCACAGCCTCACTTAAAAAAACTTTATGCTGTGACTTTTTTAATGTTCATCTTGTATATATTAAAAACTCTATACATTGTTCATAAGATATATATGTCTTATTGGATTTTCTCTTCATTTTATTTTATTCATAGAAAATGTTTTAAAAACAAAAGATTTGACCAATATTTCATTTCCTAGAAATTGAAGAATTTATTTAGAAAAAATGTACCCCATATAAATGTCAAAATTACATCATAGTAAACTTCCCTATCCCAGTTATTTAAATTTTTAAGCCTGGGTTAAAATCCTAGTTACGCCATTGACATGTTATCTAACAGTGACCAATCAATGCATAATGCAACTGTACACTGATTCAGAGGCACAGATGGGGAAAACAAATAATTTTCACATTTAAAATTGCAATGACAAGAGAATTTCTTCTTGGTGTTTTAAACAAACAAACATGAAGTGATCTGTCCATTGATTCTGTTGATAGAGTTAGTGATTGGAAAAAACAGTTCACTCACACTCTGTTGCACATTGTGCATTCAAAATGCAATTTAAACACCTATTATTGTGAAAAAATGTAATTTTAAATGGCTGTAAAAAGTCATTTATTTAATGTGAAAATAATAAAAATATGATCGATGGATAGCATTTAAAGCAACCCATTATTCAGGTTAAAACAAAATATATTGAAAGTAGTTAGGATGTTGGTTTATAACACAGACACCAGTTCAGACAAGGTCAGAATGCCTTATCTAAAATTACACAATTTTCATGTAATGCAAACATGACCTAACTTTCAATATACCACTGAAATAACAAGTTGATCTATGGACGTTATGAGTCATATGGGTTTGATTACTGGCCACAACATAAATACATTACACAATTCATTGACCATATACAAAGAATACATATTAATATGCAAACAACTTTCCTCTGTAGAATATTAAATGAACAAAACATATATTTAATAAACCAGGATGGGTGAGAACACTAAAATATGGTCTTAAAAACAATCAAAAAGCTAAATATACAGTCTAAAATTCTTAACCAAATCCTTAATAACATCATTATATCTTATTCTCTTTAAATGATTATAAGTTTATTCCATATTTGTCTACCAAAAGTTTAAATTATTTTTTTTATTATTTACTGCATAGCTTAGTATTTTTTATGGTACCCTCCTGCTGTTTGTTAACAATAACTTGCATTTGTTTCCTCCAAAAATTATTATCTTTAAAAATCGGACTGTGAAAATAAAACCTTCCAACATCTTAACTATAAACATACTCATTCCCAAAAAAGGAATTGTCTGCATCCATTCATTCATATATAAAATATCAATTGGCCTATCAGATTTCCAAATTCATTTGTATAAAACAGAGTAAAATTATATAAACATGAAATTAAACAAAACACCAATATGTAATGAAAAAGAAACTTCGTGTACTAAAATTCCAATAACAGGTGATTGTTTTAAATTTAACTAAGTAATTAGATATTTATCTTTATATTTTGTTTCAGTGACGATGACACAAAATTATACAATATTGTATACTGATGTAAGAAATATGTCATGTCGGGTTGTGTATTTCAATTATTACAACATAATACACAACACATACGTAACCTTGTCCCCCGTGGTCAACACACACACGTATGACATAGTCCACTGTGACCATATATTTAAAAAAAAAAGAAAGAACATATAGAAAATCACATACACATATACAAATGTATACTTACAAGCATCTAGGGTCCGTCTTTGTTGTGGCCGCCCCTGTTTTCTCCTGGACATGTTGATATGCTCATTAAAACCAACTCTCCACTGCCTTTACTACATCTGGACAAAGAATATCAACAAAGATGGCGGATATTCATGTAAAGTGTGTCTTCTTCACCTGTCCTTTTACTTATCTTCCATTCCAAAGTTTACCTCATCAGGACAAGTCCTGAGGTCACTTCAGGTCACTTAAGCCACTGACCGCTACAATGTAACGATTACTGACCAATCTCCGGAAATACCCTTTTGATCAATGAAAGTAGCTATTTATATCAAGACCTTTCGTAGTGGACGTAGTATCCTCTTTCTAATATATATATTTTTGACAAATATTGTTTTTCGTTTCTAGTTTCAGTTTAGTGAAATCGACACCAAGCACATGTCATTCTCCTAGCCATCACAAGTCCAGTCGAGTTAATGCGGCCTTTCTCATCGCGTTAAAGTCACTGACTCCTGACCAAACATACATACATATTTTTTCAACATTAATCGATATAAAATAACATATTTTGGTTTTGAAAAGTAAAAATTGTCGTCAAAACGCCTTGTAATCGTGCGGTCAACTGATGCGTGGTGGCCCGTAATGTTACAAGCAAGTGACCCCGCCGACCGGCACAGTCTATTACATCAACAGGGGTAAGAGGTTTGCGCAATATTACGTGATTTTACATCTGCAGTGTGACCATCATTTCCGCATGTGTATTCGGCAATAAATTCAGCATTCCGTTTGCACTCAGTAAAAATGTTGGCACTCAATTTCTGATTGAAATGACACACACGTATACTATAAATAAACAAAATACCTTGAAGTTATCTGTTTCAATGTAACGGTCATTTACTTTATGGTCATTGCCCGTTATGATAGCGTTTTAATGACTCTTGTCGTTCAGTTCTGTATTAATTGATCTTCAATGATAAAAAGGTAAACAAAATCAAATATGCGTTCAGAAAATTCATACATTATTTATAAAATATTGATTAAATGGACATTTCCTTTGTATCTAAACCTTAATGTTATGTTTTTTAAAACTCTGTTTAAAGGGAAATAAACGCTGTTATTTTTCGTTACACAATTGATGAAAAACGCTTATCTTCTCAATACATGAACACGGCAAGTTCATATGAGGTGAACACATGACCTTAAATAACCGCTGTCCAGACGGTAATTTATAGCCTTGTTATCGATCATTACCGGCCTTGGACTGACCAAAGGTCAAGTAAGGTGATAGCCAGTGGTCATTTAACATAACGGGATTTACAGGTAAATTATGGGACCGTAAATGATTTCCACGAGAGGCCCAAAACAACACATGTTAGTCTAAGAATAAAAGGGATATATTTGTTTTATATTTGTGAATATTAACATATCTATACTATAATAACTTCCTTTAGCCAAAAGTATACACTTGAAAGTCAGGGATATAACCAATTTTTTTTATTTTTGTTTCCCAACATTTATTTATTTATTTATTTATTTATTTATTTATTTATTTATTTATTTATTTATTTATTTATTTATTTATTTATTTATTTATTTATTTATTTATTTATTTATTTATTTATTTATTTATTTATTTAGTTAGTTTGTTAGTTAGTTAGTTAATTCCAATGACGAATTTTCACGTTTAAATTTGGTCTATCTAGAAAGATACAACAAAGATATAAAACATAAGGTAACAAAGTCAATATTATATATATATATATATATATATATATATATATATATATATATATATATATATATATATATACAAGTCTAGAAGATTATGCAACGATACAAATGACGGTGTTTCTTGTCAAAAATTTAGACAAAGACTGACCAACGAATGGCCTTAGTCATTGAATGTCAATATAAATAAATGACGTAAACAAGTCATAACATATTGATCTTGAAATTTCTCATTTCCAACTTAACCCAAAATAGTTGCTTCACAAGTCCGCCGTGCTGTTACTTTGCTTTGCTCAAATATTTCAACAAGTACACGATCCCAGTGGACTTATATTAATCCATCACCGAATGAAAAAATACTTTAAGCATTTAGAGTTAAACGCCACTGATGAGTCTTAAGTAGACGAAACGCGCGTCTGGCGTAATGAATTTGTCACTTTGGTATTTTGATTACATCTTGTTGGAATATTTGAGCAAAGCAAAGTAACAGCACGGCACGTCCGCGGCTGGCGGACTTGTGAAGCAACTATTTTGGGGTAAGTTGGAAATGAGAAATTTCAAGATCAATATGTTATGACTTGTTTACGTCATTTATTTATATTGACATTCAATGACTAAGGTCATTCGTTGGTCAGTCTTTGTCTAAATTTTTGACAAGAAACACCGTCATTTGTATCGTTGCATAATCTTCTAGACTTGTATATTATTTTTTGTTTATGCTGTATCGTCATGTTTGTCGATCCGATACTTAATAAGCTTGCTGGTTGGTAGACTCTTTAGACTTTTATATATATATAATCATAATTTAAGAGGCTACATTACATTATACATCGTAGAAATATATATTAATGTAAATGCAAGGAATACAAACAGAAGATACGTTAAGATATAATATCCATGCTCTGTTCGGTACTTCGAGACACGCTTTTTACTGATCTCAATGAAGGTTGATTATATTAAGGGTTGAGAGGCACCTTAGAATACCATCTACTTGTGGCCCAGTCTTCCCGGCAGAAACGTTATGTTTGAGTTGCCGCAAAAAAGTATTCCACCACGTTCATGTATATTAAGACACGTTATGTTGTGTACCGTTGTATATAGTTACCATGAAATACTATAAATGCACGGTTCAGAATATCAAGAGACAAGTTATCATGAAAGAAGTATCCATGCAAGTATGGTTGTGTATTCCGAAACAATTTGTGTAGCAATTACCATAAAAGACTGGCCGAGCTTGATTCTTTGTCTGTACAAGTTATTGTTTGTGTAAGGATTATCCAAGTATGATTCTGTATGTCGGGACCCGTGAATAAGAATGGTACAAGGGAAGAGAGTTTATGGAATAAGAAATGCATTGGTTATCTAATTTTACTGTACTTTGAACGACGGTTTATAATCATAGTTCTTTTAACCAATCTAATGCATACATTGATTTTGTTGTTTCTTAATGATTAAGAAAGTCACAAAGTTACTGTTTGTATTGAAGTAGGGATTAAACATATTTCCATTGGATCATTATAACCCCCCCCCCCCACCCCAAGGCCCCATGCAGGGTGACACCATTTGCCTCCATTCAAGTCGGAAGAGAACCTATAAAGCCTTTTCGTCTTGTATGGATGCAACAATTGTTTTATTACCCAAAATTACAAATACACATTTGTATCTGTATGCCGACCTAATATGTTTTTCTTGCATAACTGGCCAGCAGGAGAGAAATAAATTTCCGGTTTGAAAATTCGGAATCATTTTAGGACAGATTTCCGGTAAGATATGAGACAATAGATCGGCGAGTAGTGAATTGTTCCACAAATGACCGAAAGTTGTGTGCTTTCATAGAATAGTTTTTTTTATAAAACAACCTATAAATAGTCTTATTGAAATATAAGTTATGTACTATAATACATCAGTGAACGGCAGTTAGTACTACTTGTCAAATGAAAATAAACCAATAGAAAAAGAATATAGTATGTAGCAATTTTATCATTTTATCTAATACATTCAAAGTAAGGTTTCAAACAAGTGTGCACCCACCAAAATTATGTTGAAAAACCAAATAATCCCAGCTAGGAAAAAGATCCTTGCCACGTCAAGATTTGCACCGAATACTATCAAATAATTATAATATTTCACAGTCCCTAATACTACAAAAGAAAGACTAAATTTAACATTAAACAATGCATGATTAACACTTGGTTAAAAATTTCATGGGTGCCATCCAACAAAGCCAAAAAGTTGAATTAACCAGGCTACCATGACAACGCCCTATAAATGGTACATCATACCACCCGGCTACCATGACAACGCCCTATAAATGGTACATCATACCACCCGGCTACCATGAAAATGCCCATACCACCCGGCTACCATGACAAGACCCTACAATTAGTACATCATACATTTACAAATGTAAACAACTTTCAAACAATATCAATATTCAAAATAAAATTGGTACTTCCGCTATAGGTCATAGGGTTATTTCTGTTTCTGGTTTTGGAGGCTGTAGAATGCTGAAAATCTTGTACAAGACACGAACACGTATTTAAAATACTTAAAATCATTCGAACAATAACCGATCTCTAACGTCAAAATCGTAACATTATATACACCTCAGGTCAATTTTTAGACTGGTTTCAAAATAAATGTTAAAAGTTGATAAAATAGATCTATATTATAACCCACAGTTTTGTATTGTACAAGATAACAATGTTCACACATTTTAAATAGGGTTGAGGAGCAAATACATAACAACTCATTACTTCTATGTTAATGTTATCAAGCAATAATCAGAGCTAAACACTTCAAATGATCCCAATCACTTAACAATGTTATAAATTAGTATGTAAGCAAACAATATTCCCTTTCTTACAATACTTGATTGGAACAATTCGGTATCTGATTAGAGGCAGTTGGAAGTGACTAGAATGCAGTTAGTATACTTGGTTTCAGTCAGAATTAGTGAGTGTTACTTAATGTGTCACAGTAGGAACAAGGCCGAGGTGCCTGCTTATGCGTTCTTATGACCCTTTTTGACACTTAGTTTGAAAGCCTGTATTATCTATTGCTATCATTTTGCGTGTGTCGTCTGTCCGTACATAAATCCATATAAACTCTTCAGCTGAAACAAATCGCCTATTTGGACTTCTACAGTTATTATTATTGTTTTGGATTTTGAAACTAGCCATTTACTATAGATGTGACCTCTAAAAATACAACCTACTTTGTCTTTAAAAAAAAGTTCATCTGGTAGGCGGTAATCTGCATAAATGATTGGGGGAGTCGGTGGACGAGTCGTTATGATAGCTCGTCTACTACTGATCACGTGGCCTGTCAACACTGAGGTTGCGGGTTCGAGTCTCAATGCGGGTATGGTGTACTCGACTGCTATCTTAATTGACAAGGATTGCTAGATTTCCTATCGAAGACCAGGTGTTTATCCGGTACTCCGGCTTCCTTCCCCAATAAAAACTAGACGCCATATATTACATGGCTGTTTAATGTTAAATTGTTAAATGGTAATTTTTGCCAAACACTTATCAACACAACTTTTACTGTCAAACCTAGGTACAGGCTCATATGAACCTTTAGTGTAGTACATGCACACAGTCAGACCTAGGTACGGATGTCACACGTCAAAAGATCTTGAGCGCATATCAGTTCCTTTGCTCAAACTGCACAATTTCTGTCAAATATATTGTAACAGTCCGCAGTTAAACCAATCCGACACACGATTTATTCCGAGCAACCTGTCCATACATTATCTCCTCATTTTTTCTTTCGTGCGAAAGGGAGAAAAGGTAAAATAAAAGTGAACCGTCTGATTTTGTTCTTACTATAGAGTGGCTATCCATCTCATCCGCATTCAAGACAGTAAATTTAGAAATGACTATATCAAGTATCAATGATATTACTGTCCCAAACTGTGACTACAAAGTACAGGATTGTATACAAAGTTTTGAACTTGGACACTGTCATCGTGATAATAAAATTAACATTGGTGTTTAAAAAATATTTTATAATTTGTAACAATTATTATAGCCCGAGTGTCCGTGAATGAAAAGCTATATGTATTTGTTAATGTATATTTTGACTTGTTTTGTCTTTATAGATCGATCTTTCAATACATTTGTGGTACTGTTTCTGAAACAATTTTATCTTGATACAGCCGTTTGTGGTGAAACTATAGGAAATAAATATATCGATTATAGTGTTTGATCAGGAAGCCATAGCCTAGTTAAGCTGCAAAAAATCGTCATAAGTACAAGACGTTATACATTCAATACTTATTCTAATGTAGGCATTGACATAGAGTTGCGTAGCCATAAAATAGGTAACCTTTTATAGCGGTTATAATGAGCCTACTTGTTTTCTACATCTAACACAAGTGCAATGAGCTTTGCCTTCTCCAAACAAGCCACCTATACGCCTAATTGTGACGCTCTGTGGTTTTTGCCAAAAAAAAAAAATGCGTTGGACTGCAGAAAATTCTAGGACTACTCTGTGGTTAGAGCCTTCCGACCGCCCGGTACCAAGTATCACGTTTAGAGACTATTGTAATAACTTTGAATTTAATTTCAATGGAGGTCGAAATGATGGTTACAACAAAGCAAATAATGTATGCAATCATGCAGAAATATTTTGTATTTGAATGTTTAAGAGTTGACAATTACACGTTCTAATCGCCTATTACAATATCAAAGCTCATTGTAAACACCCTAATCTTCTGGTGTAAATTGAAACACAAAATCAAGTGTACATATTGTATTATTAAAATGTTTGTGCAGTAAAAATTAAGTGTTGTATTCTATAAACTAACTAAGATCGGATACATTCACAAAATGACAAAACTGAAATAACATATCCATGTAAAATGTCAAATCCTTATATACAGAAGTAATTTAATTTTTACGTACACATGTTTCATGCAGTTCCTTAGCATATACATCTAGTAATTAATTGATATAAGTGTTATTATGATATATAAAACCAGAAGGTATACAACCAATATATACCTGACAACAATATACAATATTTAGTGTGTGGGCCATTTTCATAATTTTCATCTTTGCTTACTTATATATCTTTTGCATAAAGACTATATTAAGGAATTTTTCACCGAGTCACAGCAGGTCAGTTGACGTAACATGTTTATGGAATCTACATGCAGCTATTATAATTAAGTAAAGAAGTTTTTTGTAGAACTATTAGAAGCATATGCATTGAGTTGTGTTTCATTAACATCTTCGTTCTTCAATATAAATTTTTTCTAGTTCTATAGATGCTACGAATATTCCTCGGATTCGACAGACCTATATTAGAAGACAAGCTTGTGACGCACACCACTTGTTTGCAGGTAAAAATTGAATGTAAAAGACTGTTAGAGAAAAATAGTTTAAAAAGGTCGCTCTATTAGTTAAAAATATTTTGTAAATCTACAAATATAAAAAGTTAACTAAAAACGAAGTTTAAGGTAGGTGGCGGAGTGCTCTTTTACCGCTTGGAACAGCTATATGACTGCTTTAGTTAACTGCATTCTAAATATTTAAGTTAAAGATGGTCGCAACTGTCTTCGGCGAGTTACGCAATCGATCTGTCAAAACAGAGGAAATGGCACCAACAAACATTGGGTCAAACTGTCAAAGTTAGAGTCTGCTAAGTGGGCTTATTATAACTTAGCTCGAAAAAGCATGGAATGCGCTTGACATCATAGACGACTTGCAGCACATTCTGTACAGCGAATAATCCTTTTGTGTGTCCGTTCTTTGACGTTAATCAGAACCATGTATTAACAAACCCACTATTAATTCAGGTGAAGCATTGTGGTCTGAAAAGCTAGATGCAAATAGTCAATAAAAAGGAGCTTTTAAAAGAGGGGGGGGGGTCGTTGATGCATAAAAGATAGAGATGACATTAAATATTCCTTGTCGTCATAGATTTACTCACTCCAGAAAGGTGATATGAGATGACAATGGCTTCACACATGCAATCCACTATACACATCACGTTCGAATTAAAAATTTTCTGGTTGAAATGCATGAGCTTCCGTCATCGTTCGCGCAGACCGCAAACTAGCACTGCTGAAAAATCTAAAGCATTCTACAAGACTCTAATGAGAAATCTATCAGCATTTTATGGTCTAGATCGGTCAAAGTCGCCTCCCTCACGGATGATGTACTCGTTGAAAATAAATTGACATAACGCTCCATATTTTAATTCTGACCGGTACAGAAATTCGTTGAATAATGTTATGTGATCTCGTTGATTGTAATTTTATGTTCAGGTTGATCCTCAATTTTTATTTTTGTCACGATCCTTTTGCCTCATGTAATGTTAATTTCTAAAGTCGTGTATTGTTTTGTTTTGTTAATATGTGTACGGATTGTTAGGCTACTTATGATTTGCTGCCTTGTAGGTCAATAAAAAACAATTATGATTGTCTCGTTAAGTCATAAATCCTTACTTCATTTAAAATGCTGTAATACTAAAAAAGATATAGATATTCCATGTAGAATCCATTTGAAAGTATAACATCAAGGCACTTAACGAGCTGTGTCCTGTATTTGGTAATTTTGGAATAATCTTAAGAAATTCATAACAAGTATGATAATATATACGGACAAGCAGAGAGTATATTAAGTAAGACAGCATCATGGCTTTGTTGATCGTCTAATAGTAGCAATGTATCAAGAGAACAGGTGCCTTTTTGTAATTGAGTTTGCTTCTGTACAAGTAAGTATAATTATGACAGCAATTTACAAAGTCACAATCAGGTAAAGATGGCAGTAGTGAAAAAATCATTTTGTAATTTAGACATCTTTAATTTACACACATTCTCCAAAGAGAGGAAGTATTCCCCGAGACGCAGCATGTTTGTTCGACATGCATGTCATGTGTTCTAAAGATTTTTGAACCTGCGCCCTAACCAGACATACTGACGTATACATGTAAATAAAGTTGTCGTCCTGTCCTGAAATGTAAAGGACACTACACTCCGAACGTCTGGGGTTCTTAGCATCAGTGGGACGTTTAATAAGACTTTTAGAAAACCTCAGTTCAATTCGTATTAGTATAGTTTCAATTTTGTGGGCTTCGAATGTATTGTCATTTTATTTACATACTGTCGTCAGTAATATCGTACCTTAATATTAAACTGATGCGCATCAGTTTAATATTAAGGTACGATATTCCTGACGACAGTATGTAAATAAAATGACAATACATTCGAAGCCCACAAAATTGAAACTATAGTTTTAAACGTTTTATAAATGGTTTCAACATATTACTTATCAATGTGCATACTGATTAGTAACATACAGCCGGGTAAATTAGCAACTACATAATGTTTTATAACGCATCTCTGAGAGTTAGTGAAAATAACTATCAAGTGAATACGCTGAACTTTATAGAAAATTGCCCTCCGAACACCCCCCCCCTCCTCAAACCAAACCAAACGGTCCTTGAAAAGTTGCATGTGCATATTCCTACTTGGAATTTAAAGAAAAGTGCTACAGACATTAGATCAAAATTAATTGAGTATATTCACACTTTAGGGTTGTATATAAATACGGCCTCTCCTTTCATCTTTGATAGGGTAACCTTTGGCTCGCAAAGATGCGTGCTTCTCCTATATAGAAATCTCATTCTGTGACGACACAGCTGATACACTCGTAGTGTATATCCCTCTTAAACAGATCCGTAGTGAAAAAAGTCGAATATCAGAATATCAGAAAAAATAACGTTAACAGACCTAATGAAAAATCAAAATTAAAGACATCTTTTGTATAAGACATTCTAGAAGTGAAATCGAGCAAAGCTTTTAAGCCATATACATAATACTAAATAGTATCTTTTGATTCCAAACGTAATTTTTTTATATTTAAATATTGAAAATCTAAACACAAAAAGAATATCATTTGACATACCTGGTTTTTTTAAATAAGAAAATTTTGTGATTACCCTTTAGTTATTGAAACCGGTAGATATGAAATGTCCTCGAAATTATAGGTCGTGAAATGTATGAAAGTTCTAGAAGATGACTATTTCTTTTATAAAATTGGACGCCCAGTAAAGCTTATTTACAGACAAAAAAATACTTGTAAAACAAATTCTACTCGGTGAAATCATTATGCTCCTTTCTTCACACTTTTACAACTGAGGACAGGGGGGTGTGTATTGTGCTTATGATGTCATTTCTAATTTCTTTCCTCTTATATATTGTTATCTTATCAAAAAATCTATGTATGATTTCTCCCCATTTGTACCCTACAAATTAGCAAGAAAGGGCGAGCCATAGAATCTTTTTTTTCAGATAAATTTGTGTTATTGCTTTATAAATAACATATATTTGCCATTGATCTTAGTGTAAATAGATGGACTATATAATTAAGATATAATAATTCTAGGTCATCACCCCTTGACTCATTTCTCATTTACAGTTATTTTATGACATTCACATCACGGAGTAATACGCTCACCACATGTTGCACAATTTATAACGTTCTGATATAACGACTTTTCAAGATCTTGCACTCATTGTGAATGGTCATTACCGTTTCTATCTTGAGGTCAGTGTATGTAGGTCATCAAACTTAAATACATACAAAATACAGAATTTCCAAGTTAATGAATGTCTGCCTCTCTGATTGCTATATTCACACAAGATACAAAAGTAAATCTATAAAACCTGGTTCATAATAGTTCAAACATTGTGTTTACTTTATTGAACTAATGTTAACATTTTTCAGGCAGTGAGCAGTATGCAACGAGGTAATAAGATGGTGTGGGATAAAGGACATGGCCAGTTAATTTAATTTTGTTCTTGCGACTGAACTGTATCTTGTACACACTGAAGACGTAGCACTATCCAAAAACGTCTTTTAGTCGACGGATGTTGTTGCCTTATTTAAGACAACAAAGAACCGGTTGTGAAAAAAGATGTCACTTTCTATGCACATGGGCAATATGTAACGTCTCCGTGGGGGAATACAAGTGTGCTCGCCAAAACGGAGGGAGATTCTAATCATCTCCAAGGGAGAGAACTGGATCGTAAACCTTAGAGAGTAAAGATGTAAAAAAAATACTGATTCTCACATTGTCTGTCATTTTCGTCTTGTACTTGAATTATTCTTATACCTGTGTTGGTTTAGCCACACGTTCATTGGCTACAATTGGTCACTGACGGAATAACATCTATGGACATTTGAAACACTTCAATTGTGATGCAGATTAATTTCAGCTGGGTTCAGTATTGCCACCGTATCAATATTTATGTCGCAACAAATAAAAAAAACTGATTAAAAACTTTATAAAAAAATTTCCTTAAATTAAAATGCAAATGCTTCTTGTCGGTCATGCCGTAACAAGAGGCCTGTATGTGTTTTAGCAGGTTCTGGATATATAGCCGACTATGTTATGGGCTAATGGCTTGTAAAACGGAAATACCGGTGGTTCATCCTCACAAGTCAGGGTTTCTGTGACCACATGTGTCCACGAAACCCTGACAAACATAGCTAGGAAATTCCCGGGCTAGAAGATTTTCATATGACGTCAAACCTTCAAAATATCAACTAATGAAATTGCTTGAAAGAAGCAAGTGTTTGGCTCTAGTCATTCGTACTCATTCTTGAGTGGGAAGAAAACGTAACGCAACAAATAAATAACACGGTAATAACAAACTATTAATAACTACAAAATACACTGATTTTCACATGGTCTAAGCAACACATCCGTTTGGTTTATTTACAATCGACATCGGGATATCCCTTAACTAAGTCGTGAATGAAAGCGAGCTTTTGATTGGCTATATTCAGGTATGATGCAGCCAATCAAAATAGTGATTTATAGCCGAGGAATTTCGTAGCTAAGTTTGTTAGCTTGTGGACACATTAACCATGACCTTGAGGGTGTCGTGGTTTTCTGGCATTGTATCGTGCTAGTTTACGTAGAGACCACATATATAGAAATATAACCTGCTTCTACGACATGCGGGTGCACCTCTATGAAAGGCCGTTCATGTCAAAAACGCTATAGACTAACGCGTTAACATTTAACGCGTTAAAAGTAATTTTTACGCGTTAAATGTTCTTTTAACGCGTTAAACTACTATTAACGCGTTAAAATTATTTTTAACGCGTTAAATATAACACCAAACCGAATCAAAGAAAATAATAAAACATTCGACATAAACGAAATTTAAGTCGTCGAATTTTACCCGTAAGTTGTAGATTTAGTTGGCCAGAAGTGTCATATATTTGAAATTTAACGCGATAAAAGAGCATTTAACGCGTTAAACATTATGTTCTATTGATGGTCAGTCAACCCTATTTTATCCATTAAAAGTAACTTTAAACGCGTTAAAATGACTTTTAACGCGTAAAAATAACTTTTAACGCGTTAAAATAGCTTTTAACGAGTAAAAATAACTTTTTACGCGTTAAAATTAAATTTAACGCGATAAAACTAAATTTAACGCGTTAAAACTGCATTTTACGCGTTAAAAATGATTTTAACGCGTTAAAAGTGATTTCAACATTTTAAATTGTGACTAGAAGGCATCAAAGCGATTTTAACGCGTTAAACTGCATTTAACGTGTTAAAATTGCATTTAACGCGATAAAACTGAATTTTACGCGTTAAAAGCAATTTAAACGCGATAAAACTTATTTTTAACGCGTTAAAAGTGACTTTAACGTTTAACAGTGATCTCAATGTATGACAGCGATTTTAACGCGTTAAAATTAAATTTTACGCGATAAAACTAAATTTAACGCGTTAAAACTGCATTTAACGCGTTAAAGTTGTATTTAACGCGATAAAACTGAATTTAACGCGTTAAAACTAAGTTTAACGCGTTAAAAGTATATTTAACGCGTTAAAAATATATTTAATTCGTTAAAAGTATATTTAATGCGTTAAAAGTAAAATAAAACTACTTTTAACGCGTTAAAGTTACTTTTAACGCGTTAAAAACAAAATGCTAGTAGCTTTCATTAACGCGTTAACTATTTTAATTATGACATCCGTGGCCAGAGAAGCGTTCTTTTTTAATGCGATAAATGTTAAAATTGCACTTACGGGATAAATTTCATCACTAAATTTATCGCGTAAAAGTTTATTTCTACTAACGCGATAAATTATTGTATTAACGCGTTAAAACTGATTTTAACGCGTTAAATTTTAACGCGTTAGTTTATAGCGTTTTTGACATGAACGGCCTTTCATACACCTCTCACGGCAAAGAGTCTTTAGTTGTGCATAACTAATACATGTTGACGGTTACCAGTATGATCCCTTACCAACTGCGTGATTTATTTTGTGTCGTATTGATCAGTATATGTACACTGTTTCATCTACAGCTGAAACACTGTTTGTCAATGAATTCAACAAACATAGGCACGATTCATAACTGATATAGAACAAGAACAAGAACAAGTTATTAATGCAGAAAACCCATATTGGTATACAATTACATTAGTTGACCAGGAACACAATGAATAAAGAACACATATTTTAACACAATACATATTACACTTGCCACTGCTAGAAGTATGTTATACATTTATTATTATTTTCAGAATAATTTACGGTAATTTCCAAAAATCAGCATGTCTATTTTTCTTTATTCCATAACTGAAAATTCTTAACATCATTATTATTATCGTCCGATAAATTGATTATGCTAACCATTTCAAAAATCTTGTTAAGTACTCTTAAGATTCCCCCTAGATGAAAAGGGAAAAGGGTGTATGTTCATCTGGATGCTGCAACACGGTAAAATCGTTATTGTGCGTCTTCAGTGATGCGGATCCTAAATTAAGACTATAATAAAATACCGAACACCGATGAAACTGTCCAAAATCTACACATTAGACCAAAAAAAATAGTAACTACACCAAAGGCCCTTACTTGGCACACGCATTTTAAAAGAAATGGTGGGTTGAACCAGGTTTTATGGCATGCCAAACCTCCCGCTTTCATAACTGTAGTATGTGAGTTGGTTTGTTAATAGGTGTATCACAGTACACAGTCGCCGTGTATTGAATTCAACGATTTTGAAAACTATCTGCTATCTAAATTTTTTTCAAACGAGATATATTTTGACAAGGAAGTGGTATCTATAGTAAAACTTTTTAAAGGTGCGGACGATTCGTTTTTTTCTTGTAGCCTTTATTTATAAGTTTATCTCGAATAAATTGGTGACGTTTACAAAAATCAGTATACCTACTGCAAGCTGTTGCATACCTGATCAATTCAGAAATATAGACACCATATGCAGGAAATGCTGAAATATTGCTGCAGTGAGAAAAATTTATAATTTTGAAATTAAATCGTCTCGTTTCTCGTTAATTTTTGTGCTAAGATGACCGTTGTTGTCACATTCCAGGTGTAAGTCTAACAAGAAAAGATATGGTTGTAACCATATCGGGGAAACTCAATTAAAGTAACTGGAGGATTAAAACAAGAAGTCAGTTTGTATTGTTATATCTGATAAATGTACTATAATGAAAATAGAAATTGTGTAATTAATACTATAACCAACAATAACAGTAAAGAATAAAAAGCTTCGCCGAGCGCAGCATGATACGACCGCAACATGTTGAACCTTAGTCCGAGAATCCTCTGCCGTCCAACGCTTTTATTATTTTTTTTTTGCGTCCCACGCAAAAAAAATAAAAAATAAAAGCGTTGGACGGCAGAGGATTCTCGGACTAGTTGAACCTGTACGTTTGAGGCCCAATATGGAAAGTCAATTGCTATTGACATATGCAGCCTTATAGTGGACTTAGTTAACATTTTTGGACATTTGAATTATTTAAAGTAAAAGAAAGATACAGGAAATTGAGACCTGTATTAAAAAAATTTAAATAAATAATTTATTTCTATATGATGCGACAACAACAAAATAACTGGAAAATTAATAAGTGCATAAAACCAATAATAAGACAATGCTAAAGTAGAAACGTTTTCATCATTTAAATGTTCGACAGGAATTACAGATTCGTAATACTTCCCTCATCAAGTCGGTGTGCAATCTTTGTCCCAAATTATTAACATTCATGACATTTGTACCGTTTGTTAAATCTGCAATCCCAATTGAGCTAAAGGACTGGTTATCGTTTGTTTTAAAAATATTCGAAATTCTTAATACATTGATTTATGTGTTATTTTTATTTTGCAAAGATGTACATGTGAAAATCTTGTTTACTGTTATTCATCATGATGATCAGCTGCAGCAGCACAGGCAGCCATGGAATATTAACGGTTTACATCACGAAAATTGTTTAATACACCATTAAAACAGTAGCAAGAAATTTATTATTGTTGGACATATTTACAATGCGTTAATTATATAATTAAATTCAGATGAGAGCAGATTTAATGTGCATTTATTATAATAGTACGAAATATTTATTTGTTCAACACATTTACAATAAATGGTTATGACACATAATCACGTGCACATAATGTAATGAATACAACAATATGACCATTCACCTAGCCAGCTTGATCGCGTAAGAATATATGAACAGAATTATATTTTAATTCAAATGCAAATAACAAAAGTATTACATTTCGAAATACAAAACATACTGTTTTTCACCTGAAAAATAATCAAAACAATATTACAGATAGAAAGTACTTACTTCGGTAAATGCAAACATTGAACTATATTATCGCGCAATAGCTCAGTAAACCGTACCTGAAATTAGTTATAACGCCACGTGTGATACAATGCAATGATTTGAGTTATGAAAATGAGTTAGATGAAGCTGTTTCTGTGGTTTCTTTAATTTCCAGTTCTGAAGGATATATTAACGGAAGCCAAACATCAAATTGAGGATTGTTAATTGAAAGGACATCATCAATATATCAGTATGTGAAATTAAAGGACCCAGCTTCAGCTATCTTTTATAGTCTTTAATAACACATCCTCCAAAAGTTACACATATGTCGTCAGTTGTAGACTGCGTACAACCGGCAGACGTCGATAAATCTCCAGAACGTCAAGCAGAAAATGATATTCAACCCGTATCACGTAGAATTCCACATGACCAAATTTGTCTATGCTGAGACGATATAAGCTGTGTTAATGGTCAATTGTGGGAATTGGTTGACGTAGGAAATCCTTTGCGTAGTGATTGGGCATTGGCAGCATTTGTTTGTTTTGTTTGTTTAATGGTGTTTAACGCCACTTTCAGCAATTTTTCAGCTATATCATGGCGTCCAGTTTTTATTGGGGAGGAAGCCGAAGTACCCGAGAAAACCCCTGACTTTCGGTAGGGAAACTGGCAATCCTTGTCAATTAAGATTGGAGTCGAGTACACCCTGCCTGCAGTGATAATCGAACCCGCAATCTCAGTGTTTACAGACCACGTGATCAATAGTAGACGAACTACCTTGACCACTCGGCCACCGAGGCCCCCTTGGCAGCATTTGCCATTAGCATGACGTTTATCTGAACTTGTATAACATTGTTGTCATAGATTCCGCCATTGTAATGAGTTCTGAATGAAGGTAATAACAAACTACAGAACACCAAGGAAACTGTCAAAAAAGACAAATCAAAGTCCAAGAAACCGGCAAACTATACAAGGAACAAACTACATCAGTGGTCCTGACTTGGCAAGGCATTTCAAAAGAAATGGTGGGTTAACCAGGTTTTATGGCATGCCAAACCTCCCGCTTCCTTTACAGCGTTATGTGTGAGTTGATATGTTGATGAAAATGGTTGGTTACCACACACCACTAGTCGGTGTGTTGCATCTTGTGAATATGTAGTATTTGTAAATTACATGCTATATATATATATATATACGGTTATTCAAAATATGAAATGATTGTTGTAGTATGCACGATTTTACTACAATTAATAGGTCACAGTTATCCATATATGAAAAATAGACCAACGACTCTTCGTATCACGGTAGCAAAAAAAGGAAATTATATCAAAATAGATCGTTTCCTGATATTTCGCCATATCTGAAGCTTTAATAACGTATGTTATGTTTGAATTATGTATAAATAGATCGAATGCCGAATTCTTTATTGCTACATTACGAGTAATGGGGCTAAATTCTGCCGTTAATCCGACAAATCATAAAACTAAAATCGGATTATTTCGGCAGTAATAAGGATATGAAAATTTTCCGAAAAATTTTTCTGACTTTATTCAGCACCTAAAACATAATCAACAGCATCCATTTAAATTACATATATCTTTATACAGATATAATAGTTTTCAGCTTTTAGTGATAACAATTAAAATTAATATGTAATAAACTAATGTTTGCTTTATATATGCTAGAAACATCTAATTCAGAATAGGGTTTTACATTTTTGCATTTTGTTTCTTTTAGGTATTTGGATAGTGTTAGATTTTTAAGGTATATGACCACCAGTGCTTTTGGACTCTTCGCCTGTATTTTAGGTATTTGGATAGTGTTAGATTTTTAAGGTATATGACCACCAGTGCTTTTGGACTCTTCGCCTGTATTAAAATATATGATTTTGACTTATCCTAGAAGATTTACCTTTATTTCAAATAAAGAAACACTTCTGTCCCATGTAAATATGCACCGGATCAACATTCTGTCAAAATTTCACAATATGTTTCATTGCATATAAGAACGAACGCTCAAACGGAAATCCAGTCTAAAAATCTACTTTCAAAGTCTGAAAACATTTTTCATATTTTTCATGTTCATTTTAATCAAATAAAATGAACATTCCCCAAGTTTCCTAGAACGTTCAGCTTTCCAAAAATACTAAATTTATTCTGGCATCATGTGCGGTCCAAATTCTAAATGAGACAACAGTGCCCCGGTCTGTTGAATAGTACTACTTTTACAACCTCTTGACTGGTTACCGATATTTGGTGGTCCTATACACCTTAATGTCATGTTATTTAGCTTTCATCTGATCCTGAATAGATTTTGCAGTCTTTTGCAGTTTAAACGTTTGTCGCATTTAAAAGATTTAATCTCTTTGGTATTTAAATAGTGTTGGATTTCTAAATGTCGCAGTATTTGGTTTTATTTTAGCACAGAGGAAAGCAACAACATATTCACTATACTACAAGTTTGATTGTTGCCATATTTTAGTTAATGTTTTCTATTATTATATTGATTTGAAATTTTCAATGTCGCTGCTACTTCACCGTATGACTCTCCTAGAATGTTTTCATTGTCGCTGCTACTTCACCGTATGACTCTCCTAGAATGTTTTCATTGTCGCTGCTACTTCACCGTATGACTCTCCTAGAATGTTTTCATTGTCGCTGCTACTTCACCGTATGACTCTCCTAGAATGTTTTCATTGTCGCTGCTACTTCACCGTATGACTCTCCTAGAATGTTTTCATTGTCGCTGCTACTTCACCGTATGACTCTCCTAGAATGTTTTCATTGTCGCTGCTACTTCACCGTATGACTCTCCTAGAATGTTTTCATTGTCGCTGCTACTTCACCGTATGACTCTCCTAGAATGTTTTCATTGTCGCTGCTACTTCACCGTATGACTCTCCTAGAATGTTTTCATTGTCGCTGCTACTTCACCGTATGACTCTCCTAGAATGTTTTCAATGTCGCTGCTACTTCACCGTATGACTCTCCTAGAATGTTTTCATTGTCGCTGCTACTTCACCGTATGACTCTCCTAGAATGTTTTCAATGTCGCTGCTACTTCACCGTATGACTCTCCTAGAATGTTTTCATTGTCGCTGCTACTTCACCGTATGACTCTCCTAGAATGTTTTCATTGTCGCTGCTACTTCACCGTATGACTCTCCTAGAATGTTTTCAATGTCGCTGCTACTTCACCGTATGACTCTCCTAGAATGTTTTCATTGTCGCTGCTACTTCACCGTATGACTCTCCTAGAATGTTTTCAATGTCGCTGCTACTTCACCGTATGACTCTCCTAGAATGTTTTCATTGTCGCTGCTACTTCACCGTATGACTCTCCTAGAATGTTTTCATTGTCGCTGCTACTTCACCGTATGACTCTCCTAGAATGTTTTCATTGTCGCTGCTACTTCACCGTATGACTCTCCTAGAATGTTTTCAATGTCGCTGCTACTTCACCGTATGACTCTCCTAGAATGTTTTCATTGTCGCTGCTACTTCACCGTATGACTCTCCTAGAATGTTTTCATTGTCGCTGCTACTTCACCGTATGACTCTCCTAGAATGTTTTCATTGTCGCTGCTACTTCACCGTATGACTCTCCTAGAATGTTTTCAATGTCGCTGCTACTTCACCGTATGACTCTCCTAGAATGTTTTCAAGTAATTAATGACAATTGGAACAAAACGCGACTTTAACAACTTCAGTCAGAAGCAGCTATAATAGTAACAGGATTGCCTATATTTACCAAATCAGAAACATTATCTGTCGAAACTGGTTGGGAATCTTTGGTGGAAAGAAGAAAGAAAAGAAGGTTTCAAATGTGTTATAAGCCAGGATGCCCCTTAATACTTAAGTAGACTCGTTCCCGTTAAAGTTCAAAGTTTATGTCCTTATATGGTGAGGATATAAAAGTAGACTTTCCCCTCACTAATCAATCATTTATTCCCGCAACAATTAGGCAGTGTAATAGAATTGATCCTAATATAAGAAATGTTAGTTCCATTTGGGCCTTCAAAAATGCTTTAAGGAGAGATTATGTTTTTCGGGAAGTGCCAAGACACTATGCATAGATACCTAAAATTAAACATAATATTAACAATTAAGATGCTCATCATCCTTTCTTAATTATGATTTATTTAGATCAAAACTTATTTCAAATCCATATTTTAGATGCGGTTTTCGTATTGAAGATGCAAAACACTTTTTCTTCAAATGTCTCATATTTAACATTTTTTCTTCGGGTACTCCGGCTTCCTGCCCCAATAAAAACTGGACGCCTTGATATAGCTGAAAAATTGCTGAAAAAATGGTGTCAAACAAACAAACAACACATATTTAACAACCAAAAATAAGATATTATTGGTAGTCTTAGATGGCTATCAAATGGAACTAACATTGATTTACATACGCTTTTTGTGGCAATTTAGATCTTTCTTATGAACAAAATGTAAGTATTTTTAGAATATGTAAAGAGATCCAAAAGATTTGTAATTGTGTGATGTAGTGATAATAGTCAAACGGAAACATCTGCACAATTGACTTTGACTTTGATTCTTTTGTAATTATTTTCCATGCTTGTTTATTCGAAATTTTAATTCTACTTTGTTCTAGTATATGTATATACTTGTAATGCGGAGAGGACTTTATAAGTGTAAGTATGTATTTAGTTGTGTCCAATCCATTGTGTTATTAACAAATAAAATGTATTTAAATTAATATGAATTTAATTGAATACTTAAGATATGCAGGTGATATAGTGCAACATCTTAGAATTTTTGTTAGTTTTCTGCAGTTTTTATTGAACTTTAAATTTGAAGCAACACTACTGGATCTCGCTGTATTAAATACATCTTTGACGATATCATTGCTATTTGATTCTTTTCTAACATTTATGTCATCACATAATACCTGATTTTTTCACTCGGTCTCATAGCAATCGAATAGAAGATTTCGGACAATGACAGCGCATGTCAAAATAAATCACTCATTTTAACCGATTTCTACACCTTGCTTTAGTTTGTTATAGAGTTTGTTTTTTAACTAACAGATACTGACATCAGAAAATTTCTATAGCCATCAAATATGTATAATTAATGCTATGCAACATTGACCAACGACAGGACGTTTATAGATCTAACATTAAGTCAAGATAAGCCTCCAATCAATATTTTTCACACCTGCCGGTAGGAAATGCCCAAAGGTTAGTGTTGATGTTTGTTTACATCAAATTCAAGGTCAGTCGAGGCCGATGTTTTGGTCACTTGCGGTCAGTAGGTCGTAATTAAACTACAGCTGGATATAATTTGTTCTTAAAATGATTGATTTACAGCGAAAATGAGTTAAACACTAAGACTCTCAGTGAAATATAGCAGCTTGGCGCAAACGTTGTGAAACGAACATGTTGTAATTAAACGCGCTGAATAGATTCTTAGGTTTTTGAATATACAATTTTTAGTTCTGTTTGTCCCATTTACATCAAGTTGGAATGAAAGTCCAGCTATCTTACTGTAATGATGCTGACCGATGATGGATAGCTGCTGACACTTGCTTTACCTCTCTCGTGTGATCTAATGAAAAATAAATAATATAGAAAATTAAGAAAGCCACAAAAAAGAAATTATTGCACGGCAGTAGAAAAAAATCAGATAATCGAATTGGTGATCCATCTGCTTTAGAATGGCAGGTGACCAGTAAATGTCATACTTTTTTATATGACATTTTCTTCAGCTCGAGAGAAAATTGACATCTAGTAGACGTTTATTATGAAATATAGAAGAAGTACCCTCTTCTGAACCCGTATTTAGTAAAAATATAACGCCATCAAAATTGAATTGAGATACTGATGAATGGACTTAGAATTATCACACGGTTCCAGGTTTCATTAGCAATTTCTTTGTTGAGTTTAATAACGTTTGTGAGACCTTAAGGTGAATGTACGGCTACATCGATAACGGATTACTCTTTAAATTCAAATATTATTGTGTAAAATTATTCAGAAATGCTGTTATTAACACGGATGAGGTCAGTTAAATGTTTGACGCTTCAATGCGTCACAAAAGCGCTTTCAAAGTCCATCTGTAGGTTGCCAAGTAAATAGTATTGCGTGTCCTAATTCCCTCTCAAGATTGATGAAGATTGAAAATGTTCTTACTAATGAAGTGGAAAAACAAAATATGGTGTTAAAAAAGAAAATAATCAGGAAAATGGACACAAAAAAATATGCAGCCTGAAACTGTAATACACAGTCATGTTGTCTTAGTACATACATTTTGTTCAAATTTTTATGAGCTTTGTAATATACAAAGTACATCTAATTAAACAGTGGAACCATAAATAGATGTTGTGTTAATTTATACAAAAATATATTGGACAATTTTGGAACCAATTTAAAGGAAAACATGTATTATTATGTAATGCCCAAGTACCAATGGAACATTAATCCTGTCAATCAATCCTTGTAATGAACAGTATCAAATAAATAATTTAAGATATTAAAATTCCACCTAGTCTATTGAGTTGGCAAGTTATGTCGTGGTCACAACAAGACATGTCAGGCATTTTTAATTCTGTCTGTAAAGGACAAACTCGCGTGACTACATTTTTACATGGCAATCAGAGAATTATTACCATTGCCAGTTTGACACGAGGATTTGCCCAAAGGCCGTACTTGAAATCCACAGCAGCGTTAAAAATAAAATGTCATTTAAAGATGATTTATGATAGCAATCGTTTTTTTTTAAATATTTTTCAGCCGTACACTAAGTGATGGAGACTTATCGCGTATACATATCAAGCATTTGTCTGCAATTTTATTGGGGTGGTTAAGGTAGTTCGTCATCGCGTGGTCTGCGAACACTGATGTTGTTTGTTCGAGTCTCACTGCGGGGCAGTGCGCCTGACTCCAATCTGAATTGACATGGATTGCCAGGTCGGAGATTTCTCATGTTACTCAAGCTTCTGTCTCAATAAAAACTAGACGCCATGATATGGCTGCAAAATTGCTGAAAGTGGCAACGTCTTTCAAACAAACAAACAAACAAAACAATCAATTTTTATTTTTCTTACAGATATTATAAGCTATTAAATAATAGTTTCTTTCTGACGACATTATTGTAAAAAAAATTTTCTTTGGTACATTCTGTAGTTAAATCTCATCAGTTCTTCGGAAAAACGAATTAACATGGTGGACAGTAAAGTTTGCTGTATGTACCAGATTTGACATGTAGAGTTCTAAAAACAGATTTTCGAAGTCACATTTTTCATTTTGCATTCATCAGTAATATCTACCTCCACAACTCCTTCTTCAACTTAGAGATGTAAGATTGATACATGAGCAACTCTCTTCTGTTATGACTATGTTAACTATAACGGGAGGGGTGAGTTAATGACGGCAACCTGTCTTACTCCAAAAAGAATTTTTTTTATTTAAAAATACTGACAGAAGTTGTTCCCAATTTTATAGTTATTAAACTCTGGCGAAAAGGTTACTGGTTCAAATTTCCGTCAACGTTTACTACTCGACATTCTTGCTTGGTCCGTCATTCAACGGTAGAGCTCGACCTCTCAACAGTATAGTTTTTAGTCCAAGCAATTACGTTTTAAGTCGCAAACGAATTAAGACGTGCTTTTTGGAGGTCGTGTTTCGGGCAAATATTTATTCAAAATAGTATGGAAGTTCGCCAAAATGTACATTTGATGTAGATAAAATAACTACCAAGTTGAGCACGTGAATGTACCAATTTGTCAAAGGTAAAACTTGACTTGAAAAATGTTCATTAAAGGAACCCCACACACATGACTAAGTCCACATTATCAACTAATGATCTTGCATATTCTCTAAATTTATCTTCTTAATCATGGACTACAGCTGTTAACTTGCTGATAAATAAATAAATAAATAAATAAATAAATAAATAAATAAATAAATAAATAAATAAATAAATAAATAAATAAATAAAAAATATATGTCAATACAACTTATAAGCGAACAAGATGGACTTTTCATACTAAAAAGGTAAAGTAGATTTGGTCCGGGTTAACGTACAGGTTTTGTTTCTGCTAAATCCTGTTACAAGAGAGATAACTCTTGTTTGCCAACAAATTTCTTCAAGTTTTCGTTTTTTTAGCGTGCATGTTACAACTCAAAGCAAACGTTTTTGTATTAGTTGAACAAATTGACATAAGACTGACATGACAAGTCTGGATGTACACTTCTTTGAAAAATTGTATCATATTTGTATTCCCCAATGCGATCGACTGCGAATCACATGCTTAATAACGAATTATTTTTCGATAATTTTATCAATTATATACTCGTCTATATATAGACTCGATATCAATAGAGATGTGTCAATTACAAAAAGTTAAATAAAGACAAATTTTCGACCAACCAATGGCCCTCTTCAGTGGTACAGTTACATGAATAATACGAATAAAATATCTCAGCAAATATATAAGTGTGCAAGAAATTTAATGTTTAGTTTTGTTCAAATATATTTATGATTGCAGGTGAACATTTAATGTGTATTATAGTTTACATAACATATTACATGAAGTAGGTATTTCACAGTCAGTACCAATTAACTTGACTAACAAACTGACTGACCCATTACTGTAGACTAGTGGTTTTTCATCTTTGGCAATTTAAGTAAAAACAGACATATTTGTTGGTTATGTCAGCAAAGGAAGTATTACTAGATTCATCAAAATGTTTGAATTTTGTTGTTTCTATGAAAAATTGTCACATTCATAAAAATATACCACAGCGTTGTAGGATACTTCATGCTTGTATAGAACTATTACTTTAAATCGCAATTATTTTATTCACTTGTTAAAATTATAACAATCTAGTGGTTTCCACAAGTATTGTGTTTAGTAAGGTCTATTTTACACAACAACTGAGGAGCACGCTGGAGGAGTTATCTAAAGTATACATGTTTCAAGTCATCACAATGACTCATCCAAGCTACACGAGCTATCCACAGCATGCACCTTTATGTCACTATGTATGGTTAATTAAGGTCATGTGAAATTCACGCAATCACCCTCTCATAGTGATACATCTGCATGTACAAAAGCTAAGGCCTAGGTAAAAAAAGAGGCTGGTTAAGCATACAATATAAAATTAACATAAATTTGACCCTGAGGTTAATGTCCAATCTCATATGAAGATCTTAATGATAAGCCACACTGCGTCTCGTTATATATCCATATGTTCAATATCTAAGGCATAGGTCAAGAGAGTAAAAAAGGTACAGGCCGGACAACTGAAAAGTATATTATTTTGACCTTGATGTCAAAAATTAGTATCATATAAAGGTCATCATGATACGCGACACACCGTCTCATGGTGATAAATTAGCTAAAACAATGTAGCTCCTTTTTTAATGGACGAAAAAAAAATAAATAAAAGGAGCTAGATTATTGTAGCTAGATGATAAATCTACATGTACAATATCTACGTCTAGGTTAAAAGACAAAAATTAACACAATTCGCTTAGAAGAAGAACTAGAACGTGAAGAAAAACTAAGACAAAAACAATATGTCTCTCTTTGTTCGAATAAAGATCCACGATTAGCATCAAAATTATAAAATTGGTAGACAATTATCACATCCTTAATTTACTGGTATCTAAACTTCGTTCGTTTGTAATGAGTTTCCGTTTAGGTTGAGATTTGCGCTATGACAACTTATATCACGTAATCAAGATAATCCCAAATGTATAACGTTTAAAAAATGAAATACACGAAACGTGATAAGAATAGTAACGAGAGCTGGATTATTTGGTCAGAAAAGCTGGATTAATTGATTGCCATATAGTATTTTTTCTGTCATGTCAAACTTTTTATCTTACAGATAATTTAAAGTGTTCGGGTAAATTCTCTCTCTTCTGACAAGAAATTAGTGCTCACAAAGCAAACATAATTTATTTAGTATTAATCTTAATGGTCTTGTGTAATTTTGAAAATACAATAATTTTACAATTCTCCACCACCAACACTGTTGGGAAACAAAAGATGCGTAGTGATGAAGAGTAGCAGGAAATACCCAAAATGCAGGATTTTTGCCCAATTCTGCTAAACAACGACACCATTCCGTAGCGAGGTGGGAGTTCCCTGGACGACCATCATCCCACTGTTTCTCCTATTTGCACTCTTTTTAGTGTTAGCTTCGCCCCTGGTTGGTTATATCTGGACCATTGTTAGAATATTTTCTTAATTCATGTGACAATTTTTATCCCGAAAAGTTTTATACCTGTGTAGTGTTTTCATGTACCCACTCTGCGCAAAATGTTGCTTTAATCCTAAACATCTTACTTTACATTTTGATTTAAAGCAACGTTTTTGTTTAGTCTGAGTCTCGTCATTATACCAAATGTTAACAATTTAATTGATACTATAGCAACACAGTTTGCTCCTCAATCTGACTTAATACAGCTAGTCGCATGGTTTGAAATATTTCGTTATGGACTTACTCGAAATGTGAACATCTAATAAAATCTTATCAAAATCCTGAACATAAAAACCTTAGTATGCTTAAATCTTCCGGTGTAAAATCGCATTTATCAGTTTTGACATTCAATCTACATGACCTAATCATGTTGTCAATAGGAAATCCCTGTGAGCTATTGTCTCTCTACATCGTGACTATAACATCTACATATTTATCCGAATTTCTTAGTAGCTTTACAATCACGAAATCACAATGTGACAAAAACACTTCTCTATTTTAAATAATAAAACAAACAAAAACAAACAAAACCAAATTATCAAATTTACAACGCCTGATGCTGTTTCATCTCATCATTGGCGCTCAATTTTTTTAACAATGAATATATGATTGCAAGAATCAATGATATTCCTAACAGCACGGAAGTGTGACTACTGGGCTGGTGGCACTCTTGGGCACTCATCCTCACAAGTCAGGTTTTTTTTTCCACATATGTCCACGAAACACATGTGGGCATAGAAACCCTGACTTGTGAGGATGTTGGGCACTAGAAATGGAGAATATAAGGAACTGGAGACATATTTGCCGAATTATACATGTACGTATCCGAGTCTTACATATATCTTCAGGAAATGCACGCACTGCCTTTGACGAATGGTTTATAAACGTCACGTGAACAGTATTTCAACTATATTTAAGTCAAGACAGATTTATAAACAACAATAAATCAAGTAGCATTGATCATTGAACATTGCAGAAAACTAAGACTGCCTCTAAAAAAGTATACAGAATTTGATAGGAACTCAAAATTAGCTTTTAGCAGAAGTTACAATGTACCTATTCGAAATCTACAAAAAGGATTTTTTTAAAGTACAAGGAGCTTGACACTCTATAAACACGCTAAGCACTTTGATATGCGGACAGGCTTTCGGTGTGTTAACTTGACAACCCTCAACAAAATGGCTCTTCCTATCTGCCATCTGGGGATGCGCCTTAGCAGTTTTGTACGTTGAGCCCTAATAACCGTAAACTTTGTAACAAAATTTCTCTTGTGCAACAAATTCTACTATAGTACACTTTAAAACATTTCAGGCAAATAATGGTGCGAATTGAATGGTTAGAACAAAACGATATGATACTGATTCGAATGTTAATGAATTGAAGATGTTCTAGTATTTTTGGACACCCTTTTTTATACTTGCCTTGTTGGCCAACGTGACATGAAAGTATGACTGAAAGACAAACACAGAAACAACTCCGCCTGTGGTTATAACGAGGCCGACAAACACAGAACAACTCCGCATGATGTTATGACGAGGCAACCAAACACAGAACAAGTCCGCTTGAAGTTATGACAAGGCCGATGCAAAATATTGTTACAAAACGCTGGGACAACTCCTCAGTGACAGTCTCCCATATCAATGATCTAGGGAAATCTGCTGAGCAGATTTGTGGGTCGAGCTCTTCTTGGTACATAAAGAAATCTTAGTTTGGTCTCAATTTGTTATGATAGGATACTATGAAAATAGAATTTTTCTCTTACCTGCAAAATACAATATCCAATGCTACTTGTATAAACTTTGGAAAACTCCCTATTAAGTAAGATAACTTTCACTTGAAGGCTTATACATTTGAATTTAAACGGTTGTTTGGCGTAGGTTGTTAATGGGAAGATTCAAATCTTTCATTAAGAACAGTACAATCCACGAGTTTGTCGAGAGCAACTACTTTCAGCCATAAAAGTAGCGTCATTTTTGACAAAACTTAGAACTGGTCCCAGTATGATGATCAATTATAAGTTTTCTAAAATAACTCTTCTGTTTTTTAAGATTGCCGATCTATAAAATATTACTTGAGGAAAATCTCATCTTGAGTTTTTTTTTTAAATATACAAGTGTGTTATATGGTGTTCTTAAGTTGACCAACAAAAAAGCCGGTCTTATAAGATTTTTTGTAAATCCGTCGCTTCATTCGAACAAATAGACACCATTTGTATGTATTTTGCAGAATAATAAACGATACATTTTTTCCATTCTGACGGGTTTAGAAGAGAAACTATATGATTTTAAAGTTATTGCTGCAGTACGCAACAAGCAACTGCTGAATTTAATCTTCGTCAGCATGCCTTTAATACCGTAAATCGGTTTATTTTTGGCGTAGGGATACTTTGACCTTTTTCTCTCAAAAGCCATTTTTACGGAAGCGTATTAGTGCCAAAAAAATATTTATTTATTTTTTATTTTTTACACTTTAATCTGTAAAATTTACACTTTAATCTGTAAAATTTACACTTTAATCTGTAAATTTTACACTTTAATCTGTAAAATTTATACTTTATTTTGTAAATTTTATACTTTATTCTGTAAATTTTACACTTAAATTTGTAAATTTTACATTTTAATCTGTAAATTTTATACTTTATTCTGTAAAATTTACACTTTAATCTGTAAATTAATCTATTAATTTTATACTTTATCTTGTAAAATTTACACTTTATTCTGTAAAATTAACACTTTAATCTGTAAATTTTACAGAATAATCTGTAAATTTTATACTTTATTCTGCAAAATTTACACTTTAATCTGTAAATTTTACACTTTATTCTGTAAATTTTATACTTTATTCTGCAAAATTTACACTTTAATCTGTAAATTTTACACTTTATTCTGTAAATTTTATACTTTATTCTGCAAAATTTACACTTTAATCTGTAAATTATTCTGTAAATTTTATAGTCTGTTCTGTAAAATTTACACAGTATTCTGTAAGTTATACATTTTCTGTGAAATTTACACTTGTACATTTAAAATTAACACAATCTCACTTTTATATGTACTTTTTATACATGTAGATATTGCTGATTCTGAAAAAGCCATTTCTTTCCATAACATTAGTTATAAGTAGACCTGGAAACTTTAATTATAGAATAGTTCTAATTAATCCTTCAATACAGTAAGATAGTCAAATATATGACAGTGAAGAAATGGACCGGGAAAATTTGATTAAAGAATATTTCAAATTAGGCCTAAAATACAGTGAAATAGTATTGAAAGGTATTGAATACTGGGAAAAAAGAAGACTCAGAAGAAGAACGTATTCCATTAAAGGTTCAAATTCGGTTTGGCACATTGACGGGTATGATAAACTTTCACGGTATGGAATAAAAATGCACATCTGCATACATGTAGATGGGTTCTCTCGAACAATCATAGGGTTCAATGCTGGTGTATCTAATAAAAACCCATAGTGTAATATTTACAGATAAAAGTGTAAATTTTACAGAATAAAGTATAAATTTTACAGATTAAAGTGTAAAATTTACAGATTAAAGTGTAAATTTTACAGATTAAAGTGTAAAATTTACAGATTAAAGTGTAAAACTTACAGAAAAAAGTGTACAATTTACATATTAAAGTGTAAAATTTACAGATTAAAGTGTAAATTTTACAGAATAATGTGTATAATTTACAGAATAAAGTGTAAATTTTACAGAATAAAGTGTAAAAAATAAAAAATAAATAAATATTGTTTGGCACTAATAAGCTTCCGTACATTTTAGTATCGCGTGTTTAATTTTGGTGTTTCGTCCAACTGATATGTTAGATTTTGGCGCCTTCGATGAAAGAGAAAGACAAAAGTGCACAAAGTTGCTCTCTTTAAATTAGCAAGGTTATTATATTTGTTTATACACATAAACCCGGGGGAGGGGGCTCGTGGACTTGGGGGCACGTGTATATCCAGTAAGGGCGCAGACATGACGCCTAAAATGTGATAATTACGTTTTTTAGATTATGTTATTACCACTAGTTTTTAAAAAACAGTCAAGGAAACTATCTCCAGAGAAAGACAAATGTTTTGTAATCAATTTGTTTGTTGCTTAACGCCCAGAAAACAGCAAACAGTAGTTAGATACATTCCGGGAAAAACAACTAAAACAAACAATCAGTAAACAAAGAAATGGAATGGGCTAATGGCAAGACAGCTTTGAATGTCACACCTTATGGAGTTTGGCGTCACAGAGACTTTACACCTTATGGAGTTTGGTCTGACTTTACACTTTAGTAGCGGCTACAATAAGCCTACGCTTATCAAAATTATAAAAGTGACAAGTAGCATGACATTCTCTAAATACTTATCTAACTATGGTACACGAACAGGCGTTGGAATAATAACATGTAAACAAACCCAACTAGTAGGCATCTACGCCCTGGAAACCCTTCCAGTATAGTCCCAAAAGAATAGACCGCAGTCGCGCTAGCTTGTCGTAAAAGGCGACTAAATAGCGCCCAGTACCCTGACCGGCGTGTCAGGTCGGTTTGCCTAAAGACCGACTGGGATGTGTGCCCCAGGTGGTTGAATGGGATACCCCTGGCAAGCTGGGGTTGTCAGGCCATAATACGGAAAACCTGACCGCAAACCATATTAGTGCACCGTGTTGGGAAAAATGTCACGTTCCTCGCACGTTAAAGAACGCTGCTGTAGTATTCGTTATGAGTAGGGATTTCGATCCCGCTACAGGAGGCTAAATCGCCCGACCCTATCCATCCTCCCATTTGCCAGTGGCAATCTAAAATCCGTTACCCCTATTTTTCCTTGTGTCCCATCCCATTTTCATTCATCATCATTTCTTGTTCATTGTATCATCAATTTCATGTTCATCGCCTGAATATAGCTGAAATATTGCTGCTCGGGCGTTAAACACCATTAATCAATCAATCAACCAATGAAAACATACTAATTATTCAAAACAATCTTATTCCATAAAATATATATAATACATCAACATCAGAACTTGGCCTAGCCCAACTAATACAATTAAAAGGTTTCTGTGCACGAGAACATATTACAAATGATTGATATAAAAGTATTTTATTATTATTGTTACGTAAACGTCCAGTAAACAGTAAATCTTTGTTTACGACAAGTACAGGTTTACAAACAATATATCAAATAAGGCATGTATAATGGACAGTTTGACTGCCAAAGCTATGTAAAACACCTGACCCATGCTTTCTGGTACGTGGAAAGGCTTTATGAATTTGATGGATTGAATGGTCGCTTAACGTTTAGAGAGCAGTATTGCATCTCTATTCAGGACGAGAACATGTTAACAAACAATAAAACAATTGGATTGGATCAATGGGGACTGTAGTTTTTGTGCCACTTGCTTAAAAGGTATGTAAAGTTGATAAGGGTCGGAGAATTGTAGACTTTTTAGCGGGTTACAACGCTCCTATTCTTTCTCGAAATCTAAAAACGAATATTTTAATCGTGCGAGGAACTTTGCGCTATCCAAACACGCTAACTACTATCATTCGTGGCACGGATTTCCGTATTATAGCCTGACAACCTCTTCCCGTAACAAAACGGCTTTCCCTGGGACTCACTGATTAGCTCTGTAGGTTGAACTATTTTAACCGTTCCAGTAGCCAGCTGATGTCTTACGTTTATCGTCAACTGATTGATTAGTGTCAGAATACATACGGTGAAATGATTTTTTTCTTTTGATGTTATGCTCATATGTAAAACATATTAATTGTTACCCGAGAGCTTTGTAATAATTTGTCTTTCACAAGAGACGAAAAACGAGCCAATTGTCATCTAAAAATTAAACAAACATTTTTCAGGCTAACAGACTTTGATGTCCGAGTCAGTTATGACAAAGAAAGAAAAGTGCTTCTTTTCTACTTATCGGTTCATTTAGAGGTCTCACATGAGCATTTTATAGGATTAACTTGAGTCCATCAATTGCTTGTATCCAAATGATGGCTGTCTAAATCAATCTTTGATTATACAGCTCGTTATCTGTTTTGCACTGTTCTTTATAAATTCTTGGGCATGACCTACCAAATATTATTGAATATTGCGCTCGTTCGGTGAAATGGCTTGTGTACAGCTATTGGCTATGCTCTAGTTCCGTTGCCGCATATTGGGTGTTGATTGATTAATGGGATATTTGCGTTACGTCCACCGAGCAGTAATTCAGCTAGCTCAGCTATATTTAGGACGAGAAGAAGTTGACAAACAATAAATCAATTCGAGAATGGTGGACCAAAGGGAACACATTTTGACTGCCACTGGAAAAGTATGGGGTATTGGTAAGGGCCGAAAATTTAGCCTTTTGTAGCGACTACAACGAGACCACTTATCGACATCTACAAAAGAGGTCTTTATTGTGCAAGGAGCGTGGCACTTTCCAAACACGATTCTCAACGAGCGCAACCCCGAGCGAGATAGCATTCCTAGCGCGCTGGATCTAGCATTGTGTACACCCTCACTGTATGAGGGTTATATTTAACAAGTGTGGAAAGCAATAATTAAATCTTATGTTGTTCAAAATGCTATAAAAATCAGTTGATTTTTAGAGGAGACACAAATAACTTTATTTAAAATCAGTATTGTTCATTTTTGTGCTGTTTACTACGAAATGAAAAAAACATATGTATAAAGTTTAGAGATATAATAACAAGAACATATTGTCAACGTTCAGCGATGACAACTTAACTATTCTAATGGGCTGATTCACATGCAGCATTTCGGTAAACATTTAATTTAAGCTCACATGACAAGTATGAATTTAGACCTCGGTTTACTCCAAGCAGTTCTTGGTATGGTCAAACTATTAACCTTAACATAGAGAGCATAAGAATTTGAAATTACCTTGGTTACTTCTAGCTCCTGTGAGTGAGGTAAATGAATCAGCTTTTGTAAGGTTATGGAATGGTTTTGTTTGTTTGAGATAAGTTCAATTGTTTAAGATTTTACAAACAAGTAACAGTGATTTCACAAATAGATTTGCAGTTACTGAGAGGACTCGCACGTCTGGGACAGCAGATATGATCCTAGCTGTGTTATGTGACACATGTTTGTTTATTGTTATATATTGTTAAATTAGGTTAAATGATGTATGTAGTGATGGTGGTGTCTTTCCGTCCGTCTGTTACACTTTCTCTTATGCGTGTAGCATTGTAGAAATAAACTGGGTCGATCAAAACACCAAACAAAATAAAGTTCAACAGTTTTATTTTTTTCACAAATACGTGGGTTTAAAATTCCATCTGGACTACATGGTTCAGTATACAAATGATATTATTAATAATAACCTTGAAAAAAGAATAACAATATTATTATTATTTCATAAATTAGAAACTTAGGATTTACTTTCTACTTTTGTCCTTTAACTCGCTCCCACCCGGAAGTGAAAAATACGCTCATGCGTATAATGTCACTTCCTGCCTGTAAATTTCACCACTTTTCCTTCTAAATGCTTGAAAACAGGTCGCTCGTATGATATCATGGACAACGGTATCAATACTTTGTCTGATAGTGAAACAGAACAGTCGGTAATGACTGGCGTTGAGAATAACGAGATAATGACACGAATTTAAAAAACATTCCAAGGTCAAAATCCTGAACAAAATCCAAACAGAAAAGTAAATACGAGAAATTGGAGGAAAAAATGTATACGAAATTCATTGAATTTCACGATGAGGTCAGTGATAAATTTGACAAACTATTTGAGTTACTTAAAGCTGGGAATTGTGCCACAAACGGCGACAAAACTTCCCAAAGTGGTAAAAGTGCCGGGAATCATAGGTCCATAAATGGGGACATAATGATTCTCGGGCCATGTGCAGCAACACGTCTGGTCAGCCACAAAGACGGCCGGTGGTAGTTCATGAAAGACAATCACAAAGATAAGCTGACTCAGATAATGAAATTTCTGACGATGATAGTTTCAATTTTGCCCTGAGATGATGAACGTTTGGGTATTGAATCTGAACCTTTAAATGATAATGACAATCTTGAAAGTAATAAAGAACATTCTTCAAAGAAAGGTTTATATAACTTGTTTGGGCATGATGCTTATGCCAAGAAAGTTGAAAAGAAATTAGGAATTGAAATTGACGATGCTCAAAAACAGGAGCTGCTTGGTAGTTCGCGTACTGACAATCCTAATTTACTTACTGCTTTTGCAGAAGAAATAAAAGATGAATTTCCAGTGCATGAGGACACTGATAATTTTTTAAAGTTCCGTCTTTTGACGATCTAAATTGTAGATTTTTAGTGAAAAAGCATGGCAATAGGGCAGCTTTGATAACTAAAGGAGGCAATAGTTTATATAGCCAACCTGCATAGATGGTAGAAAAGATAGCCTACAGAGGACAACAGGCTGCCCTACATGGGTATAGTTGCTTTAATGTCTGCTCAACAGGGATTGGCAGATCTTTTGCAAAATTCGTAATCTGACAACGATGGTGATAAAGCAAAAACAACAGGTACGGGACATTTTTGCTATTTCTACTAAATGCCTAGACCAATTGGGGCGTTCAGGTGCACTTCATCACGTAATTACACGTCAATTAGCTATGTCTGAAACGGGGCTTTATGAAATTGAAGATGCCCGTGATCTTTCTGATTTTCCTCTAAGTGCAGAGGGAGTATTTGCTTATGACTTGAACATATTTTTGAAAGAGCGCAAAGAAAAAAATAAAGCGCTAGATGATTTGCTTCCAGACATTCCTAGGATGGCTAAAACTAAGACAAGTAACACTAACAATAATAAACGCAAAGCCACGACTCAATCCTCAAGTCTTCAGTGCCTAAGAAAAGATATAAGGAAGAACAAACTGTTAATAACTCTAATTATCATAAACCCTCTACTAGTTATGTCAAACATGACAAGAAAACACTGCTTCTCATTTTCAGATACCCAAGAAGAAGACTGGTAACACCAGAGGGGCTTCATTTGTAAAGGAAACATTTCCAGATGACAAGAAAGTAAAAATGCTGTTCCCTCAGATACAGGTAGGGGGCCGTCTGTCAAATTTCTTTTAGAAAAATGGGAACAAATAACAGACGATCAATGGGTACTGTCAGTTATCAAGGAGGGGTACAAATTAGAATTTATGGAAAAACCAAAATTTCAGGGTATAAAAGAAACAAGGGGAAGTTAAAAAGATTTGGATATTATAACGACGGAAGTCGATTCCGTGTTAGAAAAAAAGGCAAAAGAAAAAGTACCATCTCAAAACAGCATGACAGGTTTTTACAGTACATTGTTCCTAGTTCCAAAGAAAAACCGCCAGTTAAGGCCAGTGATAAATTTGAAACCTTTAAATCGGTATCTCAAAAAGCAGCATTTCAATTGCAAAAGTCCTAAAGTTAGTAAAACAAGAAAATTGGGCAATGACTCTCGACCTAAAAGACACATATTTTCACATCAAAGTTTAAAAAAACACACAGAAAATATCTAAGATTATATGTACGGGGTCAAAGTTGTGTCAGTAGTGGCAGCTTATCTAAGAAAACACAATGTAAAGTTGGCAGTGTACTTGGACGATTGGATGTGTGTGCACCATCTTCGAATAGGTCTGCTAAAGGATCGAGAGCTATTGCTAAATCTTCTTCAGTTTCATAATAAATATAGAAAAGTCATGTTTGGAACTGACTTACCTGGGGCCCTGTTCAGATTGGATAAGGGGTTGGTTTTTTCCCACACAAGAACGGATAGAAGGTATAGTGGAGTCAATACAAGAGATTTTGAAGGGGAATGTACAAGCCAAACAATACCTTTGTGTTCTGGGGGAAAATAGCCTCGTGTCTGGAATCAATTCCAAATTTATGAGGCCTATCCAATTACATCTATTGCAAACATGGAGCCCATCCAAAATGCGTTTAGATTTTCATGTCCCTTATACACTCGACCTGAAATCACGTTTGGAATGTTAGTTATCTGTGGAGAACATTTCTCAGGGAAGATCTTTAAAACCAGTTACGATCACAACCGATGCTTCGATGTCGGGGAGGGGCGGATTTTTGTCAAAGAACTTAATTGTTCAGGGTCTTTGGTCCAGGGAAATGAAATTAATGCACGTTAACAATTTGGAGATGAAAGCTGTGTTTTTGACGCTAAAACATTTTCAGAATCAGTTGATGGGCAAGAAGGTTTTAATCAGGTCGGACAATACATCTGTAGTGCAATAAATCAACAAGCAAGGGGGAAACAATCTCTTCCATTATGTCAACAGGTATGGGATCTTTGGATGTTTGCATTAGACAAGCAGATGAATCTTCAGGCGGCTCACATAGCAGGAAAGAAGAATATTCTTGCAGATCAGTTCAGTCGTTTGAAGATTCACGCAACAGAATGTGAACAGAACAGTGTATTAGTTCAAAAAGTTTCTCAGAGATTGGGTCAACCAACGATAGATTTGTTTGCAACTTTTTTTCAAGAAAGTCCTAGTGTTCTATTTTTGAATAGATCATCCACAAGCACTTGCAGTGAATGCCCTAGCAATGAAGCTGGACAATCTGTTCGGGTATGCGTTTCCTCCACTGTCCTTGATACCCAGAGTATTGACAAACAGATTAAAACAAAGGGTTTTTCAGAGAAAGCTAGAAATTTGTTGTCAGCCTCATGGCGAACAGGGACACAATATACTGCTACGCCTGGTCCAGTTTTTAGTGTTTCCCCTAAGTACCGTTAAATTTTGATTGGAATGAGTTATTGATGTTTAATGGTCTGTAACTTGAATTAGTTGAAATGTATGAGGTTGCTAATACTAATAAAGTCCTTGATAAATGGTTTAGTATGCACTGACAGCTAAACACATAAAAATATGCTGGAGGTCATGCAGCGACTGCATCTCCCCTGGTTAAGTTCGCATTCATCTGATCATAATAATTGAGAAACGTTATTTCGTGTTAATGTGCTGTTGTTTCTTGGTCTGAAGTTTCGTTGGTTTTGAATATTAAATTATCGTTGTACATGAAATGACGGGGTTCCTCTGTCACCCGACGGTGACAGTCTATGGTCACCCTTGGGTAGGCTTAAATAATGAAAGATGAAGAGTCTGTTACGAACCTGGTTGTTGGCAGAATTATAATTAGTTGTCAGAAGTAATCGTTTGTTATAAATAACTTTTACTAGTTAAATAAATCCATTAAAACTATTTCCCGGTGACAGTACAGATTTTGTGTTTGTTGTAAACATGAAACATGACGTCATTAATGTCCCGATAACTTGAGTAACGTTATCGCTGATTGGTTAATTGTGTGAAACGTAACTTGCGATTGGTTGAAAGGGGGTATAAAACCTCCGGATCCGGAGACGGAGAGAGAACTGTGTTTGGTGTAGGCAGCGTCACTAGTTTCAAAAACTACTTCCAAAAATATGTCAGAAAACTTGAGTAAGGCGGATAAGGTGAATAAATTAGTGTAAATTTGTTAGCTTTAGTTGACTCAACTGACGGTGTATGACTGGAACAGGTTATCATATTTATTTTGTCAGTTTAAGTATTGCCGGTGACGGAGCTCAGCGTCGGTGACCTCCGGAGTAAGGGTGACGGAGTTCGGTGCTGGGTGACGGTGCTACTTGGTGCTGGGTGACGGTGCTCGGAGCTCGGTTATCAATCCTGCAAAGGGGTTTGGTCTCCAGACTGTCCAATTAGTCATTATCAATTATAATAGTTAAGTGAAGTTTTCATTATCACAGTGGTACATTGGTTTCATAATTTTCTCTCTCTGGATCTTGTTTATAGCTCCGTGGTGTAACAACACTGTCATTTCTCAACATGAAGTTGTGGAAATAAGTCTGTTATGAGGATGTTACGATAATTCTTTCGGTCAGACCATTGGCAATCTTATATTTCGTTATACAAGTTGAACCGTTCCAGTGCCGCAGATGACAACAGTTCTCCAGCGTACAACCAGAACCCCGTTTTTATTACATAGCTTATATTAAATGTTATATTGTTGTATCTTGTCTTATATCATCGCTCGGCCCAAACGCTGCCTTTCCCCCTAGGTTTAAGCCCCCCTATAAATGGTATGTCTCAATTCTAATTGTACATTGGAATTCCTGCGTGTTCCGACTCTACACCAGGGTACCAGTGTTACATATTGGTGGCAGCGGTGGGATGGCTTTTAAGAGTCGGATTGGTTCGTAAATAGAATTTGAAGTAAAATTTTGAAAATTTAAGGGAATTCATATAGTGTACTGGTAAATAATGGATGAATCTGAAGTTTGTATTGGTCCCGCGCCAAATGGTCATGAAGAACAAAATGAAACAATACCAAATATCGACACAGGCTTAACTAATAAGGATAGTCACTCAGAACAAATAGGTATGACAAGTAGAATGGTTGACGAGGCTAAGTCGGAAATGAGGGTTGTAATGGATAAATGTTTTGTTGATTTTTCTAATAAAATGCAAGACATGTTGTCAACATTTGAATATAGAATGGGTGCTTCTTCTATGAGTACTCCCGCTCGACCTATCAGACGGAGATCTGAAAGTTCTTTAGGTCAAGTAATGGGCAACAATAATAACAGTACCACGGTTGCTATGAACGGAACGACTGACAAATTTGATAGTACTTTTAAAATCAAACCACAATTATTTGACGGAAGTGATGATCTTGAAGAATATTTGACACAGTTTAATTTATTATCGGAATTAAACGGGTGGAATGTTAGAACAAAAGCGTTGCTCCTCGCAAGTAGTTTGTCCGGCAGCGCCAGGGCGATTTTGAACGAAATGGCTGATGGCGAAAGACACGATTTTGATTGTTTAGTATCGATTTTAAAGAATAGATTTGGGTCTGACAATCGTGCCGAAGTGTACCGCGCTGAACTCCAGTCTAGAATGCGGTATCGAAACGAGACTTTGCCCGAGTTGGCACAGTCCATAAAGAAGTTAACACGGCGAGCTTACCCTGGTACGTCCGCTATAGTTCGGGATACGCTAGCGCTAGATTTCTTCATAGACGCGATCCCAGAGTCAGAAATACGACTCAGATTGAGAGAGGTGGGACCAAAAACTATAAACGAGGCGGAAACAATAGCCGTTCGATTAGAGGCATTAAGAGTCGCGGATAGACAAAAAGGTAGAGCCGTGAGAGCGACAGAGAGTAGTGACAGTAAAAAGGTAGAAAATGAGATCAGTAGCCTTAGAAATAGTTTAAACTTTTTGAGGGACGAGGTCCGACTTTTGAAAACAGAAAGACCGGAAGTGGGCGAAAATATTAGGCCCCAAACTAATTACCGATCGAACCATTTTCACGGTAACCGAAATTTTAAGAGGCAGGAAAACAGGCAAGAGTCGAGAACGCGGGTCGGTCCTCGACCAAAGCCGACAGGCCCAACACAGTAATTGCAAATGCTTCCTGGGGCCAGGATGAGGGATATTTTATTTTAGCAAAATTAAATGAGTTGTCTGTGTCTGTTCTGGTTGATTCGGGTGCATGCGTTTCGATCATAAATAAAGAAACATTTGATTTGATTAATCCTTCATCACGACCCCCAATTCGGTCGGTTCGTATGAATTTGTTAACAGCGACTGGGGAAGCGTCACCTTTTCTTGGAAAAGCTGAGTTAGAAATTAAGTTGGGAAATCATAAGTTTCAGCATGAATTCTTGTTGGCAAATATTAAAGATGAAGTTATACTTGGTATGGACTTCTTTTTGAAGCATAAAATAGATCTGCTTTTTAGTAAAAGTTGTATTAAAATTAAAGGAGATTTCATACCGTGTTTTACACATAAAGGTGATCCTAGATGTTGTAGGATTTCGGTTGTAGAAACTGTTGAGGTACCCCCGCGTTGCGAAAAAATAATCAAAGGCCAAGTATGTGGTCAAGTAAAATTTGATTCGGTTGGAATGATAGAGTCAACTGATAGTTTTGTAGAGAAAACAGGTTTATTAGTTGCTAAGGCTGTAGTTCAGCAAAATAGTAATGTTATCCCGATCCGAGTAGCGATAAATCGGTAACAGTTTTCAAAAATACAATTGCCGCAAATTTTGAACCAGCTTCTGTTGAAGTTGAAATTAAAAACCCGTCAAAGAGAGTTTTCTCTGCTGCCGTGAATTCGGAGCGTGAAATTCCACCTCATTTGCAAGAGTTATTTGAGAAAAGTAATAAGGCACTAAACAGTGCAGAATGTATAAAATTTAAAGAGTTTCTATTAAAATTTCAAGACATCTTTTCAACCTCGTCTTCAGATATCGGTTATACGGACTTAGTACCTCACAAAATAAATACGGGCGACGCAAAACCGGTTCAGTTAAAACCCTATAGACTTCCGTTAGCCAAGCGGGAAGCTGCGGAAGCTGAAATTAAGGATATGGCAGAAAGGGGGATAATTGAACCGTCTACAAGTCCTTGGTGTTCACCAATTGTTATGGTGACCAAGAAAACTGATAATAAAATAAGATTTTGTTGTGACTTCCGGAAATTAAATGAATTGTCCGTATCGGATTCGCAACCCCTCCCCAGAATAGATGACACCTTAGAGGCTTTAAGTGGAAATCACTGGTTAAGTACCCTGGACTTGAGATCCGGGTATTGGCAGTGCAAGTTGGACGATAGCTCTAAAGAAAAGACCAGTTTTTGTATACCAGGGAGTGGGCTCTGGCAATTTCGGGTCCTTCCGTTCGGGTTAAAAGGGGCACCTGCAACTTTTGAACGATTAATGGAGAAAGTGTTGGCAGGTTTAACCTGGAAGATATGTTTGGTTTATCTCGATGATACCGTGGTGTATTCTAAGACTTTTAATGAACACCTACAAAATCTGGCAGAGGTTTGTGAAAGGTTAAGATCAGCAAATCTTAAATTACACCCTGACAAGTGTATTTTATTTCAGAATGAAGTGACCTTTTTAGGTCATAAAATTAGTTTGCAAGGCATAGCAACTGATGAAGAGAAAATTAAAGTTGTTAAAGAGTGGCCTATCCCTAAAAACGTCAAAGAAACACGTTCGTTCATTGGGTTTTGTTCATACTATAGAAAATTTGTTAAAGATTTTTCCATTATTGCCAAACCATTACACCAATTGACTGAAAAGGGTAAAACATTTGTTTGGTCACCGCAGTGTGAAAAGGCCTTCTTAACACTTAAAGAGTGCTTAACATCGGCTCCAATTTTAGGTTTTCCTGTTGACGTTGGAGAATTCACTCTTGATACGGATGCAAGTGATGTCGGAATGGGAGGAGTGCTATCTCAGATCCAATATGGACAAGAGACGGTAATAGGATACTTTAGTAAGACATTTTCTAAGTGTGAAAGGAATTACTGTGTGACCAGAAAAGAGCTGCTTGCTATCATTTGTTCAGTAAAACATTTTCACCATTACTTGTATGGTCGCCATTTCATGATTCGTACCGACCATGGGTCACTCAAGTGGTTAGTAAATTTTAAAAACCCCGAAGGTCAGCTTGCTCGGTGGCTAGAGATTTTGGGCGTGTATGATTATACTATCATTCATCGCGCGGGTCGGGTTCATTCGAACGCCGACGGGTTAAGTCGAAGACCATGTGTCGAGTCTTGCACCCATTGTTCTAGAAAAGAGAGCAGAGATGATCTAGTTAACGAGAGTTCATCTCGGAAAGAATTAGTCTCGGTAAAGTCCGTAAGTGACGCCAGAACCTGGGCAGTCTCTGGTGTTAAGTCTGAAAATTTGACTGAGACTGAAATGTGTGGAAAGCATTTGAAATGTGAAAGCGATGATAGGCTGGTACAAAAAGAGACAATTTCAAACGAAAGATGTATGTACCAAACGAATCATCGGGAGAATGAAAGTAACGGTATGGGTAGACGCATGACCGGAACAGACACGCGAGTGACTAAGTCCTTAGTCAGTGTTTGCATGAGTCAGTCAGACAGTGAGTTTGCTGGAGAAACAACAAATGTTGTTTGCAAACAAAAGTCAAATGAAAACAAAGCTAGGGAGTCTGAGTTTATTCGAGTAGTTGAAACTCGGGGGATGAAACGAAAAACTGAGGTATCCAATGATTCTGCTATAAGAGATAGTTTTGATTATGACCTAGTCCAAAGTCAGGAAAATGATAGAAATTTGCGGTTGATTAAGTCTTGGGTAATTAAACAACAGAAACCAAGTTGGGCCGAGGTGGCTGCCGAGGGTGTAGAAGTTAAATATATCTGGAATCGCTTAGATTCGTTTGCTATCAGGGACGGTGTACTCTGTAGGAAGTGGGAAAGCGACAATGGCAACAATGTAACATGGCAAATAGTCATACCAACCATACTTAGAGATGCGATTTTAAAACAATTACACGATAGTGTAACAGGCGGACATTTAGGTGTCAAGAAAACTCTAAGTAAAGTTAGGGGGCGTTATTTCTGGTTTGGTATGCGGAATTTTGTAGAGAAATGGTGTAAACAGTGTGATGTTTGTGCTAGTCGTAAGTCCCCTAGTACAAAAGCTAAAGCTCCCATGAAAAAGTATGTTGTCGGAGTTTCCCTAGAGAGGGTTGCTATAGACATAATGGGTCCTCTCCCAATATCTGTTAACTCAAACAGATATTTGTTAGTGATATGTGACTATTTTACTAAATTTTCCAACGCAATTCCTATGAAAAACCAAGAGACTGAGACCATAGCTAAGAAATTAGTTAATGAATTTATTTCAATTTTTGGGGTCCCCCTCCAAATTCACACAGATCAGGGGTCAAACTTTGAAAGTTGTTTGTTTCGCGAATTATGTCAGTTACTTGATATTGACAAGACAAGAACTACAGTTATGCGGCCTCAGTCAGATGGTATGGCTGAGCGCTGCATGCGTACAATAGAAAACATGTTATCGTCTTTTGTGTCCGAAAACCAGAAAAATTGGGATGAATTAATCCCTTTACTTATGATGGCATACCGCTCGTCGACTCATGAAAGCACCGGGTATACCCCTAACCGCATGGTTTTCGGCAAGGAAATTAACTTACCTGTTGATTTATTGTATAGCAAACCTGTGACTGTAAATGAACAAATTCACAATGTTACTGATTATGTCTCAGAGTTAGAAAAATGTATGTTGATTACCCATGATTTTGCCCGGAAAAAATTTGAATCTGTCTAGTGATAGGTGATAGTATGAAAAAGTCTTATGATCATAAAATTCATCACAAATTATATAATCCTGGTGATGTGGTATGGTTTTACCAATACAAACGTGTTGTTGGTAAAAATCCTAAATTACAGAGACCTTGGCACGGACCTTTTGTCGTAACCGATCGGTTAAATGACGTTTTGTATAGGATAAAGTTGAATCCCCGCAGTAAGGCAAAAGTTGTACACCACGACAAACTTAAGCCCTACGTTGGTGAGAATAAGCCCGTGTGGTTTGTCGGTGCTTAGTATACGTTGTTTTGTTCTTCCTGGAGGAGTCGTCTCTCTGACACATTCCCCGTTTCCATTTATATAGACGGTAGACATTGATATGGACATGTTTTACTGTAGGATGACTGTATTTATACTAGTTGAATATTATAATGTGTTTGTTGTTTGTTAATGTTAAATGACATAAAATAATGTTCTCTTGCATAGGAAGGAGAGAATTATTTTACTATAACAGCTGTTGAATGATAAAATTGTGTCACGTTACAAAAGATAACGATATTAATGCTTAACGGTAAATGCTGTTGAGTGCTAAAAAAAAAAGTCGTTAAAATAATTATTCTTTTCCTTTTGTACAAATCAGAGACTGTACTGGCAAAACAGTTGAAACACACCTGAAAATAATAAAAATATATATATCAGCTAAAATATTAAAGAGGGTTTATGATTGTGATTTCAGGTGAAGTGGGTGTGTGCTATATGTAAAGATATAACATTTGAGAAAAAATGGTTCTTGGAGAGGCATCTTTTAGAAAGGCATAGTGATTTCGGGTGGAAGTGTCCAAGTTGTAAAAAAATTTTCCAGAGGAGAAGCTCTCCGCATTCGAGTTGCCCGATGGTCCACAAGGAGGATATGATTTGTTTCCACACCTCTTCGGGTCTACGAGGACAGGAAGCAGAGGATAAATTGGAAGAGCATAAGAGGACGCTGAATGACCACATGCTGATTGTAGGTCCTGAAGGAGAACTATTAGACATCAATGGGAGTGTGGTTGACGAGGGTTCCGTTATGGGCAAGAATCCAAACAACAGAAAAAGGCCCTCGGTAGCAAATGTAGATGTTGTCAAACCAAAACTTTTAAAAACAGTAGTTGAGACAAATGAAAACAGTTCGTCGGAGAAACAAAAAGAAATAAAACTACAAACACTAAGGAGGTTAATGAACGATTTATCCAGTGAATGTGGCATGAGCGTCACACTGAAGCCCTTGGACGAAGATAAAGAAGAACGGGTAGTCAAAATAACTGAGACGAAGTCCGTTGAATGCAAACTTAAGGATGATGCTCGTTGTTCCTCTTCATCCTCCTCCTCATCGTCGTCGTCGTCGTCAGGCTCCACTAAATCCCAATCCGAAGTTGTGTCTAGGAGGGCTAGGGAAGAATCCGTGGAGCGACTAGTTGAGGTCTGTCGACTTCCCCAATGTCGTCAGGATACGGCCGTAGTTCCTCAAAATTCTACTGAGGTTTTCTTACAATCCTTACAACTGATGCAGGAACAGGTTGTTTATTTGAATGTAGGCGGGGCCAAGTTTGAAACCAGCAAGGTAACCCTCAGGTCGGATCCCGGCAGTGTATTTGCACAGATGCTCCTCCCAACCTCCCCGTTCCGGGCCAGTGGAAACACTTATTTTTTTGATAGAGACCCAACACATTTCCGGGTCATCTTGGGTTATTTGCGAAATGGTTGTTTGTTGGAGAAAAAGATGCTCCCAGGAGATGCTAAGTTCCTGTATGAGATTCAATTAGAAGCGAAGTTTTACAGATTATTTGGTTTGGTTGCGCTGGTGGAAGAAAGACTGCGAGACTTGTGCATGTGTAAATTGGTGACGGAGTGAACTGAATTAAATTGTCATATTTATAATTATATATGTTGCTATACCCAAGGATATTTTATACTTTATGATGGAAATATCGCTATAATATATTTACAGCTTGAACGTAATACCTATTGTGGAGTCTTGCCTTGTGTGATTGATGGTTGATAATTATCAGATAATCACAGCACTGTTAGTACTGAAACTCGGAATACATTACTGCATGTTACAATTGCATGGCTTCATGTTTGTTTGTTGAAAAAAAAATAGTAATGATAGTTTCGTTCCATTTTCTCTCTATTTGAGGACGAATTCCTAGGAAGGAGGGACCAATGCTACGCCTGGTCCAGTTTTTAGTGTTTCCCCTAAGTACCGTTAAATTTTGATTGGAATGAGTTATTGATGTTTAATGGTCTGTAACTTGAATTAGTTGAAATGTATGAGGTTGCTAATACTAATAAAGTCCTTGATAAATGGTTTAGTATGCACTGACAGCTAAACACATAAAAATATGCTGGAGGTCATGCAGCGACTGCATCTCCCCTGGTTAAGTTCGCATTCATCTGATCATAATAATTGAGAAACGTTATTTCGTGTTAATGTGCTGTTGTTTCTTGGTCTGAAGTTTCGTTGGTTTTGAATATTAAATTATCGTTGTACATGAAATGACGGGGTTCCTCTGTCACCCGACGGTGACAGTCTATGGTCACCCTTGGGTAGGCTTAAATAATGAAAGATGAAGAGTCTGTTACGAACCTGGTTGTTGGCAGAATTATAATTAGTTGTCTGAAGTAATCGTTTGTTATAAATAACTTTTACTAGTTAAATAAATCCATTAAAACTATTTCCCGGTGACAGTACAGATTTTGTGTTTGTTGTAAACATGAAACATGACGTCATTAATGTCCCGATAACTTGAGTAACGTTATCGCTGATTGGTTAATTGTGTGAAACGTAACTTGCGATTGGTTGAAAGGGGGTATAAAACCTCCGGATCCGGAGACGGAGAGAGAACTGTGTTTGGTGTAGGCAGCGTCACTAGTTTCAAAAACTACTTCCAAAAATATGTCAGAAAACTTGAGTAAGGCGGATAAGGTGAATAAATTAGTGTAAATTTGTTAGCTTTAGTTGACTCAATGACGGTGTATGACTGGAACAGGTTATCATATTTATTTTGTCAGTTTAAGTATTGCCGGTGACGGAGCTCAGCGTCGGTGACCTCCGGAGTAAGGGTGACGGAGTTCGGTGCTGGGTGACGGTGCTACTTGGTGCTGGGTGACGGTGCTCGGAGCTCGGTTATCAATCCTGCAAAGGGGTTTGGTCTCCAGACTGTCCAATTAGTCATTATCAATTATAATAGTTAAGTGAAGTTTTCATTATCACAGTGGTACATTGGTTTCATAATTTTCTCTCTCTGGATCTTGTTTATAGCTCCGTGGTGTAACAACACTGTTATTTCTCAACATGAAGTTGTGGAAATAAGTCTGTTATGAGGATGTTACGATAATTCTTTCGGTCAGACCATTGGCAATCTTATATTTCCTTATACATGTTGAACCGTTCCAGTGCCGCAGATGACAACAGTTCTCCAGCGTACAACCAGAACCCCGTTTTTATTACATAGCTTATATTAAATGTTATATTGTTGTATCTTGTCTTATATCATCGCTCGGCCCAAACGCTGCCTTTCCCCCTAGGTTTAAGCCCCCCTATAAATGGTATGTCTCAATTCTAATTGTACATTGGAATTCCTGCGTGTTCCGACTCTACACCAGGGTACCAGTGTTACAATACTGAACGGCATATCAATCCCTATGAAGCAACTTTAGAACAATGTGCAAATTTCCTGACTGTTTTGTTTGAATCTGGGTTAATATACAGGACTATTGGGGGTTATAGGTCAATGTTGTCCACACTTCTGCCTCCAATTGGGAAAACACCTATTGGTCAACATCCCTACATCATTCGGTTGCTAAAAGAGGTGTTCAGCTCAAGACCTCCTTCTCGTAAACTTGTATCTAAAAATGGATCTTCCTTGTGTTTTACAAATGTTACAGAAAGACCCTTTTGAGCCAATGTCAAAAGCTTCTTTGAAATATGTGATTTATAAAACAATATTTTTGTTTGCAATAACTACTTTTAGAAGGTGTGGAGATTTGCAGGCTTTAAGATTAGGGGAAGGGTCTGTTAACGTTCAAAAGAAAGGTGTAACTTTTATTAGACATGGTCTTTCAAAGCAAGATAGAATATCACATCAAAGTCCTACAATTTTTGTTCCAGGTTTTAGAAGAACAAGTTGTAAGATCCTAAGAAGGCTTTGACGTATTATTTGAAGAAGACAGACAGTTTGAGAAAAAATGGTACTGAAGGTGATAAATGGTTTTTAATTATAAACATACCTAATAAACCGGTATCTTCACAAACAATTTCACAGTGGTTAGTGAAAGTTATCAAGAGAGCACATAAAGAAGCAATTAAAATTTGTGGAACTGTGAAAGAGCCTTGGGACCTTCTTGTGCATTATTTAAAGGTGATAATTTAAAGACCATTTTAGAAAGTGCTGATAAGAGTCGGTCAGACACTTTTATCAAGTTTTATTTAAAGATTATTCGTGTGGAAGTATTAGAATAAATGGTTTGTATATAAACAGAATTCTTTCCAGACGGGTTTGTGCGCAGATTTTAATATTTTGAGATGTATTTTTGTTGTACATGTATATAGTTGATTGAGATGCTACGCCTCATGATGAACTGTTATTCTTATATGTGTTGTAGATAATCTTTTTAGACATTGGATGAGATCTAATGTAGTTTTTTATCTAATAGTGGAAAAAAGACAAAAAAATTACATAAAATAGAAAAAGAAAAAAAAGTAACTTTTTATATTAAATACTGAACTACTGGAGGAGAAAATGCTACAGTCAAAACAACTTCAGATCCTACCCACAGGCAGATTGGGACTGCTTAGGAATCAGTGAAATCCTAACGGACATGTATGTCAGGAAAGTTTCTAATTTATTAAATTTACAAATTTGAAAGCAAGTTAAAATTTTGTGAATAAATTATACTTACCTGAAATATATGTACGACCACCCTACCTCCCGCATGTCTTACGTTTTTTGCATGGTTTTCAAGCGCCATGTGAAAACTGGTGAGATTTACATGGACAGGAAGTGACATTATACGCATGAGCATATTTTTCACTTACGGGTGGGAGCGAGTTAAAGACCAAAAAGTAGAAAGTAAATTCTAACGGACATATATGTCAGGTAAGTATAATTTATTTATTGCTTTCAAATTTGTAAATTTTGAGTCCAGTGACAATTAACATAACAATAACACAATATCTTAAAATAAAGATAATATACAAATATACGTTAGAAGAGATTGTTTACAAACATCTGCACACCTAATGCAAGTTTCCGCAAAATGATTTCAAAACATTTTGCAACCATGTAGCAATACTTCGTTTTATATTCCGTATTTCTAGAGCAAATACATAAATGTGCAAGTTAATTACATTATATAAGTTACGAAATTAAATGCGCATGTCACAATTACAAGACAATATGGAAAATAAATAAAATTAACAAAAAGTACATAAATGTATAATATAATACAAATAAACATACACAACCTTACCTCACAAGTATTTGCAAAGGCTCAATCCTTGTATAACCAAGTATACATGTACAATGTTCAACTGGTATTAATCAGTGTACACCATCTACCTACAGTACATATATTAAAATCATAACTACAGTGTAGTTCAAAAATAGTGCTACATAAAATACTTTAACTTTGGTATTTGAAATAGTTTAAGTTCCTAACAAATTACCGATTAATTATCAATAATCGCACTGTTGTTTTAAATATTATAGTTATTTATAAAATTTAACTTTTTGAGCAATAACTTGCTATATTTAATGAAATAAATTACTTTAAAAAATCTTTTTTACAAAGGAGGCGGGGCTTATCTTCTTATCTGGGAACCATGAATTAGGAACATGCACTATTTTTGGACTGAAATAGAAAGTGAAAGTAGATTTTTAGACCACGTGGACTTCAGGTTGAGCGTTCGTTCTTATATGCAATGAAACATAGTGTGAAATTTTGAAAGAATGTTCACCCAGTGCATTTTTATATGGGACAGAAGTGTCACTTAATTTTAAATAAAGGTGAATTTTCTAGGATAAGTCAAAATTATCAAATTTTAATATAGCCGAAGAGTAAAAAAACATTGGTGGTCCTACACCACAAACATACGTCTAACTATAATGACCATATCCCTGAAGTCTAATTCCCGCCCGAAAACCTAACCCTTGACTTTAAACTAATAGAAAATCAATAACCCGAAACACCTGAGTAAAATTCCCAACTGAGTTTATCTGAGATTACTCCGATTGTTAAAATACTGTAAATAAATAAAATTAATTACTTGAACAGTAATGTCACTTCAACTGAAAAGCAAGTTGAATTAAATCATATTTGTTATACACATGCCAATATTACGAATAACATAATACTTAATATAAATCATATAGAGTACAAACCTACCTATACACAGACCTAAAATTTCACCCTATCACATACTCAACTCCTCCAACACGACTGAATGGAATTTGATTACACTTACAAAGAATCTTGGTCACAAAGTGCCATTATGCACCTGCTTTGATCGGAAAGATATTTGGTGTTTCCAATAGAAAAAACATTGACTTTATTATTGACAAAAGGGAAGCCGGGGTATCAATTAGTGAACATTGCTCAGTTTCCTTAGTTACATATAGGTTTATGACACTTTGAGATATTTTTAGCTACATCATGACGTCTCGTTTTTTTATTAGAGATGCCGAAGTAACTATAGCAAAGCCACGATCGTCTGAATTAATTTTGGTCAGTTATGGTTGGAGTCAATCAAAGGGCTCGAAAATGCAACCACAGCGCTAACAAGGACGTGATCAAAAGTAGATAACTAACAACCTTAACCACTCGAATACTGATGAGACGATCAGAATTTATAAAATGTCTGTTTCACGATAAACGTAAAATAAATTGTTCTTTGCACAGAAAAAAAATGGTAAGGTGCATGGAACATCAAATGACGACCATCAAACAAACAAGAAAAAAGTCAAATAAAATCTGTAAACATGTTGAACAAAAAGATCAGCTTCCAATTCAGCTAGACTATTGCCTGATGGGCGATATCTGAATTATAGTCTTGATAATCTCCAGGAATCATTTGTCTTTTACTGACTTGTCCTCTTTGTCCTATAAAAAAGTAAAATAACTTTCTCCATGAGTTATTATAAGTTGAAAGTTTAGCAATATTATTTAAGAAATAATACATTGGGACACCAATATATACCGATTTTATGCTTGGCCTTTTATGTCCAATATTTTACCCCGAGCGTTGGCGATGGGTAAAATGTGGGTATAAATGGCAAACCCCTGGTAAAATCAGTATATATTCTTGCCCCCAATTAATTATTTCTATCTAAAATGACATGTATATTAACTTTTTTTAACAACGTAACCTTTGAGTTGTAGGTCTTGTCGGTCATTCAGGACAAAATTGATTGTGACGTCGATAAAATATGTAAAACATCTTATTATGACGTCGCCATAAAGAGTATTGAACGTTGATTAGGAATATATGCTCGTTTTACACCTGGTGTGCGCGTCGTGCTTATTGTGTTTTATGACTTAATTTATAAAATGTATAACACAATCGGAATTGTGTAAGCCAGGCTTAATTAACAGAAAAAAACCCAAGTAAGTAATTGCAAAGCCAAGCACTGCTTACAAAAAACAGTCACTTACAAACAGATCAAGGATCAGCTGTATCAGACTCAGCATATCCCTTTAACAAGTGACACTTTTGGTGGGAATCGTTTGAAGTCAGAAAAAAAAGTCCAGTAAGTTACAAATAATAATATTGTAGCGAATTTCACTAAGTAAGCTACATGTCCTCGTCTTTTATAACTGTCAGTTTCGTACTTAATTTGTTGTTGTTTATTTTAATGCCATGATATTTTTGTTCTATGAATATAGTTATTATAATGCCTGTCATATAATCTGATCAAGCCTATATATGCTATAACTATGAGATTCAGGGTTTTAGTGTGTGTTTTCTTATATGTGTTTCATGTATAACTGTTTTCATGCCTTATCTTACTAAATATGATAACTTTTTCAAATATCATGCATCTGACAGTTGTGTCAGGATATATTTATTGATTTAAAATGTTTTTGATGCTTACATTATAAGACTGAATGTATTTTTCATCGTCCAGTACCAAATGGCTTTGAAAAAGTGTGTCGTAACATTTCTTACCTTTTATATAAGTTGCACTTAATGGTTCCTTGTGAAAATTTATCAGATTATTTGTTCCAAGTGGAAATTTAGCCATTTTAAGTTTCAACTAAATATCTTCCGTCGTTTGACTTTTATCAACGAATATCCGTTCTTGAGAAACACAAATCACACTGACGTTCATTTTACTGCCAGCGGCGTACAAGATTGTGAATGACGTAAAACGTATGTGACGTCACGATCCATATTTTTTAGTATAAATAGAGCCGAGTTTCTCTGTTTCGGGAGTCGTGTTTCGACTCCCAGAGTACTAGATACTCCAATAAAAACTTTATAGCCACTATTAGGCAATTCAATAAATCACTGTATAAACGGCAGTTGATACGAGTTCTCTCCCTTTGAGAAGAAGACCATTTTCAAGTTATACACTGCCAAAGTTTAGGTGTACTAGCAACCACTTGTGTCTGTCGTCTAAAAAGGTTAAAGAAAAACTTTCACTCCTACTGTAGCACCAAGAGGGTCGCTACATTTGGTGGCCAGTGTGGGGATCCCTGAATATAAAAAGGGATCCGATCTTAAGTTGAGGTGAAAAAAAAAAAACAAAACACAAACACAAAAAAAAACCACATTAATGATGTACAATGCAGGCACATCAAGGCAACCTAGTTTTGTTACGCTAGATCAAACTAGTACACACAGTGATGAAATGACAGAGACGGGAGTTGAACCACGACTCCCCGCATCGGACAGAGACGCAAACAACAGAAATAAAACTCACATTGATTTAACACCAACAGGGGAAGTCCAGATGCGGGTCACACGGTCGTCGGGAGATCATATGACGACACCAAATATAAACAATGTACAAAACACTTCAAACAATCAAATAAATATTAAACAACTACAAAAAGAGTTAAATGAGCATAGGGAGGCAGAAAGACGTATACGCGATTTATTGATGAGTCATTCTGACGGTGCACATTGCGATGGACATCGTGGTTTTGATACTTTTGATTTTAATTCTTTATCCTGTGGAGGGGGAGATATGAGACATGGGGACGCCCATTGTCAAGACAATCTCCGCGGTCCAGGGTTTGATCAGTGCGGTGGCGCCAGCACTAACTCTTCACAGAAGGCTCCTTCGAACATGCGTGTTCAAGGTAGCGGGACTGCCTTAGTCGGCGGGAACTGGTGTGTAGACACCATGACTCAATCAGATGATAGAATTACTGATGTAGGGAATGGGACAGGGGCACGCTCCCGAAATCAAAATTATGATGCTCAATTCAAAAACGACACTTTTCAAATCAATCCACATACAAAAATTAAGAAACCCCCAAATTTCGACGGTACTACTGGTTGGCAGGATTTCTTGGTACAATTTGAAATGATATCTGAAATCAATAGATGGAATAATCAAACAAAAGCTTTTGAGCTTGCTACTAGTTTAAGGGGAACCGCACAAGAAATTGTCACAGAGTTAGAACCATCTAGGCGACTTGACTATGGCTACTTAGTTTCTGCTCTCACGTCACGATTTGAACCTCCAAATCAAGAAAATTTGTACAAAGTCCAAATGAATTCCTTTCTTAGAAAAACTGGTCAGTCTCTGCCGGAAATGGCACAAGAAATTAGGCGAATTACTCGTATGGCCTACCCCACCGCCCCCGTTGAAATTAGAAATCAGCTAGCTAAAGACTGCTTCGTTAAGGCACTAAATGATCCTAAAATCCAGCTTTCTATATTTCAAAGAGAGCCTAAGACAATCGACGACTGCGTACGCTACGGCGTAGAATACGAGGCATTTATGCTAGAACAAAAGAGGGTTAATTTTCCAAAACACGGAGTTCGAATGATTACGGAAGCTGATAGCGCTGAAAGGGAGCTCACGGAAGCTCGACTATTAAAAATAAGTGACCAAATACAAAACATTGACAATAAAATTGACCGTAAACCGACGTCACTAATTTGTTACTATTGTAACACACCTGGCCATATTAGACGAAATTGTCCTAAATTAAAAACTGGTAATGCAAGATTTCAACAATCGAGAAAAGCTACACCCCAAATTAGCTATCAAAGTACTAGAAGTACTCAAGCAACGCAGACAGACGGACAAATTAAACCAAATTTTCAGAAAAACTTTTAAACGCTGGGGATACGGACCGGTCACCAGCACATGAAAACTTTAGCGAAGGGTCCATTGAATTGATGAAGGCACAAAAACAAGACAGTTTATTTTTGAAATGTTTAGTGTTTGATATTGAAGTTAACACTTTAATTGATACAGGCTCAACGATCTGTATTTTGCATATCAATAAATACAAAATGATTCCAACCGTTGTTCGGCCTGAAATAAAAACCAATTGTTCAAAACTCAGTCTAGCTGACGGGAGTAGTATAAATACTTTAGGATATATATACTTACCTTTTCAGATAGGTAGTTCTCAATTTACCCACCGATTTACTGTGGCAGATATAGATGTTCCAGCTGTTATAGGCTACGACTTTTTAAATAAATACAAATGCACACTGCAAATGGGTAGTGGAGTTCTAACGATAGGTAAAGACAAAATTACTTGTCTCAATGAGAGTAAGATTGACTCACTTTTCAGAATAGCTCTGAATGAAAACGTAACAATCCCACCAAATACGGAGGTAATAACTTCCGGCATTATTGTTGGAGACTCGGGGTCCATTATGAATGCTATAGTCGAGCCATTAAATACATGTAATAAAAATGTTGAAAATATTTTGGTAGCAAAAACACTGGTAGATCCAAGTTGTGGGTTTGTGCCATTGCGTTTGGCAAATGTAAATGACTACGAGGTTGTATTAAAACACTCGACATGCGTAGCGACTTGTGAACAAATTGTTTCAGCAAAACAGCAAAATAAAACAACCGTCAAATATATGAGAATAAATAAGCCTGATGAGCACAATTCAGGTGATCTTCCTGATCATTTAAAAGAACTAAAACAGAGAAGTACCGAAACACTTAATGATACTCAAATACAGAAACTACATGAAAACAAAATGAACAAACATTTTCCAAAAGCAAAGACGACCTAGGTACCGCTAGTACAATTAAACACAAAATAAATACTGGCAAGGCCAAACCATTCAAGCAACCGCTAAGGCGTATCCCAATCACAAAACGAGAGGCAGTAGATAAAGAAATTCAGAGACTCCTTGATTGCAATATCATTGAGCCTTCAACAAGCCCTTGGGCTTCAAACATTGTTCCAGTAACTAAAAAAGATGGTTCAATACGAATTTGTGTAGACATGAGGTCCTTAAATAACCTCACAATAAAAGATTCATACCCACTGCCAAGAATAGATGACTCGCTCGATGCCTTAAGGGGGTCTACTTGGTTTAGTGTACTCGATTTATCAAGCGGGTATTTTCAGGTTTTAATGGACGAAAATGACAAAGAGAAAACCGCCTTTACTAGTACAAAAGGCTTGTTTCAATTTAAGGTCATGGCCATGGGACTATGTAATGGGGTAGCTACATTCCAGAGGTTAATGGAATATGTACTTGCAGGCCTTAATTGGAGGACCTGTCTCATTTATATAGATGACATTATTGTATTTTCAGACTCCTTTGAGTCACATTTAGTTAGGTTAAACGAGGTTTTAGAAAGAATTTCTAAAGAGGGGTTAAAAATTTCTCCAGACAAGTGTTCATTGTTTCAGCGGCGAGTGTCTTTCTTGGGTCATGTTGTCTCATCAGAAGGTATTGCAGCAGATCCAAGTAAGATAGAAGCGGTTAAATCATGGCCCAATCCTACTTCTATTAGGGATATTCGTAGCTTTTTAGGGACATGTTCCTATTACAGAAAATTCATAAAAGACTTCGCTTCTATAGCTAAAGAGCTACACAAATTAACAGAAGAGAACTGCTCATTTAATTGGACAGACAAGTGTGAAGAATCATTTACAAAATTAAAAACTGCTTTGGTTTCAGCACCAATACTGGGTTTCCCAGACATGTCAAAACCTTTTATCTTAGATACCGATGCCAGTGGCTACGGTGTCGGTGCTGTTTTATCGCAACTTGTAGATGGCAAAGAAAAAGTTATTGCCTACTATAGTAAATCACTCAGTAAAGCCCAACGCCAATACTGTGTAACAAGGCGAGAGCTTTTGGCAATCGTAATGAGTGTGAAGCAATTTCACCATTACCTTTATGGGTCTAAATTCATTGCTCGCACAGATCATGGTGCTCTCACATGGCTTCTCAGATTTAAAAACCCGGAAGGACAGATGGCCAGGTGGCTTGAACAACTAAATACATACAACTTTGAGGTTCATCACAGGTCTGGTAAACAACATAGTAATGCCGACGGTCTTTCAAGAAGGCCATGCTCTGAATGCAAGTTTTGCAAGAGACAGGAAGAAAAAGAACTGGACACACCAGAAAACGAGTCTTGTAGAAGGGCCAAGAAGATACCTCTTGATCATGAACAGCTTATTGATGATGATGATTCTTGTAGGTGGATCCAGAGTAAAAGCCCCAACGAAGTTTCACAGGCTCAAATGAGTGATGCAGTCCTTAAACGATTTCAAGAGTTGAAGCAAATCTTTAAAGAGAAACCAAATTGGGCTGATGTCTCCACTGAGAGTGTCCCACTTAAAAAGTACTGGTCCCAGTGGGACAAAATAGTACTTGAAAATGGCATTTTGTATCGCAAATGGGTCCATTCCACTACTGAACAAACTATTAAGCAACTGATAATTCCAGAAATATGGGTTAAGGAAATATTAGAAATGGTCCATGATAGCAAACAATGTGGGCATCTTGGCATTAACAAAACAATTGGGAGGGTTCAAAACAGATTTTATTGGTTGGGTTACAAACGTGATATATTGCATCACATACAATATTGCAATGCATGTAATGCACGCAAACAACCTCCTCGAAAAGCCAAAAGCAAAATGAAACAATATAATGTCGGTGCACCATTAGAAAGGGTGGCCTTAGACCTAATTGGTCCTTTCCCCTTATCAAACAAAGGCAACAAGTATGCACTTATAGTTTCGGATTATTTTACCAAATGGGCTGAGGGTTATCCCCTACCCAATATAGAAGCACAAACTGTAGCTGACAGTTTTCTGACAAATTTTGTTTGTAGATACGGAGTTCCTCTACAGGTACACACTGATCAGGGCAGACAGTTTGAATCTAAGCTTTTTAAGGAGCTCTGTGAAAAACTTGATATAGACAAAACAAGAACCACGGCTTTTCGACCACAAAGTGATGGTCTGGTAGAAAGGTTAAATAGAACACTAGAGGATATTGTCAGTAAATATGTCACAAAATATCAGAGAGACTGGGATGATCAGCTCACTTGGGCTCTTATGGCATATAGGTCATCTGAACATGAATCTACTAAGCTATCGCCTTGCATGATGATGCTTGGACGTGAAATAAAACTGCCCTTAGACCTTATTTATGGCCCACACCCTGAAAAAGATGTGTTTACAAATGAGACAGAGGCTGCTAATGCTTATGTTAAAACAACACAAAAACTTTTGTGGAAAGTACATGCTAAAGCTAGAGAGAATATAGCGTGTGCCAGTGACAAACAAAAACGATCATACGACATAAGAACACATAGAAACAAATACAGAGCTGGAGATCCAGTCTGGCTATATGTCCCTATAAAACAAAAGAACATAAGTCCCAAACTGCAAAAACAATGGGATGGTCCATTCGTTATAGTAGAAGTTATCTCTGATGAACTATATAAGATTCGAAAAGCTCCAAACTCAAAATTTTCTGTTGTACATCATGACAGACTAAAGCCATTCTTTGGTGAATATGATAATTGGTTTTGGAAAAACTATGAAAATCAAAGTGCTGATGACACTGCAAGACGGGATGTTCCTCCTGAAAATATAAGAATAATAAATTGAATAAAACAATTTAACAAAACAAAAAAAAATGTCTGAGATACTAACTTCTGGAAAAAAATAAAATAAATAGAATTATCTCTGGTCAAGTGCTAAAAAACACCTAAATTTAAATACTTTAAAAAAAAAAAAAAACTTAAAAAAAAAAAAACACAAAAAATTAATCAAGTTTTTTAAAATTAAATACTTACAGATGTATGATTGCAAGAAGTGTGGGGCAACCTACAGGAGTAGAGATACTCTGATGAGACATGTTAGGACGAAACATCCCAAAGTCATTATAAAATGCAATAGGTGTACCTTTATGTGTGCTGAGAATTCAAGGGGCAGAATGAGGGACCATCAGCGTGCCAAACATGGGCTATGCGTCAAGTTGGATACTACTACCATAACCATTCCAATTTCACCTCAGAGGCCAATCAAGAAGAAACAGATACAATCTCTGGTGAAGGTAGTAGAACACAATTCTTCAGACATAGCCACTGATGAGAAGCCCATCACACCACTCAAATCACCCGTAGATATTACTTTGGGTTACGAAGATCACCCCATAGTGTTGTCTCCTGTTAAGAGGGAATTGTTCGCTTCTCCCAAAAGAGCTATTTCACCAAAGCCTCAGACTCCAAAGAAAAGAAACTTGGATACAACCGAAGTGGAAATCACTGATGTCCAGGAATCAAATGAAGTGCCGGTAATCACACAAAAGAGGGATAGTAGCCACCTGAGTCTTCCCCTGGAAACAGATGTCACAGGAGACAAGAAGTGGAAGCGCTTCTTGGCACCCCCAAGTACTTTCGGCAAGGCTGAGGGTGCAGATTTGGCAAGAACAATTCATAGGAGAGCACAAACAGCCAGAGATGCGCAATATACAGGTTCTGTGCTACCCTACGGATATGGATGTGTGAGAAAAGAGGAAAAGGTAGTGTTTGCTGACGGAACTACATATCACCTCTCTGCAACGTGGGTACCTGACCCTATGATGCTGGAGAACAAATCAAAACAAACTCAAACTGATGATAAAGGTACATCTGATTTTACACAGAATATTAACGTAGGGGAACTGTATTATGCATGGCCTTGCAGTGATAAATATACTGACACTGATGATATTGACATAGTTAACGTTGTTAAGAAGGAAAAAGTGGACGATCAACATCAACAAGGAGAATCTGAAGTCGAGATCGTGGTCATCAGTGATGATGAGGAAAACGATGAAGATGATATCTGTTCCATTGAAGGTTCAAGTTCAGCTTTGAGTGTGAACGAACACGAAAGTCTGCCAGAAGCGAATGATGGAAACAAATTAGACAATAAACATGAAATTGATTCTACAACCAAAGACGAACAAGAATCAGAGGAGAACAATAGTGACAACGAGGAGAGTGATACAGAGGTATCGGAAGAGGACAACAGTGATGAGGATGGTGTTACAGAGACAATTTGTGTAGAGGTTCAGTACTGGGAACAGTGTTCATACATTAGTTAACATTTGCGTTTTTATTTGAGTAGAGTGCATGATATATATGTGTATATTTATGTGTACTTTATTGTTAATTGCCTGTCCGGGACGTCCAGTTTTTTTAAAGGTGGGGGCAATGTAGCGAATTTCACTAAGTAAGCTACATGTCCTCGTCTTTTATAACTGTCAGTTTCGTACTTAATTTGTTGTTGTTTATTTTAATGCCATGATATTTTTGTTCTATGAATATAGTTATTATAATGCCTGTCATATAATCTGATCAAGCCTATATATGCTATAACTATGAGATTCAGGGTTTTAGTGTGTGTTTTCTTATATGTGTTTCATGTATAACTGTTTTCATGCCTTATCTTACTAAATATGATAACTTTTTCAAATATCATGCATCTGACAGTTGTGTCAGGATATATTTATTGATTTAAAATGTTTTTGATGCTTACATTATAAGACTGAATGTATTTTTCATTGTGAAACGTCCAGTACCAAATGGCTTTGAAAAAGTGTGTCGTAACATTTCTTACCTTTTATATAAGTTGCACTTAATGGTTCCTTGTGAAAATTTATCAGATTATTTGTTCCAAGTGGAAATTTAGCCATTTTAAGTTTCAACTAAATATCTTCCGTCGTTTGACTTTTATCAACGAATATCCGTTCTTGAGAAACACAAATCACACTGACGTTCATTTTACTGCCAGCGGCGTACAAGATTGTGAATGACGTAAAACGTATGTGACGTCACGATCCATATTTTTTAGTATAAATAGAGCCGAGTTTCTCTGTTTCGGGAGTCGTGTTTCGACTCCCAGAGTACTAGATACTCCAATAAAAACTTTATAGCCACTATTAGGCAATTCAATAAATCACTGTATAAACGGCAGTTGATACGAGTTCTCTCCCTTTGAGAAGAAGACCATTTTCAAGTTATACGCTGCCAAAGTTTAGGTGTACTAGCAACCACTTGTGTCTGTCGTCTAAAAAGGTTAAAGAAAAACTTTCACTCCTACTGTAGCACCAAGAGGGTCGCTACAATATCTACATTAGATTTGTGTTTGTTTAAAAGGTGTTTACTGTTACCTTCAGCAACTTTTCAACTTCATCTTAGAGTCCAGTTTTTATTGTGGGAGTAAACCAGAGTACCCGAGAAAACTACTGACTTCGGTGGGAAAACTGGCAACCGTGGACAATTAAGATTGGAGTAGAGCACACCCTGCCCGAAGTAAGACTCGAACCCGCAACCTCATATCGAAATTTTAATGCCGTTATATAATCCGATGTTAGTGATTTGTCGGAATACCTCACAAATAAAAAGAAAAAAGCCGACGAGGGTACGATAATTCTTTCTAACAAAGTCAGTGTTGACAGACCACGTGATCAATATAAGATGACTTACTACCTTTTTATAGCTTTTTCATAATGATGAAACATATATACATTTAGAGGAATAAAATAAATAATATCACGGATAAGTACACACTAGTACTAAGTAATTAATACATTTAAATGCAGATGGAAAACAATCCCTTCATTAATTTCAGCAATCGTTCTATTATTGTTAACAAAATATTTGAGAAATGCAGATTTTGAATTATTAAATATGACAAATAGACATGTTTGGCCTATTTTACTTGAGATCTGAACAATGACAGACCATTTTAACATCCAACATCTTCCCATAAAACCGATGATATATGCTAGAATATAGTTATATGTGTACTTGCACATAGAAAATCCACAACAACATCTGGGACTAGTATAACTTACTTTGATTTATAGGTTCCTGACAACATAAAGAACGATTTGTATATCTTTGAAAATGTCATTGCAAAACAGTTTGTTATTGCAAAACTGGATGTACACGCATAGCATCGTAGAAAACACAGGATACAATTTGTGCGTCTAAATAATTTACTAATGCATGTTTTACAATTTCAAGGAACGGAGTAGCCTGTATTTATGTTTTGTTTACACCAGAACTATAATATCAGTGCATTAAGTTAACTTAATTTTCTTTTCTACCAACAAGGTGTATGACAACCAAATACCGGAAACCAGTCTAAAGGTTGTACGTTAAAGTAGTAGTATTCAACAGACAGGTTCACTCTTGCCTCATATAGAATTTGAACTGCACATGATACAAGAATACATTTGGTATTTTTGGAAAGCTGAATATTCTAGGAAACTTGAGGATTAGGTTTTATGGGTTTTAAATGGACAAAAAAATGTTGAGAGTCAATTAGGAACATGCACTATTTTTGGACTGAAATAGAAAGTGAAAGTAGATTTTTAGACCACGTGGACTTCAGGTTGAGCGTTCGTTCTTATATGCAATGAAACATAGTGTGAAATTTTGAAAGAATGTTCACCCAGTGCATTTTCATATGGGACAGAAGTGTCTCTTAATTTTAAATAAAGGTGAATTTTCTAGGATAAGTCAAAATTATCAAATTTTAATATAGCCGAAGAGTAAAAAAAAACAATGGTGGTCCTACACCACAAACATGCAATCAATATGTCCGACATCCATGGTGAAATGCACCTTAAATCAAGCGATGATACCCTTACTGTCCGAGGTAGAAGTCACTCACGTAAGCATAGGTTATCCATTAATTCAAATGAATCAATGACCCCCTCAATAGACCCAGATCAACATTTGTGTCTCGAAAAACACAAATGTCTGGCCAATCGAGCAGTCCCAATAAAAACCTGTTCAATTCAAACCTCAAGATGAGTCTTTCAATACGCAAAACTGTTATCTAGCCAATATTGTCAAAGCAATAGTTCCATCTCAGTAACTGAGATTAAGAATGAACTTATAGCTGAACTAAAACATGATTTGAAATGGGTTAGTTCTGAGGCTCTAGCCCCACTTCAAAAGGTTATCACCGATAAAAACGGAAAAATTGAAAACGTTTCTGTAGAGCACGAAAGCTTTAAAAAGTAAGGTAATAAATGTAGTGGTGTAGAAGCCTTGTATGAAAAACTTGGTAATGCCACTACAAAATCCGTGCAGGATAACCAAAGAAATAAAGAATCTATCACCGGTGGGAGAGCTAGACGGGAAAATCTCAGACACCCAAGTAAAAACATTTCTGGTCTCCAATAAAGCTTTGCCGAGTTGGAGACCAAAAGAAATCTGAGATTTTCCTGTCTTGCCCTACCAGCGGTGTTTGATTCTATTTCTCAATTATTCATTACAAAAAACTGGTGCTGTTCTTCGGGAAAATGTCAACAAATAGTAAACCAACAGAACTATTTATCATTTATTTGATGATTTATCTCGCTGAACCGACAGTTGACGTCACAATACATTTTACGGGAAAAGGAGCGTGAAATTCTTATCTCACCCACGGGTTGAGATATATATAGGATCTTATATTGGTACGAGTGGATTATCGGATTTCTCCAATCGAGATAGTTAAATTTCCATAATTTACCTATCGAGATTAGAGAAATCCGATAATCCTAGAGTACTAATGTAAGATTCTGTTTCTCTAATTTAAAAAAGTAGTAAATTTGCAAAATGAAGTACAAATTCTTCCAACCCCAATTTTACGTTCATGACTTGAATACGCGGTAAATGGAAGGTGGTTTGTTTACGACGTCAAGTTAGAGAAAAGGATATCTCAACCGGCTAAAAATAAGTACAACGCTGTCTCATTAGTTAGAATAGTTGATGAACATAACAAGCATGCTGGCGATTTCAGAAGCTTAAGCGAGAAACACACTGCTCTCAGAATTGACTCCACTAACATAAAATACCAACCATAGAAAATTAGATCCTCATTGACCAAATTTCTCCAGAGTATCTAGAACGTCTCTCATATTCATCAACGTTCCTTGTAGTAGAGAACTTCAAATGACTTATGGTATTGTAGTAGATATTATTAACAATAATCTCAATCGGGAACTCTGGAATTTTGGTGGACGACATCAATCGCTCCCACAACTTCGGTGAAATAAAGGGTAAAGGGGTAACTTCATATGTCGTTTCAGAAACTGGAATATAACAACTGCATTATGTATGTCAAAAATCAAGCTGAAAAACAACCCAGCAAAAATCTGTATAACTGAGAACCTTACTATAAACCAACCAGGCTTTTATGAAGCAACTGTATAACCGCCATAGATAGGAGATATTAGTTCGTCCTGAACATATGATGGCAGAATCTTTGCGCAAAGGAAAAAGCCACTGCTATGACTCTTATTAAAACAAACGAAAGCATAGATCCTCTAATTGAATAGCATTTGCACATTATACTTGAGTTGACAAACATGTAAGACATTTTAAATGTAGAATTATTGTATCTTTTAATTACCCCCCCCCCCCCACCTACATAATTTCTTTTTTATAGTACGTGATACATTGTGAAACAACTAACCTGCTGACAAAAGGGACAGTAAAAACATGCTGACGTTCGATAGAACTGTCTGGATTAACTAACATTCTAGCTGTGCTAAAAACCTGAGAAAGACAATAAATATCGTGGAATAAATTTGAGCGGAAACAAATTGAAAACCCTTTGTCACGAATTCTGAAATCCGTTACAACTAATTAAAAATCTGGGATAACGAATTCCCTTAATTTTTTATCGACGTTATACTCCATTGTTTAAAAGTTCATTGTACTAGTATTTACACACGTAATTTTATCACGTGATACTAGGCATACTTTACAATATGCTCATTTTTTTACATGTTATTTGCACATTTCATGAATGGATCTCAAGTATATCACGTATTAATTAAATTCATAGGTCTATTCGACTAGATGATTTATTGTTTTAGAGTTAACGGGTAGTCTCGAAGCTTTAATTGCATTTGGATAGATCTCTATATTTAACTCGTTATCATTGGGACCAAAAATTGACGTCATTTTATAAGTGTTGACATTTTTTCATGGTTTTCCTGGTCTCGAAGTATGCCCTACACAACTTACAATATAGAAATATATGCAAAGAAGCAAACATCACATGTTTGACAGACACTCATATAGACAATAATTAAAAGAACGATGATACATGTAAAAACAATAAGGGATATAGCCAAAATACGTTAAGAAAAGACCACAAAGTTCTGGAAATAGGCATCGGGAGGATTAGATTTCAATGGCGAAGTTCTTTGGATTGAAATCGAATCTCTTAACAGCAAATTTTGCTGTGCGTAGTCTACCGTCATCCGAACTAAACTCCTCAATTTTCAACAGTCCATTGGAATGGCTTAACACTCATCTTTTAGTTAATTAAAGCTGGGATATGTTGATCTCAGTAGGGAACGTAACCATAAGATTAATTTAATAATGAACACGTATCGTATATAACCTTACAAATACCATAAATGACCCTTCTAGAGTTACTAATAAGCGCCGCCAATCCTTATTAGATCGCATTCCAGTTAGTGATGGCTGTGTTGTCTTCGACTCTCGTATATAAGTTGACATGAAGCTACTATAATATACCTGAAAGCATCGTTGCAAACTAAAAATGTTTATAAGAGATTAGTATGGAATTACTGTCAGGTCGATTTTAAAAAGTTTAAATAACTTATAGATGCGTTTGGTTGGGATATACTTATCATAGAAACACTGATAGTAATTTCAAAAACTTAATTAAAACGTAGGAATGTGTCCCTAGAAAAGAGCTTACAAATGACAACATATGGTTTAATTCGGAACTATGAAAAAAAATAAGATAGTGCAACAGATTCCATAAACTATAGACATTAAATCAAAAAGATTGATATAAATAAATACAAAATGCAAAGAAATCACGTAATATAAACTACAAACAATAGTTCTTTTTAAATGCAAACAATTTGGTAGAAGAATTGGACAACAACAATTCTAAATCATATTGGTCTTTGATTAAACGACTCACTAAAAGTACTGTGGAATCTGCTTATATTAGTAAACTAAAACAAGGACTGGCGATATGGCATCAGATAACTATAAGAAAGCTTGCCTTCCTCATAACTATTTCTATTCGGTGTCGAAATATATTGATTCTAAGGTTCATATTCCTGTTTTTAATTGCCAGACTAACTCAGTTATCGATATTTTTGTTGAAACTCCCTATGAAGTCACTGACGTTCTTCAATTACTTAAACTAGGCAAAGCGCCGGGGCCAGACTGTATCAGTCATCACATGCTAAAAAATACGAAAGATACTATTTTTATTCCGTTATGAAAACCTTTAAATTTTACTTCTTTTATCTTCTGTGATGTATCCAAAGCGTTTTTTTGGCATTCCGGTTTATTAATAAAACTGAAAATGTATGGCATGAATGATAACCCTCTTAAAAGTTATTTTTTAAACAGATTTCACAGTTTTTTTGCATAAAATTCAAAATCTCGTCTAAACATATACACTCTATAGTGCCAAAAGGTTCTGTTCTTGGTCCTCTCCTTTTTCTAGTATACATTAATGACATAACTGATAACCTAATAAGTTTCACAAGATTATTCGCAGACGAAACCTTTCTATCCGACCAATTTTGTCTACTAACGAAGACGTTGTAATTTTGAATCTAGAGAAAAATGCATCAGGGTCTTAGAAGAGGTTGATCAATTTTAATCCACAAAACTAAGGCATTCATTATTGCCAATGGCACTTTAAATAAAAATATAAATTTAATACTTCAGAATCAACCAATAATATTATTTGTCTTATATACACTTAGGAATTACTTTTGACATGCATGGAATGTTTGCAAGTTGCAACACGTATGGAAAATCTTAAGCAATCCTTAAGTAAAAAATATCAGTTTTACGAAAACTAAAATATGTTCTAGTAGAAAGAATTTTATTTTTTCCCATCATTCTAATATGACATCATGCGTTCGCTGTATAAACAAAGCCGTGTTAAATTCCAACAATTTTAGTTCGCACATGCGTAACTTAATCGTGGTTGCAGTCGGTTAAATTTTATTAAAAAAACTCGCTTGGAGCAAAATATTTACGAATATAATGCAAACCCATGTTAAAACGACAATAAAGTATGGTATCTGTTAATTATTTCTTAATTAAATGGAGTATGCAGTATTTGCCTGCTACATTTGACAATTTCATTTTTCACTTGATGGCACTATATCTTAGTATTTTAGTGGTACATTTTACATCTTATATCTATACTGAATTAATAAATAAAAACTCCATATTTTGCCGACGTTTCGACGACCACTGCCGTCTTTATTCAAGGCATATATACAAATGACAAGAATATGTATATGTGAAGTCAATAACAACGTTATAATACAATGACGTCATAAACGGGTAAAGTAAAGTAAAAGTGAAATTTGGTAGTAATATAAAGAGTAGAAATGGGGGGGGGGGGGGGGGGGGATACAAAACGAACGTTACAATACAATGGCTTCTTAATGGTTAATACAATGTCAATATAGCTTTACATATAATGTAGTATATTTTTAAACAGTGTTATCCTTTTTTGTTCAGTCCTTGTTCATTCAAAGTTCCAATTTTCTTCATCCAAAATTTTTCCTTTTCTTTACGATATATCCATGATTTGTTAATTTTCTCAATTCCAATTATTTTAAAGTCATTGATATTATGGTCCTGTTCATTGAAATGTATTGGTACAACGTCTTGTTTTTTATTTCGAATACACGATAGGTGATTTTGCATGCGCTCATACACTGTATTCCCAGTTTCACCAACATACACAATTTGTCTATACTGTTCACAATAAATGCCATATATTAAATTTGCTGTCCTACAATTTATTTTACCGTCAACATTGTATGATACACCATTATTAGCTGTAAATTTCGTAAGATTTAGCATTCTATTACAAATTGCACAATTTTTATCACATGGTCCCGTTTCATTTTCCCGTTTAAAAAATTGATTATTGTGTTTAGCGTGAACCAGTTTATCTTGAATATTTGTCCCTCGTCTATATGCTACTATTGGTGGTTCCGGAAACACTTTCTGCATCTCTTTAGATCTATATAAAGTTTTAAGCCTGTTACGTAATATGTTGTGGATGTTCGGAAGTTCTTTATTGTAAGTAATTGATAACGGTACTCTGTTTAAATTTTTGTTTTTATCTGTTTTATATTTTAATAGATTTTCTCTGTCCAAAGTGTCAATTTTTCTAAATTCATGGTCTAAATCTTTTTTCTGGAAACCTCGCTTCTGTAAACATTTTTTCATTTGGTATTTTCTTTGATGATAATTTTTATTTTCTGAGCATATTCTCCTAACTCTCATCCCAATGCCATAAGGTATGGCTCGTTTGACCGAATTCGGGTGATCAGATTTTACATGTAAATAAAGGTGCTTGTCCGAAGGTTTACAAAATAGGTCTGTTTCAATTTTACCATTTTTTATATATGTAGTGACATCTAAAAACTCAATTTTGTCATATGAATAACGTAAATCAACTTTAATATTTTGGTGAATTTCATTTGCCCGGTTTTGAAAAGAAATAAGGGAATCTATTCCATGAGTCCATATTCCCCATATGTCATCAATGAAACGGAAGAATGCTAGTGGTTTCTCTTGTGCGGTATTTAGAAGATATTTAGATATTTAGAAGATATTTAGTGCGGTATATAGACATTTTTATTAAAACGATAATTAATAGCAAAACTCAATTTGCTAAATTTCCAATTAATGGTGAATGCAACCATGAGATGCAATTTTTAGTCCTGGATCATTGCCATGACCATTTTAACATTTTAAATAGCGTTTCCAGACCATGTTCATGTACAATCAACAACGAACAAACAAACACAGACCTAGCTAGTACTATGGACATTGCTGATTCGGAAATACCTAATTCAATTAAAACAAAAAATTCTATATACACATTCAATGTAAATTTACAAAACAGAAATATTGAGACGAATAGTGCTCTGGATAAACAAAATGCCGTATTTAATTTATCGGACAAAATGTTAAGTGATGCACAAGTTAAATTATTATCTAAAGGTTTAAACTTCGTACCCACTTCAAAACTTAACTTTGGTGATGTTTTAACTGATCTAAAAGCATGGGAAAGACGCATGCGCTTACGTGAATATTTTTTTGAAAAAAATGAAGAAAATGAATCAAAACCTGAAAAAGAAGTTAATACTATACTGAAAAAAGAGAGTACATGGACTCCAGAAATTGGCCGGAACAGGTGGCTCGATGCATATATTGAAGAAGTGAAAGAAGATATAATTAATGGTCTCAAAAGAAATAATAAAGAATTCAATCTGTCGAAAAATGAACAAACAGCGTTTAAAGAACTTCTTTTAGATGATACTATTGTTATACGACCAGCTGATAAGCGTTCAGGAGTAGTAGTGCTGAATTCGAAAAATTATATTGATCAGGTTGAAAAGGAACTACTAACCAGCGGTAGTTATGCGGAAGTTGCAACTGATAACACTTTAAAAATAACAAATAAAATAAAAACGTTAGTCACCAAAATGGAAAAGAACAGATTAATTTCAAATGAGTTAAAAAAATACCTAATACCAGTAGATCCAAGAGTAGGAAAAGCCCAAGGTAACCCGAAAATGCACAAGCCGAATTACCCTTTACGTATAATTGTGAATGGCCGTAATCACCCAACTTCAAATGTAGCACAAGTTGCAGAATCCGAACTGAATTCTCATGTTGAAAATTTACCAACATTCATTAAAGACACAACTGATTTTTTGCAAAAGTTAAAAAAGATTCAATTACCTATTCCAACTAATTCAATTTTATTTTGTATGGATGTTACAGCATTATATCCCAGCATTCCAAGAGACAAAGCGCGAGAAGCATGCAAGGTAGCTTTAGACAATAGACAAACTAAATTTATTCCAACAGAAGTGGTATTACAATTTATTGATGTTACACTGGAAAATAATAACTTTCAATTCAATGGAAAAAATTACATACAAACTACAGGAACAGCGATAGGTTCAAAATTGGGCAAAAATTATGCTTGTACATATTTAGGAGTGTGGGAAGAAGCTCTTCTAAATACCGCACAAGAGAAACCACTAGCATTCTTCCGTTTCATTGATGACATATGGGGAATATGGACTCATGGAATAGATTCCCTTATTTCTTTTCAAAACCGGGCAAATGAAATTCACCAAAATATTAAAGTTGATTTACGTTATTCATATGACAAAATTGAGTTTTTAGATGTCACTACATATATAAAAAATGGTAAAATTGAAACAGACCTATTTTGTAAACCTTCGGACAAGCACCTTTATTTACATGTAAAATCTGATCACCCGAATTCGGTCAAACGAGCCATACCTTATGGCATTGGGATGAGAGTTAGGAGAATATGCTCAGAAAATAAAAATTATCATCAAAGAAAATACCAAATGAAAAAATGTTTACAGAAGCGAGGTTTCCAGAAAAAAGATTTAGACCATGAATTTAGAAAAATTGACACTTTGGACAGAGAAAATCTACTAAAATATAAAACAGATAAAAACAAAAATTTAAACAGAGTACCGTTATCAATTACTTACAATAAAGAACTTCCGAACATCCACAACATATTACGTAACAGGCTTAAAACTTTATATAGATCTAAAGAGATGCAGAAAGTGTTTCCGGAACCACCAATAGTAGCATATAGACGAGGGACAAATATTCAAGATAAACTGGTTCACGCTAAACACAATAATCAATTTTTTAAACGGGAAAATGAAACGGGACCATGTGATAAAAATTGTGCAATTTGTAATAGAATGCTAAATCTTACGAAATTTACAGCTAATAATGGTGTATCATACAATGTTGACGGTAAAATAAATTGTAGGACAGCAAATTTAATATATGGCATTTATTGTGAACAGTGTAGACAAATTGTGTATGTTAGTGAAACTGGGAATACAGTGTATGAGCGCATGCAAAATCACCTATCGTGTATTCGAAATAAAAAACAAGACGTTGTACCAATACATTTCAATGAACAGGACCATAATATCAATGACTTTAAAATAATTGGAATTGAGAAAATTAACAAATCATGGATATATCGTAAAGAAAAAGAAAAATTTTGGATGAAGAAAATTGGAACTTTGAATGAACAAGGACTGAACAAAAAAGGATAACACTGTTTAAAAATATACTACATTATATGTAAAGCTATATTGACATTGTATTACCCATTAAGAAGCCATTGTATTGTAACGTTCGTTTTGTATCCCCCCCCCCCCATTTCTACTCTTTATATTACTGCCAAAGGATGAGTGGCATTAAGGGGGTCTGTAGGCCCAATTTTTCTATGAAATTAAAATGAAGTATCCGCTCTCAATGGTAAATAAAAATCAAAGAAGACATATCGGTCTTTCGATGTTCGTTCTGAATTGTACAATAGATCAATGGGATAAGAGAGATAACTCTGACTGAACTATCACAAATTTGCCGGAATTCCTACATTTCCGTATTTTTGCCTTCTCGTTCATCAAAATTGAATGTGGCCGCATGCAAACAACAGCTAAATATTTTCACAACATGCTTAAATATAAGAAAGAAATTATAAACAAAGTATGATTCTGTTGTTTACATGCGGCCACATTAAAAAAAAATCGAATCGAACATTTTTGTGTGTGGAAATAAACCGTCCGCGGTTTCGTTATTCCTCGCCGGAAGTAAACAAAGCGTACCAGACGACAGCAAAACTGAGGATAGTTGAGACAAAAAAGACATGCTCTGGAAAATCGTTTTGATTTATGAACGAATGGTAAGTGTCATGAGTATCTATGAGACAATTTTGTGTTGATCGTAATGTGTAAACTATTCTAAACTGGTACAAACAGAATTTAAAGCAAAAATGGCAAAAACAGGTATTTAAATTGACCGTAAATATCCAATAACCACAACTATGACAAAAACTACAGAAAAAACACGGATATATTACTTGTACTGTAGAAACACCCAATTAACACTTGCAATGTAAATTGATACAAAAATTTTAATCCTCAACAAGTTTGACCTGGCAAAAAATACTAAACACAACACTTTGAAACATATAGTATAACTCATTAAACAGTACAACTGAACATATAATAATGAACCCTGTGATTCATCAAATTAGAACAGTAATGTATTTGTTTGCATGCAATTGCACTCCGTACTTGTAGAGGTTAGCCAAGTACAGATTTTTTGTTTAGAATAACCTCATCTTTACAAACTACTGTTGCATGAAATTACTTGAATGACCTGAGGCTTAGACCATTTGATCTGTAAAAGGGTGGGTGATGTGTTTTGGGCTTAATTAAACTATACCTCTAGTTTTCTGCTGTAAAAAGAACATTTAAAAGTACCTTTATGTAGAATGGATAGATAATGAAAACTGAAATTTGAAATTGGTCAAGCAAACAGTAAGGAGAACATTTGTTTGTGTTTATTTTTAAAATAGTTGTAGTCCGTGCATACACTTTAAGTCATCAAAAAAGATTGCTGTCCTATCAACCCTTTTTTTAAATTTGATAAAACTTGAAACTCATTTTTTCATAATGATTGATTTTTTCTTTTGAAAATTAATTTAATAATACGGGACCCCACCCTGATGCTGTATACCAAATATCAAGTGGCTGTGATTAGTAGTTGCTGAGAAAACTGTTACAAAAATTTCTTTTCCACCCGTCCGCTGCCTGTCCGACATTCACCATTTTATAACCCGGATTTTTCACTCCGTGAAATATGACCATAAATTTAAATTAAAAAAAAATATTTGTCAACCTTTATTTACCCTTCTACATCAAAAACCATGTCTCTGCTCAGCTAAATTATTTAAGGAATGACCACAATATTTTTTGTCTATGCAGAAATAACATTCAAAAGTGTGTGGTACATTTTTTTAATTTTTTTATTTCAAATAGACAGAAAAAATGTGGTCAATTCAGTCAAAGATATTAGGAATAAAATGGACTTAACATTTGGGCCTGCAAAAAAAAAGAACTACACCAAAAATAATTTTGGTGGTCCTATTAACCAGGGCCTTGGACCACTTTTCTTTGTCCTTAACTAAATATTACTCAATTTGCATCATTCTATAAATAATTAAATGCTCGACGCGGAGCACTTTGCTGCAGACCGATATCTAGGTGTAGTCACGATGTTTAACTCTCAGTCACTAGTCTGTTACCCCTTCAGGTTGTTGGATTGACTCCCAGTTTCTAATTTAACTTTCCCACCTGAATGTAATTGGGTATGTCAGTTACCTGCCTAAGGTATGTGGTTTTCTCTGTGTACTCCGGTTTCCTTCACCATTAAATCTGACCACCCTTAACATGGCCCAGGTGCGTCGATAAAAGGTATTAAAATTTGAGGTTGTAAACCATCATCTGAGGGTTTTATCCCATAATATTATTTTAATACCCCCCCTCCTTCAAAAAAGAGGGGGGTTTATACCTCCACTTGAGAGAAGAGGGGTTATACTGTTTTACCTCTGTGCCATTAAAAGCCCTGTTTTTTATATTATCTGTTTTACAAAGATAAAATAGTACCATAACACAAGTGCATAAAATAATATAATTTAAGATGCTTACAAATGTTTTTTGTCTATTGTTCATTAAAAGTGTCATGAAATATTTCTCAATATTTTTATATTTAGGTCTTAGCAGCCAGAGGTAATCAGCTGCATGACAGAGTAGTAAGTGAGGGACTAGATAAACGCATTTCCTCATGGAAAAAAAAGGATGCAGAACAAGTTGTACCAGATTTTCCTCATCTCACAGAGCAAGAGTTAACAAATATTACCCTAGGTGTTTATCAGCTGAAATTAGCTAAAAGTTATTCTTGTCAACATTTAGATGACAGTGGTGATTATTGCATTGTTTTAAATGATGACATTAGTGGAATACTAAGGGTTCGTATCCAAAGTCGCCATACATCATCCAAAACTTATTTATTGTGGATTGAGTATGATGAAATTGTAGTGAAAGACTGGTACTGTCAGTGTAAAGCTGGTGCTCGAGTTGTAGGAGCTTGTGCACATGTTGCATCTGTTCTTTGGTATTTGGGCTATGCAAGATATTTTGATGCAATGACTGATGTTAAAAATTGGTCTGATTATCTTGAGGATGCGTCTTTTGTGCCAGAACTTATGGATGATTCTGATAGTGAATCAAATGTTACTGAAGAGTAAAATTGTTTGAAAGCAATTGATAGTGATTTGTATGATACTTCATTTTTTAATACTTTTTAATGATTTCATTCCAAATTATTTTCACATGTTGTTGGTATGTCTCAAATGATATTTCATGCTTCAAATAAATATAATTGTAACCCTTGGCCCTGGTCATAAAGTCAGTAGTCAAAGGTCAAGTGAAATGTCAGTAGTCTTAGCCATAGGTCAGTTGAAATGTTAGTCCTCACAGGTCAAGTGAAATGTCAGTAGTCATAGCCATAGGTCAAGTGAAATGTCAGTAGTCATAGATCAATTGAAATGTCTGTAGTCATAGGACAAATGAAATGTGAGTAGTCATGGTTCAAGAGCCATAGGTCAAGTAAAATGTCAGTAGTCATAGCCATAGGTCAAGTGAAATGTCAGTAGTCATAGATCAAGTGAAATGTCAGTAGTCATAGGACAAATGAAATGTGAGTAGTCATATTTCAAGAGCCATAGTTCAAGTAAAATGTCAGTAGTCATAGCCATAGGTCAAGTGAAATGTCAGTAGTCATAGCCATAGGTCTGGTGAAATGTCTGTAGTTATAGGTAAAGTGAAATGTCAGGGGTCATAAAGTCAGTAGTCAAAGGTCATGTAATTGTCAGTAGTCATACCCATAGGTCAAGTGAAATGTCAGTAGTCATAGTGAGTAGTCATGGTTAAAGAGCCATAGGTCAAGTAAAATGTCAGTAGTTATAGCCATAGGTCACCCAGTGGTCATAAAGTCAGTAGTCAAAGGGTCAAGTGAAATGTCAGTAGCCATAGGTCAAGTGAAATGTCAGTGGTCATAGCCATAGGTCAATTGAAATGTTAGTCATCACAGGTCAAGTGAAATGTGAGTAGTCATGGTTCAAGAGCCATAGGTCAAATAAAATGTCAGTAGTCATAGCCATAGGTCAAGTGAAATGTCAGTAGTCATAGATCATGTGAAATGTCAGTAGTCATAGGACATTTGAAATGTGAGTAGTCATATTTCAAGAGCCATAGTTCAAGTAAAATGTCAGTAGTCATAGCCATAGGTCAAGTGAAATGTCAGTAGTCATAGCCATAGGGAAGGTGAAATGTCTGTAGTTATATGTAAAGTGAAATGTCAGTGGTCATAAAGTCAGTAGTCAAAGGTCATGTAAATGTCAGTAGTCATACCCATAGGTCAAGTGAACAGTCAGTAGTCAAAGGACAAATGAAATGTGATTAGTCATGGTTCAAGAGCCATAGGTCAAGTAAAATGTCAGTAGTCGTAGCCATAGGTCAAGTGAAATGTCAGTAGTCATATCCATAGGTCAAGTGAAATGTCAGTAGTCATATCCATAGGTCAAGTGAAATGTCAGTAGTCAAAGGACAAATAAAATGTGATTAGTCATGGTTCAAGAGCCATAGGTCAAATAAAATGTCAGTAGTCGTAGCCATAGGTAAAGTGAAATGTCAGTAGTCATAGGACAAATGAAATGTGAGTAGTCATATTTCAAGAGCCATAGGTCAATTAAAATGTCAGTAGTCATAGCCATAGGTCAAGTGAAATGTCAGTAGTCTTAGCCATAGGTCAGTTTAAATGTTATTCGTCACAGGTCAAGTGAAATGTCAGTGGTCATAGTTCAAGGGAAATAAGTGGTCATAGTAAGAGGGAAATATGAGTGGTCATAGATAAAGTGAAATGTCAAAAGTTCTGGCAAAAGTCAAATGTAATGTCAGAAATCCTCAGTTTTTGTGATATTTTCATATTTTTACCCCAAAACAGCATTTTAAGTAGATGTTGTGTACTAGAATTGTGAAACAAAGCACTTGACATTATAATCACATATTCAATCAATTATATATTGCTTAATTTTTTTTTAATATTTCTAGAAATTCTCAGTTTTCATGATATTTTAATATTTTTGCCCCCAAAACAACATTTTAAGTAAATGTTGGTGCTAAGTTGTGTAGTAGAATTGTAAAACATAGCATTTGACATTATTATCATGATCACACATTCAATCAATTATATATTGCTTGATGGATTTTAAAAAAAAATATTTCCAGAAATCCTCAGTTATTGTTATATTTTCATAATTTTGCCCCCAAAACAGTATTTTAAGTAAATGTTGGTGCTAAGTGGTGTACTAGAATTGTAAAACGTAGCATTTGACATTATAATCACACATTCAATCAATTATATATTGCTTGATGGATTTTTAAACAAATATTTCCAGAAATCCTCAGTTTTTGTGATATTTTAATATTTTTGCCCCTAAAACAGCATTTTAAGTAAATGTTGGTGCTAAGTGGTGTACTAGAATTGTAAAACGTAGCATTTGACATTATAATCACACATTCAATCAATTATATATTGCTTGATGGATTTTTAAACAAATATTTCCAGAAATCCTCAGTTTTTGTGATATTTTCATATTTTTGCCCCCAAAACAGCATTTTAAGTAAATATTGGTGCTAAGTTGTGTAGTAGAATTGTAAAACATAGCATTTGACATTATAATTAACATTCATTCAATTATATATTGCTTGATGGATTTTTAAACAAATATTTCCAGAAATCATCAGTTTTTGTGATATTTTCATATTTTTGCCCCCAAAACAGCATTTTTAGTAAATGTTGTTTCTAAGTTGTGTAATAGAATTGTTAAACGTAGCATTTGACATTATAATCACACATTCAATCAATTAGATATTGCTTGAAGGATTTAAAAAAAAATATTTCCAGAAATCCTCAGTTTTTGTGATATTTTCATATTTTTGCCCCCAAAACAGCATTTTAAGTATATGTTGGTGCTAAGTTGTGTAGTAGAATTGTATAATATAGCATTTGACATTATAATTACACATTCAATGAATTAGATATTGCTTGATGGATTTTTTAAAAAATATTTCCAGAAATCCTCAGTTTTTGTGATATTTTCATATTTTTGCCCCAAAAAACAGCTTTCCAGTAGATGTTCATGCTAAGTTATGTACTAGAGTTGTAAAACGTAGCATTTGATATTATAATCACACATTTAATCAATTAAATATTGCTTGATGGATTTTTAAAAAAATATTTCCAGAAATCCACAGTTTTTGTGATATTTTTATATTTTTTGCCCTAAAAAACAGCTTCAAACATGATTTTAGTGCTAAGTGACATACTAGACTTGTTATATGTACCATTTGACTTTAAAATCACAATTATAATCAATTATATATTGGTTGATGTATTTTTAATAAACTATTTCCAGAAATTCTTAGTTTTTATATTATTTTTAAATATTTTGCCCCAAAATGGTGAAAATTCACATAAATGATTAAAAAATGACTTTCCATGCCAGAGTGATGCCATATGCATGGCATGGTCACAAAAATAAAAACTTTCGAGATTGGGCCAAAAATGGCCCTTAATGCCACTCATCCTTTCACTTTTACTTTACCCGTTTATGACGTCATTGTATTATAACGCTGTTGTTGTTGTTATTGACTTCACATCTTCACATATACATATTCTTGTCATTTGTATATATGCCTTGAATAAAGACGGCAGTGGTCGTCGAAACGTCGGCAAAATATGGAGTTTTTATTTATTATTGTATAGTTTTTAATTATAATTCTTTATACTGAATTACATAAACAATACGCTTACAGTAATTAAACCAGTGACGATTCCACTGTAGTCTCTACACAGTACTAAATTTTGCTTCCGTACACAATACAGTGGCTGTCAAATTTATTTTTTGTTAACTTCGATAGATAATTACTGTACACTTGTAGGCAATAAGAACATCGGTGGCCAAGTGGTTTGGGTAGTTCGTTTACTATTTATTACGTGGTCTGTCAACATTGAGATTGCGTGTTCGAGTTTCACTGCGGGCAGGGTGTTCTCGATTCAAATCTTAACTGACCAGAATTGCCAGTTTTCCTAACGAAGGCCGTTATGGGTTTTCTCCGGGTACTCCGGTTTCCTCTACAAATTAAAACTGGACGCCATGATATAGCTGAAAAATTGCAGGAAGTGGCGTTAAATGTTATTAAAACAAACAGAAGCTATAAGTGGCAGTCCCTATTTGGTTTTAAGATTATTTTTTCGTTTTTTGTTTTGCTGAATATAGCTAAAATTCATTTATAAGAAATATAATGTATAATATACAATAACTATTGATTGAAATATTTCAAGTTGAAAAAGAAATTTCAATCAATTTTTTCTGATGCAGTGTTAAAAGCAAGTTTTTCTATTTCTTTCATGTTTTGTTCGTTTGATTACATCGAAGTTACTACTGAATTGTTCAAAACGTACACTGTAAACGCATATCATTTAGTTGTTTTCAACCTCCCTCAGCCGTTTACAACTCTTACAAGATTTTTTTACTAGATACTCAATTTTTAAGATCAGGAATTTGTCGAAAATGAAAAACTTTTTTTTAATCCATGTAAAGCAAAAGGATCGTGCAGGGCCCGAATTACATAAACACCCTTGGTTAGAAAATATGCGGTGGCGAAACATCCTAGCCACAGAAATCTGCTTTGTTTCTATCTAGAACTTTTTGCCTTATTGATTACAGAACGGTGTTTTCAAATAATAACTATATATGTGCATAGAACTCGCCAAGTTATTCATATATATGTATACATGTGTATAACTAGAACTTAACAATTACAAACTTATTGGAAATTAAGTTTGCAAATCACTATGGTAGCAAATTTAGTTTCGAATGTCCCCCTGTGAAATTTCTTAATATAGTGGTACGGTCCAGTTACAGTTTACTCACATCTATGATAAATGAAATGCAGTAAATTTTTGAAGTGTCTGTAGAAAGTGTCATGTTTATAGAAAAGAAATATATATATAATATTTGGGTGTCATCCTTGTTATAGTAGTAAAACCCAGAGACTGCCTATAAGACCATTTGACTCCTAGCTTTAGCTCTCTCTAATGCATGAAAATAGCAGGTTCCTTGTCAACAAAATTGTGTGAAATCGAGGTGGATGACAGGTATTTTGCCAGTGTTTTTCTGCTTGGAAATTGATTTAAATAAACAAATATATATGTCATATTGATGTTCTGTAGGCATTACAGTGTCAGATTTTTTCAAATGAAGGTATATGCTAATGATTTGTCCGATTTTCTCGCATGAAACAGCTGATTTTTATCGATTTTATAAAAAATCTTATCAAATATCAAATTACCATGAAACTGAAAATGCAGGACACAAATTAAATATATGTACAACATTTCCAGTACAATTGGATCTATGAAAAAACACACGTTTTTATTTTACAAAACAAGACCACGACCTCTGTTGATAATATTTTAATGCAAAAAACCGTATATTGCATCCTAAGAATATACGTGGTTCAAGATTTTGATTGTCTCCCTTTGAATACTATTAACATCAGAAAATTTTTTAACCGTATCCTTCATTTTTTCGTGAAGCAATATTTGTTGCATGGGAATTTTCAAAAATTAATAATGAACGATCATCATTGAGACATATGTTATCATTACATCGCAGAGATCTAGTATTTTCCCTACCATGCAATGCTTCTTTTTCGTGGTAACATTATTATATTAAAACAATAAATATGTGATATATCAACAAAACTAGTTTCTTCTATGAGGCATCAAGACAATACATTGTTTAGAACATGTATATTACGTATACTAAGTCATAACTATTAAAATAAATTTAAACTGTTTACCAATTAACTCATACTTTACGGTAACTTTTTGTTTTTGTTTCCATACAAATAAATGGATTGTTCCCCAATAATCTTTGTATGTTTTTTTCCTAGATTTTAGGTGGTGTAAAATAATAATTTCAATATACAAATATTCTTTGATTTTCATAGCATGATCAAAACCAATTGCAGTTTTAATTTCACATGCAACTTATTTCTCTAAAATCACAGTTCATTAGGCTTTCAGACATAAGTTTTCAAAAGACTAGTAATGTTATACAATTACGACAGCTCAGTGCATGCGATATTGCTTAGAGAGATGTTCCATAAAACATGATATCGCATGCACTGAGCCGCCATTACTGTTACATTACATTTCACTGTTAATTTTCTACGTTTATTGTCGGTTTCTTTCATATATTGATGTTTTTCCATATACAAGTATGTATAATTAGGCACTTTTTTGTCGTGGTTAATATCTGATTATTTTAGTGTATGATTTTGTCATTATTTTGCTAGACATTTTTTTTTACAGTGTATATAAAAACATTAACATATTGTAATATTGCACGATAGACGATTTGATAACAAGTGATTGCACGGCTAATCTATTTTGATTTCGTTCTTCTACCAAAAAAAGCTAGCCGTGCAATATAACTTATATTCAGAACGTCAACCGTGCAATATTAAACAGATGTATCATGTCTGGGAGGGGTATTTGTGAAAAGTATCAGTCGAGAGATGAAATATTTCCCGAGCCGTTAGGCGAGGGAAATTTTATTCTCGAGACTGGTATTTTTCACAAATACCCCTCCCATTCATGATTTATCTGTTTAATTACACCGAATATCATGATTTCAAAGAGCGGTGATACTTGACCACTTGCGTGCTGTTTATTGACTCTACTATCGGAACGTTTCCGATTTTCAAAGTCAATTACTCATGTTACGTCTACTTTGAGGTAAAAGTCAAAACTTCCGAATGAATATTTCCAGGATAATAATATGCGAGGGTTATTCACCCCGGTGATGACGAAATCGATGCAAAATCAGGAAATGTGCGAAAAATACACTGTCTATTGACCAATCAATAGCCAGCATTTTTATATGAGGTGTAATTACATAAAATATAGGTTAGTGACAGATACATTGTTTATTACGAAATGTAATAAAACTCGAATAATGTAAGAGCAATCATTGATAGGGGGAACAAACCCGTTGCAGCAGCATTTAAACTTTATAGAAATCCTTATACAACGGTTATGGTTTATACAGTAGAATATAGTATATAATAAATAGACGCCTGTTTTCAAATGCTCGAGTTTTTTTTAAAGAAAATTACTGTTTTCAAGTACTTTTTTGTTTTTTTATGCTCAACATGAACGATAGATTAAAATGTTTGTATGTGCGTAGTTAAAGCATATCAAATTTTGCGATGAATGCACTTCAAAGAAATATGAATGCTTTTACCAATTGAAGAAATCTGATTATAATTAAAAATGTCTTGCGTAAAATATTACAACAATATCGGAAATGTTTCATATAGAGACAATCACATGGGTAGTAGCATTATGTTTTGTCTAGATGTCAATACCAATACCTGATGATGCTAATAAAATACTCGTCAGCTAATGGTGCTAATTCCTCTCTCCTGATTTTGCTACCTCACACGGTGATTCGGGTCAATTTTCACTCGTATCTCTTTTCATATCTCTTACAGTTTTTTAGTAAAAAGATTTTGATAGATGTTATTGGGGAGTTTTGAATATAATGAGCGATGTCATATGAACACTAGCTAGCATGAGTGTGGTTCTTATTGTTTTATATTACACGGAAAGCATGAAAACTTGGTAACAAAGCTAATAAGACTCTAATTGGCATATGCATGGATGTCAATGAGCAATCGGATTAAAGTTCAAATGTATTTATAATAGATACTCGTTACCCTTACTTACGACACACCGTACAGGTAATATTAACAAACGTTTTATAAATGTTCAAACCAACAGTATATACATTTTTTTGTTGAATATTGTTTAACGCCACTATCAGCAATTTTTCACCGGAGAAAATCCCCGAAATTCGGTAGGAAAACTGGCAATCCTTGTCAATTAAGATTGGAATCAGTACACCCTGCCTGCAGTGAGAATCGAACCCGCAAACTCAGTGTATGCAGACCACGTGATCAATAGTAGGCGAACTACCTTCACCAATCGGCCAACGAGGCCCCCAATAGTTTATAAATTTATTTTTGTGCTGTTATTTGCTTGTCACCTTTAATGACTCTATTGGTCTCTCTTTATGTGATTAACTCAATTTTGTTGTTGACCAAACCTACCTACATGAACCTTTATTTATATAACGCTTAAGATGTCGACCATAACATATTTGTTTAGAAGGTCAAGTTTGAGAGTAACCTTGCTCAAAGGTTTGCTTCACTTGCTCTCTTTCTCTCGGCGAAATCAGCTTAATCTGAAAAAGCTCTAAGTAAACATATCAACCATATTAAAGAGGCTAGCGATAATGAAATGTTATGTTCAAAGAATAGAAAATTCACTATATAGGAAAATTAAAAATCGTTCCTGTTTCATAGCTGTTACTTCGCTACTTTGCATAGTTTGTCAATTTATTTAAAATGTTAGAAGCTAAAATATTATTGTTAGAAGCATCGTTATTTTGTCTGTAAAGTAGGACGGATGTACAATTACTTTACATAGGATAGTCCATTGTCAGTTGAAATACGTATGTACCTCATTTATATAATCGATAAAAAGTTGATTGATTTATTGGATGTTTGCATATCGTCCAACAAATAGTATTTTTATCAACAAATAATTTCATTCCAACTTTGCTTTTTACAATCAGCACCAAGAATGCAAGTTGTTCTTGGTGTTCCCTGTGTTGTTCCTCTAGTTACCCAGAGCTGTAACCAGTTGTAATATTTACATTATAAATAACTGTTCGGTTAACGTTTTTCTGAAGCTTTGACAAAATATCTCCGGTTTTGTCAATCTTTTCATTAACTCTATAACAAATATATAGAAGATATAAACATAATTTGTTGTTTGTTCTGATACATAGGATTTATAAATAGCAAATGCAACAATATAGTCAAAATGTAAAAGTGTTTCACAAATAATAATCCTGATTACGAATCTTGTAATCAAAAACTTAATGTTCTAATTTTATCTTAAAATCAATGTTACCTTTTAAATCTCTGCTCAGAAAGGTTGTAAATACGAACAGTCTATAAAGAAATGACTTACTTCTAGCTTACAGAAACTACACAATTGGTTTGGAGCATTTTTCCATCGAAACAACAATTTTTTTGTTGGAATCGTTTACTGTATCAGTTTATATTAAAATCTTTGAACTTATTTTCTTTCAGATAACTAAATATAAATAAACACAATTTTTCTTTAGCATAGTATCCTAAACGTTGACTATTTTCTTCCGCTTTTCAAAGCCAATGAAAGAATCGACATTGCTGTCTGATGACCTAAGAGGGTCCTCGGTGGCCGAGTGGTTAAGGTAGTTCTACTATTTTTAACGTAGTCCGTGAACACTGAGTTCGAGTCTCACTGCGGGTAGGGTGCGATTGATTTCAATCTTAATGAAGAAGAATTGCCAGTTTTCTTACCGAAGGTCGGGGTTTTTTCCGCGTACTCCGGTTTCCTCCCCCAATAAAACTGGACGCAATGATAGAGCTAAAGGTGGCGTTAAAAATTATTCAAACACACAAATCGTTTGTAACGTTACAGAAATCTACGGTAAACATTTCCAGACATAACTGTTTTTGTTAATGTTTACCCTCTTCTTTCAAATTATTTTTCCGCTCATTTGGTATTGATTCTTTTAATATCTTTGTCCAATTACTTTTTCTCTTTAGTGTTTCGAATATAAATGCGGTATAAAATAAAAATACAAAATAAAAATTTTAAAATATCATGTACAAGTATATATATTTTATCACTTTTTATCCAGTTGTCTAAGACAATAGATGGTTTTTATTTGTTAAATTTACCAAATATCTTGTTTCTTAATACTAAAAAATTACTTGGTTCTTTGTATCACCCAGTAAGAGCCCAACATTTAACTATGTCCATGTAGAACTTTGAACGTCAATATTGGTTTTAAATGTTAACCAATCTTTACCTAATGGTCAAAAGTATTTTAAGGTAATAATTTTTTTAAGAATTTAAAATAAGTTTAGTATATCAATCAACTTTAGTCCCATTTTATGTATAGACCTATAATTCAACAAAGCAAGCAGTAAGTATTTCAGCTATTGAGAACAAGTAAAGAAACAACATATAAATTCAGGAAATATGGACCAACGAGAAGAAAATTTTAATGCTGCTGAAAAACTAAAGAGTATGGGTAGGGTCAGGAAATTATTTTTTTTTTAACCGCTACACCGTGCCTACTCTTATCGACATCTACAAAAGGAGGCTTTTTCACGCAAGGGGGCATAGAACTCTTTAAATATGTAACCCATGATAGTCCGTATTCAGGCTTTCTGTATTATTACCCGACAATCCGCTACTCAACGAGAAGGTATCCCCTATCCGCCACCTAGGGACGCTCTTGGCAGTTCTGTGTGTGTAGCAATGTGAACCCTGAAAATATGATCCCAAATAAAAATTCGTTAATGTCTACTTCGGTACAATGCTTTTTTGAATCAGTGTGGCGTTTCGTAAAATATGCCGACTCCTCCCAAGAACTAAACATTTGTATCGACATGCACCTCTTATGTATATTACTAGTAACTAGTTGTTTTAAAGTTTAGAGTTTTGATTGAGTGACTGTCCTATAGAGAGTCTTATTGGAATCTAAATTTCGGGTAATTCTTTCGAGTTTTCGTAATTTTCATATGATTCGCGACAGTTTTTGAGTAGATTTATTGATCGGATATCTGCTTTACGCCCAGCGAGCAGTATTTCAGCTCTATTTGAGACGCGAAGTTAAACAAAGTTTACAAACAATAACTGATCGGAGAAAAGATGCAGGATTGGACATAGGGAACACAATTTTGACTGCCATTGGTATGTAGTGGCTACAATGAGCCTATTTTTTTCAAAATCTACTAAAGGAATCCTTCAATATCGTGCAAGCAGCTTGACACTCTTTAAATAAGTCCCACACTATGGTCCGCGGCCAGACTTTCCGTATTATAACCTGACAACCCCACCTCCATAAAAAATGAGAGTCTCTCCTATCCGCCACCCGAGGACGCACTGGGGTGCTCTGTGGCTCAAGCAATGTGGACCCTCCCAAAATGGTCCCAACTCTTGAGTAGGCATGTTGGAATCTTTCTAAACGGCCTTTTAAAGCTGTGAGAGTTGATATAAAGCTTTTATTTAACATTTAAACGATCTGCAATTTATCTTTCTTATAAAATCTTAAATATCTTAATTCTTTAATTATTTGGTTTTTCTTATAAGACGAAACGCGCGTCTGGAGTAGTAAGTCATATAACCTTGATATATGTTATGACATTTGAATAATGTCTAGTACAGAAAGAAATTCAAGGCCCCCATTCTTTATTATGACACCTAATGAACATAGTTATGATTCATTTGTAATTATTAAATATCTCTCCTTTGTCTTTAGTTGAAAAAGTACAAGTAGCATTGTCTGTTGTTTTATTTATTTCATGCGGTTTGCAATATGAATACAAAACGTGTTATAGTCTTGAGCTTGAAGCAACAATATATTTATCGTCAAGTTTACCCTTAACTTAATGATTATTCAATGTTGAAGGAGCGTTAGTTATACTGCCAACAAGACAAGTTTACATATTCTAGCCTGTATTAAAGATCTCCCTGCTTTGACCCATCTAAATATCAATTTTACTCTATCAAAAGTTTAAAAGTTTTTGGTTCCAGTTTTTGATTCGGGTTTTCTATATTTAGAACCTTTCCACAAAAGTGTTTGTAATTTAGGTCACCGGGAATTACGAATTAAGAAGATCATACGTGAAAGGTAGCATGACGCCATAGTTACATAATTACGGTAAATGTATTTTTGAGTAAAAACAGCAATTTGCTGTCAGTTTAAAAAAAGGATATTTTGTTACATATTATGAAATTGCACAATGTTTCAGCTCTTCCTTTCAAACTGAAATTATCCGTGAATTTCGCTTCACAAGACCAAATGTATTATTGCCGTTATTTTGGTATGAAAGATTTGAATCTGACGATTATAAATACCACATTTGACTTTAGGTAACTGGACGACACAGTGTAATAAAAATAGAACATCGATCCTTTTGAACAAAAAATGTATAAATCTAACACTGATTCATTCAAGTATATTCTATATCGACTGCACATATAACTTTTCAACATGCATGTAATAAATCATGCATTCAATATATACAAAACACTGACAAACAAATGGCTGCTGTACCCAGAACATGATCGCATACCTTTTGAACATTTTATCATGTGTTATCTATTGGTTATATACTAAAATGTGATTGTCCCTGTCTTTTTTTTTGAATTTTATTTAATAAAGAAATGACACAATGTATCAGGAATATTGGATGCACTCCACTCCACTCAACGTATTTTTAACAAGCATTAAAACAAGAAACAAAAAAACAAAACAAAAATTGGCTGGGCACTGGCTCGGCCGCTCTTATTAGTACCCCGCCGATCTGTAACGTCCCACAGGTAGACAGACGATAGAATTAACAGATATTTATTGTATACGTATACAAATTTATTCCGGCTAATTTGTTTTACGGCACTACCATGACAACCTCCAAATGACCCAAACATTCTTTTCTATAGATGGTTGGAGGTATTGTGGCAGTTACTGCCTAAATCCTACTGTTTGTAACCTAAACCGCCTTAGATAATTGATCATGTGTTGTGTAACTTGAAACGGTATGTACTACGCATGTAGATCAAGACGTTCGTTAAAATTAAACCAATAAATTAACTCTGTGTAAACGAGAATGGTACGCGTCAGGTTGGAGTAAAGTATACTTCAAAATACTGAGAGTTTATCAATCAATGAGAATTTTTTTTACATGTTATATAGGTCAAATAACCAAAAAATTACCAAGTGGCAATTAAATCACAATACGAAGCCATGGGACAAACAACAACAAACAGAACAAAAGAATAGATAAACGAAAGCCAACGACACGAACTATAAAGAAAATGAAAGAGAACTTGTATGCTCCGAAGAAAGGGTAAGCAGTTCTTGAATGTTGCAACACACCCGTCGTGTCGTTTTTAGTCAATCTGTGGGAAGATAGGTCCTGTTAACGGAAGTTACTGCACACACCCTACAACAAACATCTGTACTCAATTAATAGACAGATATCGTGTATTTCTCTATAAGGTGAAAATGTTTTCCCTAAAAATTCTTCGATAAAGACGATAAACTTTGAGAAACAAAACCCTGAGTTTCCGCGTGAATTGAATAGTTCGATCATGGTATTCCAGGCAAGCTCTAAAGTAACGTATTACCTGAGAAACGTTAATTTCATATGCTGGAGCGGATAGAGTGTTGCTGCACCAAGGACCTAATATCTGTTGTATCCTTTATTTCAAGCTCTTTTGGATAAATGAGATGTTGAAAGTAACCAAATCAAGGATTGCTTAGTGAAAACAAATCATTGATGTAACGGAAGATAAGGTTAAAAGACGGGACTTTCTTACCTTAATGTGATTGTAAGAAGTTTGCTTTATATACGAAGGGAGAAACGAATCGGTAGACAAGGTTGCACATTAGTTCCCACTGAAATACCAAATGTCTTTTGAAAAACCACTAAACTGAACGAATCAGTAGTCAACAAGAAAATCAAGCATTTCAATGAGTATCTTACCCTTATATTTGTTTTTAGATTAGGACCCATTGATGACAAAACAAGTCTATCAAGTTTTAAAAATCTTCTAGGAATCAAAAAATGTTTGAAGGCCTGATTTTATCCCGACGCAGTCGGTATATTTTCGAATTGTGACCTTTGAACTAAAAGACGCTTACCCATGGTAACGTACTGTTATTGAAGACAAGCTTGCATTCTGATAGGACAAAAATAGTAAAATATTCTGCGTTCGAACAAACTACTATAGTATACTCAGAAAAGTATCCCTATTTGCATTTCCCAACTATTATTTCAGCACACTGGTGTTTTTTAAACAATTTATATTTGCTTTGTTAACCATCGTATCTGTAAATAATCCTCAAGCCGGTAATGTATTTACACCATTTTTTTCATTTGACCCCCTCACACACGCACTCTCTCTCTCGTGAAATTATTGTCATATAAATGATCCTACAGAAAAGTAAGTAGGTCATTTGTAATTGGATCGCCAAGTGACTAGCATGAGACACAGTGGTTAGATAACACATTTTGTTTACTATACATTACATGCACAGCACATAGAATTAACAGAAAAATTCACTGATTGCTTCGTTGCAATTTTTTATTTGGACCTCGTTTATCTCTTCCCCCCCCCCCCCAATTTTTGGGATAGCATACATATTACCGATTTCAATTCACATTTAATTAGCATTTAATTGACAATTTATTTTCATGTTAATACAATTCTAATTTAAATATTTTACTAAGAAGTTCCCATTTTAAAAGATAGTTAAAATTAATAAAATAGCAAACTGCAATGAATATTACTTGATGCATGCAAGTACATATTTGCTTATGAAATTTATTTTAAAAATAGCTGCTGTTTTGAAATTTAAAAATGTTAACTAACTTGTTTTCGAGTTAATATACACGATACATCACAAGAATAAACTTACAACTCCGACATATACACAGAAAGGTTTGTATATGGAACGCCATAGCTGTCTTCTGTGGTGGAAAATGTGATATTTTCAGTAGTCTTAACTTTATATTCAGTACTTCTTTCTTCATATTGAGTGGATTTTACATTATGTTTAGTAGATATTTCATTATGTTCAGTAGTTTTTTCATAATGTTCAGTAGACAAACCATTATGTTCAGTAGATACACCATTATGTTCAGTAGATATTTCATTATGTTCAGTAGATATTTCATTATGTTCAGTAGATATTTCATTATGTTCAGTAGTATTTTGATTATGTTCAGTAGACATTTCATTATCTTCAGTAGAAATTTCATTATCTTCAGTAGAAATTTCATAGTGTTCAGTAGATACACCATTCATTTTGTTCAGTACACATTTCATTATGTTCGGTAGAATTTTCATTATCTTCAGTAGATACAACATTATCTTGAGTAGAAATTTTATTATATTCAGTAGATGTACAACATTATGTTCAGTAGATATTTCATTATGTTCAGTAGACATTTCATTATGTTCAGTAGATATTTCTTTATGTTCAGTAGTATTTTCATTATGTTCAGTAGATATTTCTTTATGTTCAATAGAAATTTCATTATCTTCAGTAGATACAACATTATGTTCAGTAGAAATTTTATTATATTCAGTAGATGAACACCTTTATGTTCAGTAGAAATTTTATTATATTCAGTAGATACACCATTATGTTCAGTAGATATTTTATTATATTCAGTAGCAATTTTATTATATTCAGTAGATACACCATTCATTTTGTTCAGTAGATTTAACATTATATGCAGTAGTTAAACCATTATGTGCAGTAGATTTTTCTTTATGTGCTTTTTCATTATATGATGGCGGTCGATCTTTCCGAATTGTGCCGAACACAAACGAATCCGGATACATTTATTGGATTTTTTTCCCTTTTTACCGATTTAAATGTCGTCTGCTAGTAGTATCAAACATGCTCTCGAACACTTGATATATCTAACATTTTTCAAAAAATCATGGCCGAAAATATTTAAGATGAGATGTTCCACCATCTTAATGATTCTGATTTAAAAAGGTTGGGCAGTTGGGACAATAGGTGACCGCCTGCGGCTGAGAGACGCCATGAGAATATCAACATCAACGAGGAGTGGCACTCCCGGTAACACTGATCGGCCTGCAGTCGGTCTCTCAACAGAAGGTTCAGATGTTTTACTTGGTAATGTTGCATGATTTTTGTAATAATTAAAAAGCAATAGAAAAACAAACAAAAACTATATCTATAATGATTTTTAATAATCAGTGATTAACATGTGACATGTTAACGACCAATATGTCACAATCTTTAGGTAAAGATATGACATGATTCAGTCTCGAAATAAGTTTGTGTACGTTTGCCAATATTTGTAATCAACACCCCCCCCCCCCCCCGAAACACTGGATTGTTTTTTACTCTGTTCTAGGCCTTAAAAGGGATATTAAACATGAAATTCACTGGAATTCATTAAAAAATGTATAAGAAGTTGATATTAAAAATCCAGATTTTCTGTTTCTTTTTTTGTTTTTGTTTGTGTTTTTTTTTGGGGGGGGGGAGGGGGTGTTTTGATTACAAATATTGGCAAACATGGCACAAACTCGTTATTACGAGACTAAATCTTGTCATGGCTTGACTTAAAGATTATGATATATTTGTCGTTAACATGTTAATCACTGATTATTAGAAATCATTATAGATATAGTTTTTGTTTGTTTTTCTATTGCTTTTTAATTATTACATCTGAACCTTCTGTTGAGAGACCTGCTGCAGGCCGATCAGTGTTACCGGGAGTGCCACTCCTCGTTGCTTTTGATGTTGATCTTCTCATGGCGTCTCTCAGCCGCAGAAGGTCACCTATTGTCTCAACGCCCAACCTTATTAAATCAGAATCATTAAGATGGTGGAACATCATCTTCAATTTTTTTGTCCACGAACTTTTGAAAAATATTAGATAGATCAATTTGTTCGAGAGCATGTTTGATACTACAAGCAGACAACATTTTTAATCATTGAAAATGGAAAAAAACATCCAATAAATATACTCAATCAATAAAGAAACGCAACATACAAAAAATGAGAATTGACTTCAAATATTATTTTAACAATTTATCACATAAATAATTTATACAGAAATGTAAAAATTGGCACACTTCTTGTTCATGAGTTCTTTTAACATGGAATATAACATTTTGTTGCATATTGTCAATAAATCACGCAAAAAATGTCATTATCTGTTGTGCCCACCATTTACTTGTAACACAGCCCTTACACTTCTTGGCATGGATTCAATTAAACGTTAAGTACGAACACGCGGTATCTTTTGCCATTCATACTGAAATACCTGCTCTAATTGTTGCGGATTTTGCGGCGGTGGTTGTCGTTGGCGCACGCGCCGATCCAGTTCATCCTACACATATTCAATTGGGTTAAGATCCGGAGATCGTGATGACCAACGGATCACATTGACATTCTATTGCTCTAAAAAATCTACTGTTACACGTGCTGTATGTGGTCAGGCATTGTCGTTGAAAAATTTCTCTCTTTGAATGTCAATTACGGGCAATAAATGCGGCCGTATAATTTCGTCTCTATACCTAACATCGTTAATATTGCCTTGGATATGTATCTGCTGTGCGTTCCTCGCGTAAGAGATAGCGGCCCACATCATAACATTGCCTCCACCAAAATTGTAAATTCTCTTTCTACAACACAGTTTTGCGCAAAACGTTCATTTCGGCGCCTGTACACTCGTATGAGACCATCTCGCTTTTCAAGCTGAAAACGTGACTCATCGCTGAACCACACTCTTCTCCAGTTCTGTAAATTCCATACACGAACGGTAGTACACCATCTAATCCTTGCTCGGCGGTGTTGGCGTCTCAGTGTTGCTCTGACGTAAGGTCTTTTTTCCCGCAATCCATGAGAGCGTAACCGATTGCGTACTGTCTGTGATGATATACGGCTCAACCCAGGGACGTTTACAGCTGTTTCTGTTGCAGCGATAGTCCTGTTCCGTAGATGGAAGTTGTAACACGCGGACGCCCTAAACGTAGTTCCGTCTGTCGTATTACCAATCTGCCGGTAGCGTCTCCAAAGGCGTGACATTGTGCTACGATGAACATTGTACGTTCTGGCAACAAAGTTCTGTTATTCCCCGGCATCGATTCGACCGATAGCGATATTCCGGGTAGCAGCATCTAACCCTGGCATAGCGTCACCTGATCAGAATTTTATTTTACTAATGCAGTCAAGAAAAGAAATAGCGGGGTTTTATACCGATTGTTCGAGTTAAAAAAATACCCATGATTTGCACGGGAAAGTCGACCCTGTTTTTAGCAATGCGTAATTCATAGTGTGTTCCAGATTTCGACCACAGTCGTTCAAGGGTGCATGAACCTAAATGCTTTCACCTGGAAACCTTTAATTAAGGTGTAATTATGATGTTGTGTATATATATTTGAATATTTAAAGGTTATTTGTCCGCAAAAAAGTTATTTGAAAAAATTTATCCAATGTTGCGTTTCTTTTTTGAGTGAGTATATGTCCGGATTCGTTTATGTTCGGCACAATTCGGAAAGATCGACCGCCATCATATAATGAAAAAGCACATAAAGAAAAATCTACTGCACATAATGGTTTAACTACTGCATATAATGTTAAATCTACTGAACAAAATGAATGGTGTATCTACTGAATATAATAAAATTGCTACTGAATATAATAAAATATCTACTGAACATAATGGTGTATCTACTGAATATAATAAAATTTCTACTGAACATAAAGGTGTTCATCTACTGAATATAATAAAATTTCTACTGAACATAATGTTGTATCTACTGAAGATAATGAAATTTCTATTGAACATAAAGAAATATCTACTGAACATAATGAAAATACTACTGAACATAATGAAATGTCTACTGAACATAATGAAATATCTACTGAACATAATGAAATATCTACTGAACATAATGGTGTATCTACTGAACATAATGGTTTATCTACTGAACATAATGAAAAAACTACTGAACATAATGAAATATCTACTAAACATAATGTAAAATCCACTCAATATGAAGAAAGAAGTACTGAATATAACGTTAAGACTACTGAAAATATCACATTTTCCACCACAGAAGACAGCTATGGCGTTCCATATTTGTATGTTTTTTATTTACCATAGTGGTCTTCAACTTATGAAATAGCTTTTCATTAGGGATATTTAAATATGTTTATTGTTAGCGCTTTGATTTTTTAAGCCATTAATGCTCATCTTCTTTCTTTTGCGTCCGTCGTCATTCACGTGCAGACAGGAGATGGAGCTCTTCTATATCGTATTCAGTTTGATAAGAAAGAGAATGATTGATTGATTGATTGCATGTTTGCTTTACGTCCAGTGAGCAGTATTTCAGCTATATTATGCAAGACTGGTGTGAGGGACATAGGAATGTAACAGTCTTGTTTTATCCCGCAATTTGTGATGAAACTGTTCCTCTCGTTGTCATGGTTATCAAAAATGTCTTTGAGTATAACAGAACACTGTCGTATGTTTTAAACTTTCTCTGAGTTATTGTACTGGAATTGGTAGATTACATATGAGGTGTCGGTCACATGATCTACTGAATCACACCGGATGTATCATTTAGGTCAGGCCTGAGCCAGCTTCCTTTAGAATTAACTTGACATGCTTGTATAACAGCAACTGTGTTGGTGATGTCATAAAGTTATGCACCTAATATAAGTCATATAATCTATAATCAAAATAAGCATAAATATTGTGTTATATAATCTGACTATTATGTCATTTATTGTAAATTGTACTGATATCCTCATGTTACACATATTTCATCTCCGATTGTAAATAAAGAATTGAATTGAATTGATAAAAATAAGTTGGAAGGACAAATATGTATTTATCACCTACAGTTTAAACATTTCCTGATAAAATGCTTAACTTTTTAAACTACAACGATATCTCAGGCGAATGACGACACTTGAATGGGCTTTGTTTGAATTAGAAATTACTTATAAAAAGTAATATTCCTAATAGTACTGACAACACACATACGAGTTGCATAACTCTATACTCTAAAGAGTTCTCATAGTTCATCCACAGAGCTGCCACAGTACTTTCCCATGTAGCGAAAAGGAAAAGCATTCTTTCGTTGGTAAGAAGGGTGGAGTGTATAGAGTTTATAATAATAATAATAATAATATATAAAAAGGAAAACCCGACCGAGGACCATAGTCAACAAGTGGTTAGACAGTTCCAAGCTCCTTGCACGATAAATACTCGTCTGTGCAAATCAATAGTAGAAAGCTCACTGTACCTGAATCAAGAGACAAACAATTATATGTCACAACTCTACTTACTTTGCCAGTGTCATTCAAATGTCAATCCCATTTATCCATAAGTGTGTTTGTTAACTCATTCTCTTCCTAAATTTCGCAATACAGCTCACTGGACGTTAGGCAGCTAATTAATATCCTTAAAAAGCAATCCCGATGGGAAATTAAACATGCAATTATGCTGCAAAGATAAGTTTCATTTACATATCTATTTTTTAAAAGATTTGTTTGACATAATTAAAGGACATTTTAAAACGAAATCATCCTAAACTACATACATCAAGCATAACCTTGTCTCATTTCCGCTTTCATGATAATCGAAATTTGTTTTAACTACTTTTTACTGTTATTGCACACAGGTTCTGATATGGATTATCTACGTTTAGTTTGTACTAAATAGAAGGGTTCTTACTGCTAGACCTACAGAGCTGCTCAGAGCGTTCCCAGGTGGCGGATAGGGGAAATCCACATTCAAAGTTATAATCTAGATAGCCTGTATGCGGATCGTAGTGCGTAACGTGTTTGGAAACGATCATTGCTTAGTGCTGTCCCTTTTGTCAATTTTGAAAACAATAGACTCATTGTAGCCGCTACAAAATACTATATTAATTACTCCGCATGTACCCATAGTCTATACTTTTCCAGTGGTAGTCAAAATCGTGTTCCGTGTACCATCTCCTTTTGTTGTTATTTATTGTGTGTTTATTTGTTCTCGTCCTGAAAATAGCTGAAATATTTTTCGCTGAACGTTAAGCAAATATTTAATGTATCCGTTTGACTATACTGCAAGACACAATAAACCTAAAATGTACTTGGTGGGGATTTTAAAATATATTCGTGCTCTGAATGACTCAAAAACCCTGCTTTCAGCACCCAAATGATTAGTCAATTCTCACTGCAGGCAGGGTGTACTCGACTCCAATCTTAATTGACAAGGATTGCCAGTTTTCCTAACGCAGGTCGGGGGTTCTCTCCGGGTACTCCGGCTTCCTCCCCAATAAAAACTGGACGCCATGAAATAGCTGAAAAATTGCTGAAAGTGGCGTTAAAACACCATTCAAACAAACAAACAAACGCTATATAGTCAAAACAATATTTTTAGTTGATGTTTTATACAGTATTGAAAATAAATGTCGGTCCAAAGAATGACAATATAATCATTCTACCATTGCAATTGACTTGTACATTGTGTGTATGAACTGTTGGAAGATGACGATTACTATTTTTTCTATACATAATGAAATTTATAACTTTTCAAATCTTTGTTGTATTTTATTTGATGACAAACCGGTACAATGAACATTTTATTTGGTTATGTATAGTAAACCTTTTATTCAGTATACTCACGCACTTGTTCAATAATGAATATGTATTTGAATTTAGTGGTCCGATTTAGACTAAATATACAGTCTCCATTAAAAATATTGTTTTATGCTTTATGCAGCTGCTGTAGTCTTATGAAAACCATTTTAGAACGGTAACAAATAAAATATTATCAAAGATACCAAGGTTATAAAATTTACTACTACACGTGAACAAGTTGTGTTACATTTGTCCTACTCACTTAAGTTAACATGGACTTTTTAAACAACGTATAACCTGCATCTGTTAGCGTTGATGCATCACTAATTGCCCCCCAAAAGCAGTCGGCTTTCTCTGATATTCTGTTTAAGTTACCGATGCAGCAGGCACGCCCTGTAATCGGCTTCGGAAACAGCGCTGCACTGCTATTGTTGTTCTTCCCACGACTTCTCTCTCACAAAATCAATGTCATCAGTTACTGAAGTTTCATCTAAACGCCATATTATTTTTCACACTTAATTATCTCTCACCACTGGGACCAAGTGACTTTACCTTTCTATAGTAATGAGATTAATCATGACATTATTTGTTGAAGAGAAGAGAGTGGTCTAAAGAGGCGCTCATGTTGAAAACAGGCACCTGTGTTTTTTCACCAAATTACATGCTCTTTTCCCAAAGAAGTGCTTGATCACAAGTTACAGTACAAATGAAAGAAGCGAAACTGACATTTGAGGCGAAATGATTATATTTGGCAACAATCTATTTATTATTGCTGAGAGTATAGAAAATGTCACGCTGTTTAAATTGAAGCGTTTTATGTTAAATTTAAAAAAGTATTTCATTTATAATTTTTATATAATTAAAATAAAATAATAATAGTGCTATACAATATACTTCGATTGTGTCATATATTTAATTTTAAGAGGCTTAGTAATAAAGTCTACAAATCAAACGTCTAGCAGAATTAATTTGTAGAATTAACCTTAGAATTAAAGTATTTGGTATCATGTCAAATTGACCCATACCGTGTTACGAGGATTTATATATGGAATGTTTCAACTATAAAATTTGTAGTTAAAGTCTCTTCACACTGATCTTATCCACTAAATAGCTCTTAAAAGCTCTGGTCTGCACGATGTTATGCCAAAAGGAGTCAAAAGTCCTGGCTTTGAATTGGGTTCGAGTACATATTGATAGCATATAGATTGTTATATGTAGAAAAACATCTCGAACGGTTATCAATACGTTTCAAATGCTCTCGAGATAAATGAGAAATCAAGGAAAGAGAAAAGAAAACTACCTAACAAAATGATTGTTGTGACACTTGTATAATGAATAAACTAGATGACCTTGCAGCTCAAGACTTGCTATATCATGTAATTTATATAAGATCGTTTCCCATCTCTGTATTATTCATTATGTTTCAATATACGTGATACCCGTGTCACTTAATAATCTTAACTATATTACCCTCAAGATGATAATTTTTAAGAACTTCGTGGCATAACTCAACAGTAATCAATAACACACTTCATATTTCAAATTGTAGTTTACGAAATATAAACGCCCGAAGTATTCTATGTTCTCAAAAGGTAAAACGAAACAGAATTACTATCCTAAAGATGAAGGTGTCATATGACTATACTATCTTAACCAGGTGTTGTATTGTCTAATCAAACTTTGCAGGAAACGCCAGGTTCATTTTTAATTCCACTTTTTATAATTTCCTGCCACCATACGATTCCTCAGGAAATTATTTCTTAATCTGACAAATTCTGTCAACTTGAAGACATCATGAAATTGTGATCTCTTAATTTTGCTGGTTTTGATGTTATATCTTTATCCGTAATGGTGATTAAAGAAATATAAACCATCATAATATGGTCATATAACTTTATTGATCCTTCGTTTTATTGGTCGTTTACCTAAATCTATTAATATGTTTGGTGTTTTACAGACAACAATTTCCCCATCTTGCCACTTAGATACTTTGTATAAAGTAAAACCTTGTTTGTAACAACACGAAGACCTGTCACGTCATTACAATTACATATCCCCACAATATGTGGCTGCATATATATACCTAAAAAGTGTTCCAACCATTAAGAATACAGTTTATTTATACCTATTTTTGGCCGAAAAATTAATTTCTGATATATATGTTGAAAAGGTTAAAACAAAAACATAAAAATATGTTATAATTTGGGTTTTAAAAAATATTTTTTTAATAATTTCCTATGTTATTAATGATCCGCTAGAATGATGTGATGATATTAAGATGCCTACGATAGTATATTTTTTGGTTTTTTGCCTCGTTCATATTAAATATACATGTACATAGCAATGTTAATAACGATATTTTACTTTAAAAAAGATATATAACAATATTGTAAGCATCCTAATATGATTTTTGCGGATAAATTATTGAACCAAGAAAATTATTTATTTATTTAAGAGAAACTAAAAACCCATATTGCAACAAATAACGAATACAAGTAAAATTTTAATTCTTAATTGTACGCACGTTTAAAGATGTACATTTATGAAAATTATTTTTTCAAATATATAAGATACAAGGAACAAAATAAAATAATTAACTTATCTTTTAAAAACAAATTATATATATCTTAATATCTTAATATGACCACATCATTCTTGCGGATAAATTACTAACCACAGGAAATTATTTTATAGTTTTAAAAAACCTGGCTGTTAAGTTTTTGTTAAAGCAATGTTAATAAATTATTAACACTGTATTATGAATGGTACTATTTATTCTTACTTAAACCCTAAAACTATGCGTGCCAAAGATAAGATAAGATAAGATTTTATTACTAAATGCAATACAGCATATAAGTATACATATTATGAATGAATATAGTTACAACATAAATATTTGCAAAACACAAAAAAATTATGCATAAAGTTACAATATGCAGAGAGTGACAAATTTTTTTGCATGTCAAATATTGTTACAAATTTATTAATTATGACAGAAGAGAGTACATGTGTATATCATAGTCGAATAATTAACAATACATGAGTGCAAATCAGTAGTTAATTTTTGCATTTTATTAAACAGTTTCAACTGACAATCAGGAACCTATAAATTAACGTGATATTATTATTTACTATTTAACGATTAGTGGTAAAACAATAATTATTTAAAAATAAGCAAAATAACAATTTGAAAGTGTACTTAACAACAAGCACAAATAACAACAGACACCGATTCCATGTATGTTTGAAAACAAATAAAAGCTGTTTCCGTCATACTGACCACCAGTGAATCCTTATTTGTATTCCAGATTGATATATTTTTAATACCTCAGCATCATATATCGGAGTATGTTTATATTTCAAGACGTTACACAATATCTCATAATATGTTTTCTACTTAGCATTTAAACCATAAGCTATTCAATACCATTAGTCTGACATTTCATAAATTTTAAAACAGTTTGACGTTTGAATTAATTGAATACCTATTTGTATTTGTTTTATATATAATATAAGTCACATCCAAGGACATAAGTTCAAGTCAAGTAAAAATACGTATTTTATAAGTAGATAAAATGTGGCAATATAGACCAACACACAACAAACAGCAACATAATTGGAGCATACCGGATGTTAAAATGTAATTATCCCCGAACTTTCATCTGGCATTCATTTTTTATGTCTTGTTATTCTGCGAAGTACTAGTAATTTGTTTTACTTTCTTTTCTTATTAATTTGTTTAAAACAATTAATTGATAATCGAATCTAAACGATTTGGTAAAACTCTGCTATGATCAACGTGATGACTTTAATGTCTCCACTGTTTATTTATTTTGACTTTTTAAGTTAATTTTATCCTTTAATGTGATACAAAGTTATAGAACAGGGGTTTATCCCTTAAAACCTCTTGCGTTCAGCGTTACCTTTGTAATATTAAATGTCCAAGCGCGCGTCTATGACATTAATTAGTAATGGTATATTTGAAGTTTAGTATACTTTCCTTTCATATGTTTTTCAACCTTGGGACGTATTTATTTTCTTAAGAGAATGACTTATTTTCTACATAGAAGCATTGCCGCGACTATAAAAATGTTATGTTTCTGACAGAGTTATCATTAAAGTTTTCTCTATCTCAGACTGATTGACTTTAACCAGTCATTTGTTAGAGAGATTTTTTATGGCCACTTACCCTTTTTTTGGTGATGTGAGACCTGTTTAGAATTAGTTTGTGAATATCAGAATGTTCGCTCGTATCTTGTGTTTCGGTGCCTTTGTTTGTCCAAAATTGTGCGGTTTGTTGTTTTTGACGTTTGGGTCTTTTTAAATTTTCGTTTTTGTATGGGTAATTTAAAAATGAACAATACAAAGTAAATTTAGTAGCAAAGAATATGAGCAAATTATTAATAATTGAATTAATTTCTGTGGCAACAATAATTCATATAAGTAAAGTCCACCGAAACAGTGCAATTAAATATGTTGCAGAGCAAGATCTATACTATTGCTTTGGAGGTTATCGACTTTAAATAGTTAAAATAGTCTTACTTCTTGTAGAATTTACACTTACTCGTTTACAATTTGTTTAATTTCCCAGTTCGGATATAGCTATGACTTGATTACGTTTTGTAATAAATATAGGTTGATGTATTGCTCGATGGAAGACAGACAAAAAACCAACATCCATTGATAGTTCAAAAACAATTGCAGTTTACTTTAAAACTTGCATGTTTTTAAAATGAGGACAATTATTTATTACAATTGTTAGGTTAAATGTTGTTCACAATGCTCCTTGTAAACATTTACGAAAAAGTTGAGTGGGTTTTTATTTTTAACTGTTACTCCATCGAGTTTTGTTTTCATTTTATTTTTCACAGAAATATTTCAACTTTGGTTTAGAGTTATAATAATTCGTAAAGCTATTCAAAAAGGTTTGTATAAACATATTTGTTTATCTGTTTATTTTTGATTATAAAGTAGAGATTTCTCGTAATACATGTATTTGATGTTCTGGATCCCAAATTGTAACAGATATTGAAAAGGTCAATCTGGATTAAGATATTTTTTGTTTTAACTATCTTCTACTTTAGTGGTCTAACACAGTTCGATAAGATATCGATTAATGATAAGTGTATTGATTGTGTGAGACTTTGAAATAAATATAGAATATAATATTTTAAGAAACATCCACATACACAATTTGAATGACTTTAGTTGCTGTATCAAAGTACTCGTTTCCGAGGCAATCAATAGTACTTTTAAGTTTCTACGCAAAACAAAGAATGTCAATCTTGATAATTCCTCCAGTATATATTTGTTACCCAATTGATCGTTGATTTCTTCTATCCTTCACGTCTTCATCGAGCAGATAATTATTCTGCACAATGGATCAATTGTACTGGCTTGTTCATTTAGTTATTCTTGTGTTATTTATAGTTCTGGTCATATACAATATGTAAATATACTGGCCGTGGATTGAGAGCATCAATGTTTCAGCTCTTGATTGGATACAAGTGTCTCTACGATGTTAAGTTTCCGAAGAAATGCAAGGAACATATTCAATATATTTGATATAAAAAAGTGTGCACACTAGTTCTTGTGAAAATATACGGAATTATGTTTAAAGAAAAAATCTCAAGTAATCAAAATGTTGATCTTGCGGCTGAAAATGAAGACGCATTGTAAAAACACAAAACTTTCTTATTTTGTTTCAGTGTTGAAGAAGTTTATGTTTATAGTAACAAACTTAATCATGTTAAAAATGGTTTCTTTTTCGGTACTAATATATGACAATGTGGTTAGTAGAATGTATGTGTTGCAATGTAAATACTTAAACAAGTGCCACATTAGTTGTTTTGTACGGGTATTTTGTCATAGTAATGACAAAACTTACTTTGTTATAAAGGATTGCCAGTTTTCAGCCAGTTGGCGTTAAACACCATCAAACAAACAAACAATACTTTGTTATAAGTGATACAACATATAAGAATAAATTTACTAAGGAAGGAATCCGGCTAATTTTTTAAAAGAGAACAGATGTCATTTTTGATGGGCGGATTTTTCAATAGGCTATCGTCTTTACAATGCATGCAAATTGTGCTCCTTTTGTCGACTTTTTTAAACTTGTATTTGGCCGAGTTTCTATTAGGTCTCTTGAAAAAAAAGAGTAAAGACATTAACAGACTTTTAAGTTAACCTGTTGATATTGTCATCTTGTCACTGAATAACTTTAGGTTCAGAAACTACTGACATTTAATTTATATTAAATTTATATTAAGGACGTTGCTTATTCAATCAAGCCAGCCTCTTACCTAGACTTTCGTCTTGTAATAGACAAAAAACTCTTCTACAAGCGGGATGACATTGATTTCAATTGTCAACTTAATGATTATTGATAGCAACATTCATCAGTTTAGCGCATGGTATTTACATTTCACAACTCATGCGTAATGCTAGATTTGCTATCAGTATTCCAAATTAAAAAAGGACGCTGACAATAAATCTATTCAAGCGGGGATTTGGTGTACCTTAGTTGATGAACTATGGCCATCATCACGATTTATAGTTTATCAATTTAAGGCTTTTCTATCTTCAAAGCGCATATGACCTTAGCCGGATTCGATATAATGTTTTGGAATTTCTGTATTAAAAGCACTATTACATCTTAATCAGTGACAATTATACCCATTCAAAAAGGAAACGCAACAAACAAAAAAATGGGAATTTTTTTTCATATATTATTTTAACATTTTATCATATAAATAATTCATACAGAAATGTAAAGATTGGCACACTTCTTGTTCGTGAGTTCTTTTACAATGGAACATAACAATTAGTCGCATACTGTCAATAAACCACGCAAAAATCTCAGTATCTGTTGTGCCCAGCATTTGCTTGTAACACAGCCACTACTCGATTTGGCGTGGATTCAATTAAACGTTGAGTACGAGCACGCGGTATCCTTTGCCACTCATGCTGAATTGCCAGCTCTAATTGTTGCAGATTTTGCGCGGTGGTTGTCGTTGGCGCTAAAAAAATCTAGTGTTACACGTGCTGAATGTGGACGGGCATTGTCGTTTTGAAAAAAATCTCTTTGAATGTCGATTACGGGCAATAAATGCGGCCGTATAATTTCGTCTCTATACCTAACAGCGTTATGATTGCCTTGGATATGTATCAGCTTGTGTTCCTGGCCTAAGAGATAGGCCCACATCATAACACTGCAACCGCCAAAATTGTCTCTTTCTACAACATAGTTTTGCGCAAAAACGTTTATTTCGGCGCCTGTACACTCGTATGCGACCATCTCGCTTTTCAAGCTGTAACGGGACTCATCGATGAACCACATTCTTCTCCAGTTCTGTAAATTCCATACCCGTGCTCGGAGGTGTTGGCGTCTCATTGTTGCTCCGACGTGAGGTCTTTTTGCCCACAATTGATCCTGCGCCCGAGTTGTAACACGCAGACGCCCTAAATGTAGTCGGTCTGTTGTAGTACCAAGCTGCTGGTAGCGTCTCCAAAAGCGTGAAATTGTGCTACGATGAAAATTGTACGTTCTGGCAACAGCATTCTGTGTTTAACCGGTCTCTATTCGACCGATAGCAATATTCCAGGTAAACGCATCTAACCTTGGCATAATCTTACCTCATTTTATTTTACTAATGCAATCAAGAAAAGAAATAGCGAGGTTTTATACCGATTGTTCGAGTAAAAAAAAAATCCCATGATTTGCACGTGAAAGCCGACCATGTTGTAGCAATGCGTAATTCATAGCGTGTTCCAGATTTCGACCACAGTCATTCACGGTGTATGAACTTAATTAAGGTGTAATTATGATGTTGTGATTATGAGTGAGTATATTTTTAGTTTGAGCGCCATGGTGGCATTTTATTAGCACCACTATAAGTCTATGATTTTGGTTGACTGTTAAACCTCAATGGTATTAACAGCCCAGTAGTGACACTTCGGCGATGTCAAAAATAGTATTGATTCTGTCAGTGATATAGTTATTATCGAAATTTACTGCTCTGAATTTTCGAAACTGGTTTAAATGTTTTTTATTCGCAAGATGTGGATGGTCTTAGCCGGATTCGGTATAACGTTATGGAATGTTGTTGATAAAAGCTCTACAACATTTAATCATTTGAATTTTAAATATTTTTTAGTTTGAGCGCCAATGACTAGTTTAGATTAGATAAAACGTTTGGTACAGTAAATTGTATCACCTTGAAATCTTAAATGACATTTTATTTTCAATATTCCCTGTTTGCAGTCAATGTAGTTGAATTTGGTGACCCTCATTCGGAGAGTGCCATTGTCCTAATATACAAAAATTTGATTAATTGACAAATGCCATGCTTAATGTTCGAACCTCATCCAAAATACATTTCATATTACATTACCTGTTCTTAAGTTTAATAGCCAGGAATTAATTCTTTTTCTCTAAAAAAAATCATAGAATTTCTTTGGCGTTTCAATCAATGATAACGAGGAACTGGATCTTCCTTTATACTCTTCTGAATTCCCAAGTTACACGAGTTCAACTAAACTGTGTGCTCCAAACTTTTAACATCTACACATATTTTGGCAGACTTCAGAGATACTGTTAAACAGCTACTCGAGAGATTGGCGTTAATCAGATGTCGATATTGAAAATTCTCAAGATCTGTTAGAGAACCCACAGTTTAGGCCACTTACTGTATGCAATATCATTAAAATGCTTGACTTTTCAACTCTTTATACTTTTATGCTCCAAAATAAGCTAAAAGACAAATTAAAAGAATTCATTCACATGTGCTTCACTAAAAGGAATAGCTGTTTTAGATACAAGATACAAATATCTGGTTATAAGTCGTGAAAAATCAACACTCTGATTGCCAAATTATATACGGAACCAATGAGTTACGTGTTAATAGGGTACCACGCTCAATACACAATAAAGACCCCTTGCGTACATTACGAGAGTAGGCTCTTAGTGTTCGTTACAAAGGGCTGAATTCTCTGTCCCTACATAATTCTACCAATTGTTTCTAGTGGCAGTCAACCTTGTTGCTTCTGTTGGTCTTTCCCTTGTCCGAGTTGATTTATTGTTTGTTAATTTGCTGAATATAGCTGAAATATTGCTTGCTTGATGCTAAGTAAATATTACATCATTTAATTAATAATAAATAATTAATCAATCAATCAAATCTATCAATCAATGTAATTCAACTTATTAATTTCGACAGATTAAAAGTATTGTCATTGCGTAATCTACAAATACTTTGGTTATTGTTTCTTTGTCTTAAATAATCCTGTGAATAAAAAAATCTTTCAGTACAAATTCCTATTAATTTATTCTATTTACCGGACAATTATAAATAACTACATGTGTAATGACTATTCATAGTTGCATCAAAACTGCCACTGTAAGTGGGTGCACAACGTGGAATATCATTTTAAATAGGTTTGTTTGTATGGTAAAACTTGATGTATAATATTTTGATGAATTCCTTAACTGCACATGACACCCATTCTGTAATACGCGAAAGCTAATGAATTGACAAAAAATACGATTGTCACCTTCATTTACGGTTTTATATGACATGATGCACTGACACATTGTTGCCCGGATGTAGGGATAATTGAGATACATCTGCAATGATTATTGCGACCTAAGTAACCTTAAAAGTTTTTCTTTTTTGGATGTTTACCTGTTATCCCAAACAAAGACGTTCAGCATTCCTCGACAGTGACACTTCTAATTTTGTGTACACAATGTGGTTCTATTGAATGAAAATGATATGTTGAGAGATATTGACTAAATGGTCGAATGATGAAGTGGTTTTTAATATAAATCTTTATTGTCGTTTCATATTTCATTAATTTCAGTTTGATTTAACAAAATGGTAGAATTGTATTACAGAAAACATTATTAGATCTGATTAAATTTGAGAAAATAACAATCAAGGAAGAAAATGGAAGATTACCGACAAGTGTATTTCCGATTATCTCCCTTTCTAAAGATGTATTAAATCTAGAATTGAAAAGTAATCGTTTTAAAGGATTCGATTTTCACATCAGTTAAAGAAAAAATATAACATGTTATTATTTCTAATAAAAAAATCAAATACTATGAACATTTTTTAAATTTAACAATTTATATAAATTTAACTTTACTCTACAAAATATTACATGTTAATCACTGAAAACTAGTGTGAGTTTTGTGATTACTTTTCGGCAACGTCTTTGAAAAGTCCATACGACGTCAGATAAAACGAACAACGATAGTGATGAGAGCAAATTGATTTAGCTAGTTAAGAAAAGAACAAAAATAAGATCTGTGCTTGGATCATAAAAAAACAACTATATACATGTTATGTTATCGACGACATGTCCTAAGTACATCTTAGGAAAAAACCAATGTCCTAAGTAATATCACCGAAGATGTCGAAAGTTAGGACATGTCCTAATTTGTATCCTAACTGTAGTTTAACGAAATAGGTGTCCTAATATGGGATTAGGATGGCCATAATTTTATAGTTTGTTTGAATTTTTACATTTTTTAATTTAAAATTTTTATATAACATTAGAAAGCAAATAGCACCCACTTCTGATTTTTAACTATTTGTAGCAAAATCTGAAGCTACGTTTTCGTACAATTTGGACCCATTTTCTTACTCATTTAATAAATTGTTTAACCAGTTAAATATTAGCCTCATTTATATACAAATAGAAAGGTTACAGCACAAAATCAAACTTTTAACCAAAACAAAGACGATTTCTTGCAGTAAAACTGGTTTTATTCAATTATGTTTGTTTTGTTTGTTTGATGGTGTTTAACGCCACTTTCAGCAATTTTTCAGCTATATCATGGCGTCCAGTTTTTATTGGGGCAAGAAGCCGGAGTACCCGGAGAAAACCCCCGACCTGCGGAAGGAAAACTGGAAATCCTTGTCAATTAAGATTAGAGTCGAGTACACCCTGCCTGCAGTGAGAATCGAACCCGCAATCTCAGTGTTGACAGACCACGTGATCAATAGTAGACGAACTACCTTGACCACTCAGCCACCGAGGCCCCCTTATTCAATTATAAACTTGTGTCAAACTATACCACATTGAAAGGCATATAAAAGACACATGTAACTTTTTAATTTATCACAATTTATTTAAAATAAATAAAATAATATATTTATTGATACATGTATATAAGACTTTGAATTACTTTTTTAAGTGCAGCCCACATCGAAATTTGGGCGACTTTATATATTTCTAAGCACACATGTATAAATTATGTTTCCTAGAAGAAGACAGAGTTAGGACATCTTTGCTAGAATGGTGTAAGGTCTAAGTCAGTCCTAAATTATGTGCTGAGACATGCACGACCTATTTTTAGGAAAAATGACCCCAAGTTTATACGATGAAACAGAATATTTCAGAATATATTAGTAAACAACATTACCATAACATACATGCCTTTACTAAACTTCAATGAGCAAGAGAAAGATGTGTGTGAATTTCATCGATTTTTAAAGTAAGGTTTTGATTGGTTTTTATTAATAGTTTACTCGACGTCCAGCAAGCAATATTTCAGATGTGTTCCGAACGTCAACACTTAACAACAGCCACGTTTAATAAATGGTTAAAACACAATATAGATCAGAACGCATACTAGAAATGAACTCACAATAGATAAAAACAAGAAACTAAAGTTAATATAATATCATACAATAAATATTTTTAATGGGTTGTAACGCCACTTTAAGTTTTCAGCTATATTAAGGCGTCTATCTTTTTTATTGCGGAGGTAACTTAAGTACCCAGTGAAAACATCACACCTTCGGCCGGAAAACTAGCAAACCTTGTCATTAAGATTTGAGTCGAGTACACCATGCGCGTAGTAAGCCTCGAACACCCAGCCTCAGTGTAGATAAGCACGTGATCAATAGTAAATAACTATCTTGACTCCTCGGGTACGGAGGTCCTTTAAAATACATTTTCAGTAAAACTATATTTTTCTATATAAATTTATTTCTTAGAAACTATAATATTGTGTCGTTAGCAACACACACACAAAAGAAACCCTAGCAGTATAAAAACGTGTTTGGCACTGGAAAGTTGTGGTGTAAAGGAATATTTCTGACTTTGTTTAAAGAAATAACTATGTTAGACAAGGAAAAAACATGTCACTAACCTTGTTTTGTTTTATTTGAATGATATGGAACACTTCCTAAATGAGAAAAATGCAGAACGATTGGCAAAAAATTACACGACTTGGAACGGGGTTGATATTTATTTAAAAAGTGTGTACGCTGGTGATACTATAATTATGGCGGTTACCGGTACAGATAGCAAAAAGGAAATTTTATTTGTTTTATTATTTCTCTCAAAAGTGGAAATTTAACGTTAATATTGTTAAACATAATGTTATAATGTTTGCCACCTCTCTACGATTACAATACTGAATTATACATAGGTACACAGTTTTCTATGTATAAGAATCGTGTTACATAAAGTAGCTCATACTTGGTAGCGAAAATGAAACTCTTAGGCATGAATGTATAAAAAAGGTAGCTTACATAATTTAAATGTCAGTTTTATTTACTTGTTACATGGAGAAGGTCAACAACAAAAAACAGGTCCGAAATGAAAGTTTCCCTGAAACTTTAACCCGTATTACTATTCGGATGGTAACACGGAGGTTTGAAGACAACGACATGGAGAAGGTCAACAAAAAAATGAAAAATCTTACGTTGTTAAAAACTTTGACTTGTAAAGTGATTTTGGTAGGTATTGTTTAGAAATTAATATAAGCGTTAGAATAATTTTTGTTCAAGTTATACTTGTACTTTCGTCACTAATATATAATTTATTACACATTAAAAACGGGTCAGAAGAGAAAGTTTCTCTGCATGACAAAATCACAGAATTATAATATTTTGTTGTTGTCAGAATGTACTGCAGAGTTGAATATTTTGTAAAATTATAATGAACAAGGTATACTGTGATATATCTTCCTTTTATTATGCACAATGTTTATATGTTGTATTGTGCCTCTGTACCTCAATAAGCTGGTTTAAGATATATCTAGACAACAGTTCAACTACTCGCCATAAATGTTGTTTTTAATACAAATGACCACCTTTGTTGCACGTTTTACGAATAATATGTTCTCATATGTAAAATTTACTTGTTATATTATGTCAACTCAAATCAAAATCACTCTTACCTAGAAAAATAATAAATAAAAAATAAAATTTTAACATCCATTCAATGATCTTCCGAGTAACAATTACTATCAAATCTTATTTTCTCTAACTCTGTAGACTGTGGTGACTAAGAAAAAAAATTCCCAGTAGAATTACTTTTAATAAATATTAGATTTATCCGAGTTTATTAACATATTTGTCAGTACTGATGTGTCTGTATTAAAATATTTGTCGGTACTGATGTGGCTGTTTAATATGATTGGTTCGTTGTTGAAATTTGTAGAAATCACAGAAAGACACAAATCTACCAGTACCCTTGAAGTTCTAATACCTTACAAAGAAATTCATTGAGATCGTGCTAAAAGTATCATAGGTGCACTAAACTTCTCAAAAATATCGTTACATTATTTACCAGAAGTAATAAAGACTCTGTATTTATTTCATTTGATTTCTTTTTAATGTTGAAATATTGTCCTCTATATAATGACAAGATGGTTATGCAAATAAACCAGTTTGTAAAGACACACATATAACTAATGAAATTCTTAAACTCATACGACCACACAAAAGGGATGCATAAATTGGCCAAAAATACCTTATTCCTGTCGGTTTCAGCTGTGTTCACATCAGATCTCCTACCAATGAAACAAATTATCTCGTAGGATACCCTGTAGAATATATGATTGTTTAGAGGAAATAGGAACAATTAGTGTCACTATCAACTAAACTGTTGACACACAGCTGATTGGATGAAAACGCAATTCATTGTTAAAATACTCCATTATCATTAAACTATTACATTTGAATGCGCATGTCTAAAAATGACTTATTATCTAGTTTAGCAAGTTTCGATTATTATCGGTATAAAGTAGGATTATTTCATTCGCTGATATGACATAACATTTGCTTAAAAGTTTCTAACTGAATTTTGTTTTTAAAAATTCGTATTTCCTAGAAAAAATATTTTGATTGATTCATAATTGTATTAAATCATTCACAAAGTTTGTCCTAAATATTAATGACAGAACATAGTTGCTTTTTCCTGTTTTTCAAATTTCCTAGATATTTTGATTGATTCATAATTGTATTAAATCATACACAAAGTTTGACCTAAAATATCAATTACATGAAGATGTTGCTTTTTCCTGTATGTTTAATTACATGAATATTGTTGCTTTTCCCTGTACGTTTAATGACATGAATATTGTTGCTTTTTCCTTGTATCCTGAAGATTTTGCTTTTTCCTTGTATGTTTAATTCCTGAAGATTTTGCTTTTTCCTTGTATGGTTAATGAATGAATATTGTTGCTTTTTCCTGTATGTTTAATTACATGAATATTGTTGCTCTTTCCTGTATGTTTAATGACATGAATATTGTTGCTTTTTCCTTGTATGTTAAATGCATGAATATTGTTGCTCTTTCCTGTATGTTTAATGACATGAAGATGTTGCTTTTTCCTTGTATGTTAAATGCATGAATATTGTTGCTCTTTCCTGTATGTTTAATGACATGAATATTGTTGCTTTTTTCTTGTATGTTAAATGCATGAATATTGTTGCTTTTTTCTGTATGTTTAATTGCATGAATATTGTTGCTCTTTCCTGTATGTTTAATGACATGAAGATGTTGCTTTTTCCTTGTATGTTAAATGCATGAATATTGTTGCTTTTTCCTTGTATGTTTAATTACATGAATATTGTTGCTTTTTTCTTGTATGTTTAATGCATGAATATTGTTGCTTTTTCCTTGTATGTTAAATGCATGAATATTGTTGCTTTTTCCTTGTATGTTTAATTACATGAATATTGTTGCTTTTTTCTTGTATGTTAAATGCATGAATATTGTTGCTTTTTCCTTGTATGTTAAATGCATGAATATTGTTGCTATTTCCTGTATGTTTAATTACATGAATATTGTTGCTTTTTTCTTGTATGTTTAATGCATGAATATTTTTGCTTTTTCCTTGTATGTTAAATGCATGAATATTGCTGCTTTTTCCTTGTATGTTTAATTACATGAATATTGTTGCTCTTTCCTGTATGTTTAATGACATGAAGATGTTGCTTTTTCCTTGTATGTTAAATGCATGAATATTGTTGCTTTTTCCTTGTATGTTTAATTACATGAATATTGTTGCTTTTTTATTGTATGTTTAATACATGAATATTGTTGCTTTTTCCTTGTATGTTAAATGCATGAATATTGTTGCTTTTTTCTTGTATGTTTAATGACATGAATATTGTTGCTTTTTCCTTGTATGTTTAATTACATGAATATTGTTGCTTTTTTCTTGTATGTTTAATGACATGAATATTGTTGCTTTTTCCTTGTATGTTAAATGCATGAATATTGTTGCTTTTTCCTTGTATGTTAAATGCATGAATATTGTTGCTCTTTCCTGTATGTTTAATGACATGAATATTGTTGCTTTTTTCTTGTATGTTTAATGCATGAATATTGTTGCTTTTTCCTTGTATGTTAAATGCATGAATATTGTTGCTTTTTCCTGTATGTTTAATAACATGAATATTGTTGCTCTTTCCTGTATGTTTAATGACATGAATATTGTTGCTTTTTTATTGTATGTTTAATGCATGAATATTGTTGCTTTTTCCTTGTATGTTTAATGACACGAATATTGTTGCTTTTTCCTTGTATGTTTTCATGACATGAATATTGTTGCTTTTTCCTTGTTTGTTTAATGACATGAATATTGTTGCTTTTTCCTTGTATGTTTAATGACATGAATATTGTTGCTTTTTCCTGTATGTTTAATGACATGAATATTGTTGCTTTTTTCTTGTATGTTTAATGCATGAATATTGTTGCTTTTCCTGTATGTTTAATGACATGAACATTGTTGCTTTTCCTGTATGTTTAATTACATGAAGATGTTGCTTTTTCCTTGTATGTTTAATGCATGAATATTGTTGTTTTTCCTTGAATGTTTAATGCATGAATATTGTTGCTTTTTCCTTGTATGTTTAATGACATGAATATTGTTGCTTTTTTCTTGTATGTTTAATGCATGAATATTGTTGCTTTTCCTGTATGTTTAATGACATGAACATGTTGCTTTTTCCTGTATGTTTAATGACATGAACATTGTTGCTTTTCCTGTATGTTTAATGACATGAACATGCTGTTTTTTCCTGTATGTTTAATGACATGAACATGTTGCTTTTTCCTGTATGTTTAATGGCATGAATATTGTTGCTTTTTCCTTCTATGTTTAATTACATGAATATTGTTGCTTTTTCCTGTATGTTTAATGACACGAATATTGTTGCTTTTTCCTTGTATGTTTAATGCATGAATATTGTTGCTTTTCCTGTATGTTTAATGACATGAACATGTTGCTTTTTCCTGTATGTTTAATGACATGAACATGTTGCTTTTTCCTGTATGTTTAATGACATGAACATTGTTGCTTTTTCTGTATGTTTAATGACATGAACATGCCGTTTTTTCCTCTATGTATAATGACATGAACATGTTGCTTTTTCCTGTATGTTTAATGACATGAATATTGTTGCTTTTTCCTTGTATGTTTAATTACATGAATATTGTTGCTTTTTCCTGTATGTTTAATGACATGAATATTGTTACTTTTTCCTTGTATATTTAATGCATGAATATTGTTGCTTTTCCTGTATGTTTAATGACATGATCATGTTGCTTTTTCCTGTATGTTTAATGACATGAACATGTTGCTTTTTCCTGTATGTTTAATGACATGAACATAATGCTTTTCCTGTATGTTTAATGACATGAACATGTTGCTTTTTCCTGTATGTTTAATGACATGAATATTGTTGCTTTTTCCTGTATGTTTAATGACATGAACATGTTGCTTTTTCCTGTATGTTTAATTACATTAACATTGTTGCTTTTCCTGTATGTTTAATCTTTTAAAGCTGCACTTCAGTTTTATCATAGAACTCCTTTGTATAAAAAAGATCAAATATCCTGTCATTTTAGTTAACTTTCATTTTTACGTATATAGCGTGAAGTCAAGCAACTAGTTTATTTAAGACATTCCTTGCATTCAAATTATGAATAGGAATTTAGTAGTATCTCAAATGAGAAAATGGACGTTTACTTTGACAGTATTATGATAAATATATTGTTGACAGATTGAAGCCTTTATTGACCAAACTGTGAAGAAATTACATCAACGTTATCTGAGAATATCCATGATTGTTACCTATACGTGTCATAGTCCTTTTATTTAGTGTCCAGTCAGTGATAAGGGGATCAACCCACTAAGGTATTCTCTGTTAGAGGAGATACGACTAAATACCCAAGGAGATCCACATCTTCATTGAGGAGGATTATATCAACCGTTAGTCATCATGCGAGCAAACATTTATATCTTCGACTTGTGAATAAGATTTCGGTAAATCTTCAGAGATTTCAAGACGTTATCACTGCATTTAGATTTAAATACATATATTTGGAAATTGTTAAGCATTTTCGAGTCTTTATTGCTTTATTTTGTCCATTGTGTAAAAGAATCTTATAATATAACCTCATCTAATAAATATTTAAAATGTTATTGATAGAAATCGTCTTATTTATTTAGCCATTTAACAGTTCTTGGTTTTACAAAATGCGTGTCCTTTTAGTAAATTATAACCTTGATGTCTTTGGTGACTTTTATTACTAACAAACATTTCTAACCATAACCAATCAAATTAGTTACCTTCTGTTTTAATAGAATTTACATTGAGTCTTTTAATAGAATTTACATTCGAGACAGATATTAACAAAATTCCTCTAATAGGTTATAATCAATAGAGCTGCTAAGTATTTTTTCATGTGCGCTTTAACTTTTTAATCTTAGCTAACAATTTGAGACCGTGATCTTTCATGTTAGTCATTCCATTTACTGTTGTGTAAACAAGTAAACAAGTGCACTTAAAGATACGAACATCATAATACATTAAAATATAAAATGGCAATAAACTATAAACAACACACACATTGAAATAACATTTATTTATTTATTTATTTATTTATTTATTTATTTATTTATTTATTTATTTATTTATTTATTTATTTATTTATTTATTTATTTATTTATTTATTTATTTATTTATTTATTTATTTATTTATTTATTTATTTATTTATTTATTTATTTAAAATAATGGAATAAACAAATGGAGACATTTTTTCGTTTCAATTTTTATTTACATATAATTTACCAGAATTACATCTTGATTTTATTAAAACGAAACGTATTTTAAAATCTTCTTCTAATGATACTTTTTAGCATGCTATTTTTCTACCGAAAATGATATTTGTTGTTTAAATTCGATATGCGAGAAATCCGCCACTTCTAGACTTAAGTGCGACTATTTTTATAAAATAATTAATATGTTAACTTGTACGTCTGTATATGGTATACTATATAATAGTTGAATGACAGGGTTAGGCAGATATTGCTTAATGTAACGACCAGCAGCAATTCGTTTGCTATGTTAGTATATACGCGAACAAACAATACAACTGTGAAATATTATTTTTGCAAGAAATTGGACTGCCTTTAGAAAAAGTATAAAGAGTGATGTAGAGACAGACACTTTTGTCTTTGTAGACGCTAAAATGATTTGATTCTTTTAACAAATGGGGTCTTAAAGGTGAAAAGGGGGGTTATTTTTCTGATATCAACATGATGTTTAAATTTAATGTGGCTTATCAGATTGGATCCGTATACATTTTGTACGTCCTTTTATTTTCTTGCAGTTTATGTTTTAGAGCAGCTGTGTTTAATATGGTCATTTAAGATAAAAACACACTCAAAAAGAAAAGGGGATAATGTTCCTTATCGATTTGTATTGTTTATCTAAGCCGGTGATGTGCACGTGAGCTGACCTAAGTGGCCGAGGTGGTTGATGTGGTATCTAAGCGTTATTTTGACAATACCTATACCGTGCTATTTAGACGAAGATAAGACGAGTTTTCGTGATTATAGTATCGTATCTATTTGTTCGGCTTATTTTTATAGAATAAATCCGGTGCAATGTGCCAAAATTTTGATAGAGCTGTTTGTACAAGATTTTGTTCTAAGATAGAAGACATGGTGAGTGAACGTATAGGATTGAATAAAAAATAAACAGAAGAACGGGCATTTTCTAATTGATTCAAATAAATAAATACCATACGTACTTGATAGACTCGTCACTATATACATATAGTCAGGAATATTGCATCACAGAAAAGTTAATTAGGAATTATACAATGTTTATTTTTGACATATGTTTTTAATGGTCGATTTGTAAAATAGTATTGAGTTAACAGGATAAAGGCTTCGACAAACAGATATTAAATCATATCGGTAACCTTTCTAGAATCAAATTTTGCGGATCTAAACATGCTTGGAAATGATTTTCATCTGGGCAAACAAAACATAAGCCAAGGGATAACGCAGTACAAACATCTTGAGTCGTCGATTTCTTTATATATGATATCTATAGCACATATGTAACCGAGTCCATCATTAAAAAAGGTTTACTGAAGGGTCAACAATAAGACACTGCCAAAAACCTCCAGTGACAGGGATGTTATTTTCTCTGCGTGAGCCAGATATAAAACCGGAAGAAATAAGATTTATACTGAAGTTGAAAAGTTTTCTTTTTATCTTGAATAGATTTGTAAAAAAGGGAGAACTCACACTTGGTATTTCTAGTTCATTACACCAATAATTTGTAATACTAATACTGTAAAGAAGTCATTGTTACGACAAATCCACGCCTAAAGCCGTCAACCACCCAGAAACTCCATAGTCATCATAATCGTTTTCCCAGTCTAATTCTTTTGATATATTTTAATATATACCTTTCAGTTATATGTGTTTATTTTGGTCAGTCTTCGTTTAACACCTGTCGAATGATGTGTATTGTCTCATATTACAGTCATCGTAATACACTTAATATCAGTAGTACGCCTAGAACACATATCAAAAATATATGTAAGACAAATATAAATAATAATGACACTGATTTACTACAGCTTAAGTGTAAGTATTACTTAGAAACAGACAGTGTTTAGGTAAAGTATAACTCCACAGAAATTTATTTAAAAAAAAAGGTTATATCTTGCATCAACTAGCAAATATGCCTAAACAATTTTGCTGCAATTTTACCACATTGCTATCTGCGGATTTTTAAGAATACGTTTAAATAACTAAGTTTCAGGTAAATTTCATTGTTTCACTTATATTTCAGCTTTTGTGTAGAAATAAGAAATATTATTGATGTTTTTATATTATTATAAGCATAATTATCATGTAACAGTAACTGGGCACTTTTCCAGAAGAACAAATTCATTATTATTATCACGGTTCCGAACATAAAGTAAAGAAAAAAGCATAATCCATTTATTTCAGTATACTTTCAGAATAAGAAAAGATCATTGTATATTAGAAGAAGGAGTTCTGGATAATAAAAATATAACATTTCGTTAGGAATTTCTTCTCTATTGAATAGAATTTGTAATTTTGTAAGGAATCATTCAATAAATTGGCACTTTCTATCTATTTAGCTGTTTTCCCCTCCTGTTTTTAATAAATTTGGTCCTTTCTCACGGAATCTTTATATAAAATGCGTTGTTTATACATTGGCTTTTAGCTATAATATCTATATCAGTAAAGTAAACGAACAAAATGAATTAAAGAAGATATTTTACATACTTATAAAACTGAGATCACGACATTATACTGTAATCTTATTTTGATAATAGGAGTTATGAATGTAGTTACAACCCCTCGATTAACAAATATTTTCAGTGTGTGTATTTATATTTTGACAGGTGATTATTCTGTGTATTTGTCGTTATAAATTGTCCCCGGGACGTACTTGTGTTATTTAGTCTATGGTTCTAATGTGGTTATCAGACATTTCCCGGGATAATATCGTTAAATATTTGACACTTTGAAAACATATCAATTACTGTGGTGGTCAATTTACATAAAAATTTTTTTAAGCCTATTACTCTTGATTCTTTATGAAAATTTCTAAATGATTTCATAATTTCTCAGGAATCTACGAGGCCAAAATTTATAGTTAGGTATATTGAGTTTAATCGAAATACTTGCCAAGTCTCAAAAATGTAACTTTAGATCTGAGAAATATATCTGACTACTTTTAATAAATTTCGTGTATCTGCCTGCACATTCACTTATAACAGAGACGGGTAGATATAACCACGGAATGAAAGAATATGTGATACTGTAATACCAATCAATTAAAATTAAGGAAGAGCATTTTTTAATAGCATGTTCAAACTACCAGAAAAAAAAGAGATGAAATATTAATAACAAAAATTAACAAATGAACAAAACTTGTTTTGGTGCTAAATTGTGAGGACCGTGATATTTAAAACTTTTTAGCGAGATTTCTGAAAATATACCAGGATAATTGAATAAGAACCATCGATCAGAGTTACGAACGTATCAATTGATGTTACTTTGTTTTGCTTTGTACCGTGCAAGTTATTATATATTGTTATTAGTTTTGATCTGTAAATAAAGAAGCCCTTTAAAACTTTTTGGACCTTTAAATCGAAATACATTTTTATAATGAGTGAGGATTTATATCTATCTATAAATAAAATGAGAATAATATATACATGACCACCTGGTATCATCCCGATACCTTCCGAGGGCACATGGGTCTAGGAATGATACCAAGGAAAATATGGAAAGGTCATATATTATTCACTATTTGTGATATTTGCCCTGATCAGCAAATATGGCTATCTTATATACATCTGCTCGTAATATATATGCCAAATATTTCATATTTATGAAAAATATTTGATAAATAATAATAAAGGACCACTTATAAAAATACACATTGTATTTATTAACAATTTCAGTAAATACATGCATTTTGATTATATATAATATATCTTATATATAATATATTTCACGACATTAAATTTGTCTACATGTATAATGCTTAACGAATTATTGTATCAAAATTATTTGTACATACTTATGATCATTATTTGTAGATAGTAGATACTGATGTTTTTATTATTTACATCTCGATGGTTTCGTAAACTTCTACCGAAATGGTTATTATATGACATTCAAAGTGTTACTTTCAATTGATACTCATTATTTGGTGCAAAATTAACATAACAACAGTCAATCTCTTCTGTACGATCCTTGAACTCTAATCTGTAAAATGGGAGGGACATATTCCCTCATGCTCACATACACGGTCTTTAATTGTTTATCACTTTCAGAAACATGATAATCCGGGTTCATTAGTTTACGGTAAATCTACTGACCCTATAGTGCACACCAGAATAATGAGAAATTATGAAAATTTGGCAGCTATGAAATATAATTTTCTATGATTGACTCTTGACAGTGTAATAGTTATGGGGTTAATTTAACTGTTCATTTCTAAGTGAAATTGATGGACTGGTCCTGAATCTGAATTGTCGTACGAAATCCACATTTCCGAACTGATCGTACACTTGATATCAAAATTAAGCTGCGAATTGATGAAATATTGTCCGTTTACACGACTAAACTATACTGGCATAAAGTTTTTCCCGAAGCAAAAGAAAAGTTATTTCTTTGATAAGCAAAGTTGATTATTTTCCTAATTTAAGCAATTGATTTTGCGCTGAAGTATTAGCGCTAAAATTAGATAAGGGTCCTCTCATAGTAATGTAGTTAAGATAGAAGGAGTCTATTTGATCAAATGACTCGGATCACTATGAATACAACTTCAGGCACTTTGAATTATCCCATGTTCGACGGCGATAAACAAATGATGTCACCATATACCACGAAACAAATAAAACAAAAATAATGGCTTTGTTTTCACATTTTCACGGATCTATCAAACTCTAATAAATAAACATAGATAGAAAATAAAGATTAGAAGAAGTAAGTAGTCTTTTCATTCAGTGTCATCCACAGAATTAGGTATATTGTTATATGTTTAAATATTGAACTTGTCTTGACTTTCTTTATTGAAACGTTAAGGATATTTATTAAATCATATTTGAAATGTCATTTTTATTTTATTATATCAAGTGTTCCCTTGACTCATCGACGAAAAATCTTCAGAAAAAGGAATTTGAATTGGAAAGTTGGATATAATTCAATTTTCAGTTTAAAGTAAACGTAAAAGGAATTGATAATCAATAGAAACTGCTGCATTCAAACATTGGAATTATCATGAATGGGTTTGTTTGAGTAAGGGCACCCGTCTGTCTTGTAGGAAACAGAAGATGTTAGCAGGACCGCAGACTGATCACTTTCCGTTATGTGGTACTGTATTGTCTGAGCAGGATGTTCAACATGCATGTAAACATACTCACTTCGATCACAGTAACTTTTTTTAAATACAGTTTGTTGACAAAATCCCTATCACTTTTCTTCATTAAAATATTCATTTCACTTTGACATCTTAAGTATTTGCTTTTAAAGTTACAATTAAACGCTTTCTTGACACAATACCATAAGAAGTATATTTTAGAGAGAACCTAGTCTGTCGAGTACATCACGGCTTTATGTTTCAAGTGTCCTACACGGCGTCTGATAGTCCCACGGATCAATGCTGATTTCTTTCTTCTCCTGTCAAAACAGCTTGTTGTGGAGAATAGAAATATTGGTATTGTAAAGGAGTCGAATTTAACCAAATGATTAAAACCTATTAACGTTAAATTACAGGTGATAATTATATCCTCTACTGTGTCAATACTGCTCTTACGTTATACAGAAAACATACATGATACATATATTTGAGAAATTCTCGACAAATTATTGCTAAGATCACCCCTTCACATCTGCCCAAGGCACATCGGCATACACTTTGTAATATACCTCTGGATAAAGATATCATCGGGTGTAGATTTGTGATAAAGTTCCTGATCTTTTAAATTTACAACTTAATGCCAGTGGCATTGCTTAAATTGTTTATTTAAATTTGAATATTTAAATACCAATCCTGATCACTTAATGTACATATATATGTATGTACATTGAATTCTGTTTTAATGCTTAAATATATTGGATATGTATCAAAATAAATAATGGATAAGCGATGAACACTTTAATTTTTAACAAATTTATGTAGAACAAGACTTTCTTACTTATAATTATTACTATGTAAAGCTATGCACATGTTATTGAACACCTGTACGACCATTGCTTCTCATGTTTATCAAAACAACTACTTACTTTGACTAATTGTGTCTTTTTTGCCGTTACCGCTTAGCGGGCTTTCTTGGTTAAGAGATTTTACGCCTTGATTACGCCAGGGACGGAACATCTTGTGTCCTTTTTGGCTCTGCTTGTTAGCGCGATATCTGGGTTGAGAGATTTCGCACCTTTAATTAAGCCAAAGACTGAAACATTAATTGATAGAATCGTTCCATCAATTAAACATTTAGGCTCCATAAGAGCACGAACTGATAGAAATTGGGTCACAATAATGTTATTATGCATGTGGAATGACATACCATTTATAAAACTTCCGTTTGCTGTTTAATGTGTTATAGTGAACAAAGCCCAAATAATGGTCAACCTTTTAAAGTAATGCACTTAAAGATACGAACATCATAATACATTAAAATATAAAATGGCAATAAACTATAAACAACACATTGAAATAACTTTATTTATTTATTTATTTATTTATTTATTTATTTATTTATTTATTTATTTATTTATTTATTTATTTATTTATTTATTTATTTATTTATTTATTTATTTATTTATTTATTTTGTTGAACGTGTTTGTGTCGCTTCTATTAATAATAAACCATTATAGTCTTGGTCCCCTTGTTTGTTTGTGTATAGACAACATACTTATATCGAAAATACAGTATATATGGAAACATTGATATGCAATATGGTAAAATATTAAATCGAAACAATATGAAAAAAACAATACGTAATAGCTGTATACTAAACAGGCCAACTATAACGATTATTATTTCAATTCTATACCGTTTTCCGTAGTTCTATACAATAATATATGTAGTAAACTCCCAAATGTAATACTTCCTAAAATTTAAAGTGCGACCCTCGTTAGTATAATAAATGTGAAGCAAGCAAAAGCGCCTTTCATACAATTTGTTAAACTCGTGAATCACTTTTTACTCAGGTGTACTCGCATCAAATAACAAATATCCGTTTTTATACAATTATTGTAAATTTAAATCGAAAGATTTGCAAATAACTTTATCTTAGCACTTCAATTAACCAATGAATACATAAGAAATTGATTTTTGTCGTAATTCAATATCGACAGATCGCGTCTTTTATTTTGATGCCATGTCAAAATTTTTGTTAAAATATGAAGTCATTAAACATTTTTGAAATGAATATCCGATATCATTTTACAACTAGCCTTAACTTTATCGGCAATCGATTTATCAATTGAAATATTTAGTTATGACGACAATCAGAATATTGATTAATACCGACAAAACAAGGGTTTATTTAGCTGGTTCACGCCCTCCCAGTCGATCAACAACCCGTTCGTTTTGTTCAGTGATGACGATTCGCAAACACTAATTCATGATACGGCAAGATTAAGGCTAACATTGGCCATTGTTAACTTCAATCTCAAAAATGCATCTCTTTGTTTCCTTAAAATTATGAATTAATAACAGTTCTAATTGTCCCAGCAGGGATTTTAGTTTTTCACCATGAATTCCGTGAAGAGCCATCTGTTTATATTATACATGTTCGTCAGTATACAGAGCCATGTTTAAGTTGGTACAGAACCGACGGATAACATAAACAATTGTTAGCTATGGATTGATTTGTCATAGTGCACTGAACAGACAAATAGTTTGTTTACAAATTGCGGGTCATACCAGAAAAATACACACAACCATGGCCATCACAAGGACAAATTAATATTAATATTCACATTTCTTTACATCTGTGACAGCCATTGAAAACGTTTTTAATTCTTGTTTTATTTTTTGGCAGTTGAAAATAATAACGTTTATTTTGAGTGTTATCTTATTTACCTGCATCTCTGTTCATTTCCAAATAATGATTGCATTCTTTATTCTACAAATGATTTTTGTGTTCTTTTTTTCTACAAATGGTTTTTGTGCACTGGTAATTGTGATCTAATGTCATTCAGCTCTACGTATTAAAAAGAACCATAACAACCCCACAACGTTTTAAATGTGTATATGAAGTGCAAATTTTATGACATCTCTGAATGCTTCTTTCACTCACAAAGCATGTTAAGTAAAGCCAGACATATCATTGAAGTTGAATCCTTTATATATGTAGTAACCAATCAAATTGCTGCTGAATGTGTATATAAAACAAGATCCAATACTTTAATAAAATCTACTATTAAGGACAATGTAAATTGGTAATATTGGTAATACATGTATACAGAGAATTTTTATCACTACTTTTGAATGCCCATAGCGACGATTATTACTATGCGTATATTATGACAAAATAAGCAAAAAACACAAAAATATACTAAATGTAAATTAAAACTGCACACAAATGTTATTTTTAACTTGCTTAATTATTGAAAATGTCAGAAAAGGAAAGTTTACATAACGAGAATACAGGAAGTAGGTTCCTGGTACAATTGCTTACTGAAAAATTGTAAAGCAATAACAATGTTCTGTACTGTATTATAACGGATCTCATTGTCTTTGTGTATGTGTACAGAAGACCGCTATAAATGCATATTTTTTTCACTTTAAGCAAGAAGAAATGCTTTAAATATGCTAATGGTTACGACACTTGTAATATATATAGATAAATATGTCAAAAACTGATTTATTTCCAACATATTTCTGGAATGAACAATTAGAAAAAAGAAGAGTCAAATTTAAAAATGCACTCCCAAAATTTAAACTGTTGAAGAAGGTCATATTTTCATTAGTATTGTAATAATGTTTCACTCATTGTTATTCATCACAACAATTTTCTAGATTTGAACAAGAGTATCTTTCTAATTTATCTGATCATGCGGGTAGGTTTGTCACTTGAGCTGTTGATTTTCTTGCGTCAGATGTTAAGCCCCTAGGCCTGACCATTCGACGTTTTTTAACGACAATCTAGCAGATAATTTCCATATATGAAGACAGATATTAAAGATGTTATTTTTACATGTGGTAAACGTGAAGTATTCTTGTTAGAAACATGTTAGTGATGATCAATGAGTTTGCTCACTCTGTCGTGTAACATCTAAAATAAATAGTTTATTTTCGCCAATCGTCATCAGACTTTTGCCAGGAGCTGTAGAATATAAAGAACCAAATGACAAAAGGTTTCAATAGTTCAGTCATGCTGATTTCTGATTTCCATGTAACAAATTAACGAAGAAAATTATCTTCAGCCGTCCAAAGAGGTCTGTAGTGTTGTGAGAAGTGTTGTCACGTGATCAGACATATGTCAGTGCATTCATCTGTAAATCTTTCTAATTTTAGTTTTTTAATATAACTGATAACTATAATATTTTCTTAAACTAAAACAAATGTTTACCACTCTAAAGGATTGTTACTGGTATACATATCATTTTTTGTTTTATTGTTTGTGTTTTGCGTTGTTTATGTTGTTCTATATCCGGATTTGTAATTTTTTTTTGAACTTTCGGATTTTGTTGTTCGGTCGGTTTCCTTGCTATGTAATTGTTCCTTGAACTTTGAGCTTTTGTTGTTCGGTCGGTTTCCTTGCTATGTAATTGTTCCTTGAACTTTCGGCTTTTATTGTTCGGTCGGTTTCCTTGCTATGTAATTGTTCCTTGAACTTTCGGCTCTTGTTATACCGTTGTTTTCCTTGCTATGTAATTGTTCCTTGAACTTTCGGCTCTTGTTGTTCGGTCGGTTTCCTTTGCTATATAATTGTTCCTTGAACTTTGAGCTTTTGTTGTTCGGTCGGTTTCCTTTTCTATGCCATTGTTCCTTGAACTTTGAGCTTTTGTTGTTCGGTCGGTTTCCTTTGCTTTGTAATTGTTCCTTGAACTTTGAGCTTTTGTTGTTCGGTCGGTTTCCTTTTCTATGCCATTGTTCCTTGAACTTTGAGCTTTTGTTGTTCGGTCGGTTTCCTTGCTATGTAATTGTTCCTTGAACTTTGGGGTTTTGTTATTCGGTCGGTTTCCTTGCTATGTAATCATTCCCTGAACTTTCGGCTCTTGTTGTTCGGTCGGTTTCCTTTGCTATGTAATTGTTCCTTGAACTTTCGGCTTTTATTGTTCGGTCGGTTTCCTTGCTATGTAATTGTTCCTTGAACTTTCGGCTCTTGTTATACCGTTGATGTCCTTGCTATATAATTGTTCATTGAACTTTGGGCTTTTGTTGTTCGATCGGTTTCCTTGCTATGTAATCATTCCCTGAACTTTCGGCTCTTGTTGTTCGGTCGGTTTCCTTTGCTATGTCATTGTTCCTTGAACTTTGGGCTTTTGTTGTTCGGTCGGTTTCCTTTGCTATGTAATTGTTCCTTGAACTTTGGGGTTTTGTTGTTCGGTCGGTTTCCTTTGCTATGTAATTGTTCCTTGAATTTTGGGCTTTTGTTGTTCGGTCGGTTTCCTTGCCATGTCATTGTTCCTTGAACTTTCGGCTCTTCTTGTTTCATTGGGTTTTCTTGCTATGTAATTTATCTCTGAACTTTCGGCTCTTGTTATACCGTTGTTTTCCTTGCTATGTAATCATTCCCTGAACTTTCGGCTCTTGTTGTTCGGTCGGTTCCCTTTGCTATGTTATTGTTCCTTGAATTTTGGGCTTTTGTTGTTCGGTCGGTTTCCTTGCTATGTAATTGTTCCCTGAATTTTGGGCTTTTGTTGTTCGGTCGGTTTCCTTGCTATGTAATTGTTCCTTGAACTTTCGGCTCTTGTTGTTCGGTCGGTTTCCTTGCTATTTACTAGTAATTGTTCCTTGAACTTCGGATCTTGTTCTTCGGTTGGTTTCCTTGCTTTCTTTCAAGTTCAACTCGTGTAAGCGATTCCGGTTTAAAACATGTTTAACATTATATAGTGTTTGTAGTAAATAAGTTATATGGTAAAGTAAAAAGCAAATTGCCTTCAATTTTCTCGAAGTTATATTCTTCCTTTTAGCGAGTAGTGCTTTCGCTTCTGCATATGGAATATTTGTATCACTCTTGAACGCTTTATCGTTTTGACGTCTTATTCTGTTTTCTTTTCTTTTTTTTTGCGTTTTAAATTTCACTTTATTTGCCAGTTTACAAATAATTTACACATTTTCCTTTTTCTAGTCTGTATGGTGCTTACGAATTTTACAAACAATTCCTTATTGAACCAACGAAATAGCACAAAAGAAGCCACTGTATGGAAGGGCAGTAACTCTAGCCTACGTGGATGCAAAAATATTGGTCTGCATGTGATCAACGTAAATTCTATCTTCAAATTTATCAATGCATAATATTCATCTTCTTTACGTTATTTAAGCTGTAGACATTGCGAAACTAACGGGAAACGATCTTTATTAAAGAAATTTCTTTTGTCGTTTTTGAAGATGCACGTGGAAAATGCTATGTTGATAATTTTCCGTAGATAGATAATGTGACCTTATTTAATTATAAACGTGCTAATTTGCATACTATAACAACCAAATAATCCAGGAATTTTCATATGTATTTCCCAAGATGCAACACGACATTCAGTTTCGGGTTTCTCAATGTTTTTCATGTTGTAAACGTAATTAAAAAGAGACACGAATGTCAATTAATACAGAGTAAACAGCGGGTATTTAAAAACGGTAATAACTATTATCACGTATCAATAATGATCGATTTTAAACACGAAACCGATAAAAAATTGGTGACACTGTCGAAAGATATCAAAATCAACCACGTCTGATTGTACATGCAACTTCTTTGGGGCATCAAAGTGCCGGGAGTGATTCACTCCCGCTCTGCTACATTACGAGTAATGGGACTAAATTCGTACCCTCGCCAAAAAAAAAGTGCGGGTACGATTCTTCATTCTATACGTCGGGCAGATGGGCAAAACGGAAGCTGATGTATTAAAATTATTGTCCTCTGAACTCTTTCATAGTTCGATTAAATCACTGGTCATTCTTCTTCTGTAATGTCTTATAGATCATGGTTTGTTTGAAAATATAAATGTTAATAAAATTTGCTACGCTGCATTATTTTTTTCCCGTTATTATCCTTTTCAAAATTTTTTTCGTAATACCATATTCTTACAAAAAAATACACTCGACATGTTTGTAGTATCCAATTATATACATGTATGCCTCGTCAAAGGAAAAGCTTATTTTACCTTCTTCAAAGAAAAATGTATGGCTTAACTTTGTCACAGAAACTTTAAAACAAAACTTAAACATAAAATGACACATTTGAAGATCTTTACATTAGTCCATTAGAGGGAAAGAAAATAGCTTGAAAAGGGTATAAGATATAGCCTAACTAATCGCTACGGCTGGTAAAATAGACAGAGATTGTTTCCTCCTTTTTTCTAATTAGCAAGTCGTTAAAAGCATATTGTGTATTGTATTTACTGAATTCTTCTTTGTTAGATGGTAATTTTTGCAAAATATTAACTGTTTTCAAATGACAATCAAAAATTACTTACATTATAGATATTCTAATGGGAACTGGGAGGGTTTCCGAAATCGACCCAGAGAGCTGCTAAGCGCGTCCCTAGGTGGCGAATATTAGATGCCACCTTGTTGGGGTTTACATGTTATAATACGGAAAGCCTAACCCTGGGCAATTTAATTGAAGAGAGCCATTTATTCTCTATGGATGGCGAATAACAGAAAAAACTCACTGTAGTCACCAAAACAGGTTGATTTTTTTTCGCCCCTGACCCATCACCCAATACTTTTACAGTGGCAGTAAACTTTATCTTATTGATCTGTATCAATTCCCGAATCGATTCATTATTTGCTAACTTGTTTTCGTCCTGATTAAAAGTTAAAATACTACTACTAATCAATTTTACATATTGTGCCTAAAATATATGTACAACATCAAGCGAATAATAACATTCACAAGCTATTAGACATACGATACAAGAATTATTAAATGTATTCTACACATTTTTCGACATATTATTAGTACATGATGTTAGTAATCGCCAAAAACCCTGTATTTCCAGGTTTACATTTCTTTGTTACAGTTGATATCAGTTTTGCTTCCACGAATCTGCACTTCACTCAAGACATTTATTACAATTTATGTCTAACACGCTTTTCAAAAATCGAAAACATTCTTTATAATTTAATTTATAAAAAAAAATCATTCAATATAATTTTCATTCATAGACTTAATTAAATAGAGGCATTTGTATTGAACGTTACTCAGAGTAGTCTTGTAAGCAACGCAAACAAACACACAGTGCCTTTGTTAAGAAGGACCAATACTAATTCAGGTTATACAGTATAAGCAATGTTTCGCAGTGTGAAACAACCAATCTAATTTCCGGACCAAAAACATGATATTCTGGACCAGTTTCACTAAACCTCTAGAGATATTGTCACAACTCAAAATAAGCAAACAAAATTAAAATATCACATGTTTCAAATTTGAAGGAAAAACTCAACTTTAGATTTTTGAAATCCATTGTTTTATATTAATTGTATTTCCAGAGCATTCGGGTGTTATAGTGCATATACTATTACAGATGACATGGTTCATGACTCACATTCAGCTAACGGTTAAAGAATTGTTTCTAAGATGCTTCGAATTATAAATTTTACAGACAGCATATAATATTTTGCCTTCGAGTAACTTAAAAAGTGATTGTTAACTTTATATAAATTGAGCGAGACGAAGAAAAATTTATCCCAAAACTGCATCAACAAAAAGCCAACATTTATAAGTACACTGATATGTTTAAGTCTTGAAAGATTTATAATTACCAATAATATGTATACGCCTATGTATATAATTCCTCGAATTAACACGCTGGCAAAATGAAACGAGTTGTTATATCTGCATGGGCATACTTGAAATATACTAAAAATATATTATTTGTTTTTCATTTAAATAACCTTGCACCAATTTGTTATGTGACAGCGACTGAAATCACCCAATGAAAATGAGGTATTAAATTGAAATGCCTGCATAATGTTATTTTTTATACAAAGTGTTATGTTGCAACTATTTTTTTAAAGTCACTTCTTGCGTTCTTAAATATAAGAAATAATTCATTTGAAAAAAATCCTTTTGGATTATTTTGGGTATGATGCTGTACTCATTTACAAATGGGCTGTGCCTTCATATTCGATTATTTTTATTTTTACTTTTATTATAAAAAATTTAGAATGTAAAAGCCCAGCCCATTTGTAAATGAGTACAAATGTAACATCACACCCAAAATGAATTACTACAATTCTAATATGACAAAAGCCAGCGTTTTTCGATTCAACCAGACCCTATATATATGCCGTGATTTTTAGCTGCCATTTTCATGATGAGTGCAATGTATGGTACACAAAATATATTTTAACAGACAGTCTATTAAACTGTTTACCATAACGTTCCCTCGATATGTCGTAATTATTGATATTTATTTCAAAATTCAGCCGTTAATATTTTGACGTCGTAAAACCTCTATTGACGCATGATTATACAATGTGCAAAACGGAAATTTTGTTATCCCTCGAGGCAGAAAATATTTTTTGTAGTTAATACTTATAAATAAATTTAAACAATATTATAAACTCAACAATTTTATTTTTCTAACTGGACATTTTTGAAAAAAATGATCAACACAAAAACTGTTAGTTTACCGTGGAGTAATATATGACGTCAAATGGCGCGTGTCTCCATGACGGTCAATATGTTTTCTATCCTCTGATAGAAAATATTTTCCAGCCAATCACAAATCAGTATTCTCGCAAAACTTATTTATTCGACTTTAAAAGGACATAATATAATTTTTGGTAAAAGTTGTCGAAATTGGTAGATGTTTACATCAATAAAAGAAGAAAAGGAGTATAGTAAAAATGCGTCTCACCCGCTATGTTAAATATTGACTAATGAGTGAAACTATTTTGTCAACGATAAATATATAATATATATTCAGTGCATAGAAAAGTATATTTGTACTAGCCTATTGAAATATTGAAAAGGCGCAAAAAAAGAGCATTTCTGGTTTGAAAATTTAGGCGCGTAATCATCATGGTGAAAACAAACAAATATTATATTCTACCAGAACAGAAACCTAAGGTTTCTTTGGAAGTTAGTACAAGCGTTACAAGAGTTTGACATCAATGTACAACTAATTAGCAACAGGTTAACTATAAAGTTTACCAACGGATCGATGTTTAATGACTAGTGGCCAATGAAATTAGTAATAGTATGTATAAACGCGGGGGTGGAGTACAAAACCAACTCAAAAATGGTTGCCACACGAAAAGGACGATACCATGTAAAAGGTTGGAACATTTTGTGTATAAACCACTGATGACAAGCATGCTACATAAGATCCCCTGGTGAGAGTTTTTCTCTTCTAGCGGAAATTGTTCTCGGGATATCGTCCCTTCCGATGTATTGGTGCGTCAAAATGCGCTTTTAAGCTTTACAGTCATGTTTCTTCATATTTTGTTTTCGAAACAGATTAGGCACATTTAAGCCGAGACAAAAGGCTAACGTTTCCTTTCTTTTCCATACTTTTATAGCTGCATTCAAAGTTTTGTAGCCATTGGTTCTTCCTGTTAATTCTCAGTTTGTTTTCAGCGAGTTTTTGTGGGTTTTTGTTCCCTACTGTTCATCTCTCACATGAGATCCTATACATTTTGTACCACTCTTCTTTAAGACAGTTATTTTCCCATGTACAGCATTACCTACACCGATGACCAGTTTTGAAGTGATAGACACCATTGTGCCGTTTCATTTGTACGCTAATTTACTTAAGTACATTTTGATTGTCACCATTTTGAACAAACAGATCAGTTGGTCAATTGACTGGATATAAAGACTCCTGGGGTGCAACGTTCGCACCACAGCGCAGAATCAAATACGTGTTTATTGACATCTGAATAAAGATAGTAAATTAATTTGCTGAAGTTCACAAAAGGCTTACACACCTGGCACAAAGGAAATTGTAGGGGAAGTTCTCATTACTCTGCTCCTGCTGTTCCCATTTATTCAGTCAAACTGACCGAGAATATATCTTCAATTGCAATTTAGTTTGACAAAAAGGACAATTTTGTGCTACTATTTAAATAATAATTGATCATTTTCTGCGTCGATAATTTCTTCACATCGGCATTTTCCTTTCTAAACGATCAAAAGGCTCAATACCAAAATAGCCATCCAATCAAAACATGTCATTATTTAACACGTATTTCACAGAATTAATATATTTAAAATGTACCAATAATAGACTTATAATAATATATAACCGTACTAACGAGGAAGTCCTGGAATTAGATGTAGACAAAGTAAAACATAAGGATTACATGTGGAACAAAGTACGAAGATACTTGTATGGTGCCAGTGTTACTATGTAACGAACTATCCTGGATACAGATTATCACAAATATATATTTACCTATCATTTTAATAGCAGTTTGTTTGTTTTTGGCATTGCATTAGTTATTAATATTGTGCTGGTTTACAATATTTTTCGTGGTTTTTATTACTGGTTGAGGTGGGGGGGGGGGGGGTTAAGACTTATTTTCTAGTGAGGCAGAGTTAGAAAAAATACGGCAGGGGTCTGTGTTTAATGGTGCAAAATCCTACATTTTTAGTATTTCCACAGAACTTGACACCATAGAAACAAGCTGTGTGGAATTTTGTAGCGAGGCAACTGCCTCATTTGCCTCAATGGTAACCTACCTACTAATACTTCCCACATGATTGTAAAGCTTACATTGTATAGGTACCAGTACAAGATTGTAAAGCTTACATTGTATAGGTACCAGTACATGATTGTAAAGCTTACATTGTATAGGTACCAGTACATGATTGTAAAGCTTACATTGAATAGGTACCAGTACATGATTGTAAAGCTTACATTGTATAGGTACCAGTACATGATTGTAAAGCTTACATTGTATAGGTACCAGTACACATTGTATAGGTACCAGAACATGTTGTTTTATAAAATGAATATATTGGTAAATGGAGTTTTTACATGTATTAATTCTATGAATTATATATGCAAAATAACACTTTTGTTAGATGGTTATTTGAGTATTGTAATAAGATAGAAAGAAACGTTTTTCTTTTTGTTTTAAATTGGATAATAATTTTGAGTGTTTGAGGGAATATACGTGTACCATATGAAGCCCGGAATTGCTGCATTTTTTCGTAGATTTAAAAATTGTTTGTTTTGACCTCTAAACCCGCTTATACAGAGTATGTGTATAACAATGTAGATCACGAACATTGTTACTCATGCGTTGTATGGCTCCTCATTTGTTGCTGTAATGCGTGTTAGCATTCGATTACACCATGTGACTGAAATAATATGCATTAAAATAACATTTAAAGAACATTTATAATATATAAATATTGTAGAAACCTCCTATTTGAAGGAGAGAAAAAAGAATAGCAAGAGTACCGAATATATGCATATAAGTCTGAAAACAAATCATTAAGACGCTATTTGATTTAAAAAGAATAGTTGAAAAAGTTGACAAAGTGTATTCAAAGGTTGCTAGGGTTTCAAAAAAAAAGAAAATTTATTTTTTTTAAGCATACTTTATAAGATATTTTATCATATAATGCGATGCATGTGTACATTTACAACAGTAAAGAGGTAAAGAAACCATATTATATTCCTGTGTATAATGTAATTTTGTTGTACTTATCGTTTTATAAATAACAGTAACTTTAAACATTCTTGCGAAATTATGTAACTTGAATTTTTGATTGCGCAAGCCTGCAAAATATTAGACACTCCATCTGCCATAACTATGTAACTAATCCATAAATAATGTTTGTTGTACAAGCTATACTATTTATCTATGGTGAAGTGTATTTTACTAGTATACATTTTTATAAAACCTTTATAATTAAAAGTACAGAGCAGGGTTATAGTACAATGGAGTATTGTAAATTTAATATTATAAATAAAAATTAAACAAATTGTCTGACAAAACTAAAATTTTACTGCAACGTCATCTTTTTGTCAGAAAAGGGCAAATCTAACGACAGGAATAACTGGATTTTAATATAGTAATAAATACTATTTTTGCAACTTTTTAAAATAACCTATATAAAACTAGTACGATTGTTTATTATGAAAATATTTTGATGTTCTAATCGTGCAGGTTTTTCATAATAAAACATGTTAAAATTATTAAATTTATTGATAAAATAATTCTCTATATATTTATGCCGAATTTCGAGTCTAAGACAGCTGTTTAAATGTATTAAAGTTGTTTTTTACATGGATGTACGTTACTTTTTTCCTGGGATAAAACAGACAATTAATCAGACAATAACTTTATTAACCATATATAACAACAAATTTATTCAAATTATTAAATAAACGATCACCACGAACATGCGCATTGTTCATACATGTACCTCCAATAAAATGTCAATATTACTATAACAATATATACATTTTTTATTTTCTCTAGTTCACTTGTGATTTCACACTGAATTCAAATATTCTTTCATATATACATGTACACAGAGTTAGCACTTTAAAAGTTCAGAAAAATATTTTCTATGACATCTAAAATGTGAAAATCTGGCAGTTATTGAAAAGTATTATTTTGTCAGTATAAGAAAGAAGAATCTCCTGTTTGACAGTTGGGGAATCAGTGGGAGAGTGAAAATAAACGGAAACTGACACTAATCCTAACTTCCGCCGTCCGCTAACCTCCTCTGGTGGCAAGAACTGTTTTACAGATTATGGAAACGATGTGTCTAATTTAACACCAATTTACACACCATTAGGTAGGACTAACACAGAGTCCGTTTGATTGTTCGTGAGATGACAACGGAGAACTACTTCTAGAATCGTCCAAATCAATCATATCATCGTCGTCATCATCGTTCATAACGTCTATTTTTTCATCTTCATCGAATGATGCCATTGATCCATCTGTGGGCGAAGAACTATGCAGCCGGCTTATTTTATCACCATTATGTTGCTGAAGTCTGAAAAAGTAAGATTATATGAGGAACAGGAAACTGAAGATTTTTATTTATTTGGGTCTCAAGTTATATCTATGGGAAAGTCTTTCCAGATATATTATTAAAGTATAAAGGGAAGTCAAATGAAAGCGAAAAATCAAAACGACGAAGTATATACATCACGAAACAGTATTAAACCAAGTTAGACAATGAAAAAACATATATTGTCCTGCCTACGCTAAGCTGAATAATGCCCATATTTACTGGTATCTCACGGACAAACGAGAAACGCTAAACGTGTTATTCTATCGTGGTTTTAAAATTGTTAGACGAGCGTTGGTGTTATATTAGCATTTATGACGTAAAAGTGATACTTTAGTAAAATTCTGGGTTTTTTTTTATTTCAATATGCTTATATGTTTACATACTTAAACCATTATGTGCGATAAAAAAATAAACGTTTTATCAAATTGTATTGGTTAATCTGAAATTGGCAGGTCAATATTAGTTCTGCAAATCATCTGGTATAATAGCTTCCTTCTTATATCTGACGAGGTTTTCTATTTAAATAATGCAAATTGTATCGGAAAGAAACCCGTGTCTTAGGGCTATGTAAAAAGTTAGCTGGTAACAACAAAATAAAACGTTTCTAATTATTTTGGCAGATGGAAGATTATTTAAATGACAATTCAATTTTCTTTAATTTAAGCACTATATTTTTTCAAATTAAAAGTTAATTCAGTTATTAAACTCGAATGTAGTTTCCCATGTGCATAAAGCACATTTAAATATTAATTTTCTAAGGTATTAATAATTGAGAAGTCTTAATAATATTTAAACATATTAACAATTTTCTCGTCATATTTTACACGCGGTTGAGACACAAATTAAAGGTGCATTTCTAGCTTATATTCAAATATTGAATATTGTAAGAATGTGAATTAGTCATACGGATAATATGCATATTAAATGTGTCTGAGAACTTGGTAAATCTTAAGTTTATGCGTGTTACAAATTAAGTTAAATTTTAGAGTTTTATTTATATCTTATCTTTTAGCCATAATTCAAACAATTAGAATCGCTTAAATATGCGAAACAAAACAGAATGATAACTATTATCCGATTTTAGTCGATAAAAGACTTAACAGATTTCTAACAATCATATCTATGAAGTGAATGGAGTTTACACATTAAAGCCGCTCTGGTTAGTCTTCGTGTCAAACTCCGGGATCATATTAAACTAAGTGATGATCTGGGTCTTACATAACGAGACTTTTTCTCTGCTATCTACCCTAATAAGGAAACGGTGGAATGTATTAAGTAAATCTCTACACTACAGGTGCGAGATGTAAACATTTAAACAAAAGAAATTTGAGCTTTTTATCAAATAAATAACAATGATATTGAATGTATTAGCGGAGAGTTGATGAATGGTATCTATCATTTTAACACTGATATAACTGATAGATATTAATGTTTCGGTCAGTAAGAGTTATACGTGACTTAAACAGTAGGGATTTCTTAACTCAGTAAGAATTTCTGCTCATATGTATTTATCCTATGTATAAATGACCAAAAACGATCTCTTTATCTTCATTGAAACCAATTAAAATTTGACAAGAGGACGTGCATCATTTGAAAATTTGACGGTTAATTCAGGTGACTTATCAATGTCATCTGGAATATTGGATATATTTATCATACAAACTTAACAGGGGGATATTTCAATAATACTTTCAATTTTCACACCTTTGTCAAATTATCTTTTCACAAATAATATCACTAATTTATATATATTCCTCCGTATATTTGCAATTCCGTAATTGTGAAAGGTTGCTACAAAAATGAACGGATTTGTGTCCAGTGGTGTTCCTGATCTGAACCAGGTTTAACGTCTTATATTAAATGTGGAGTAACGTGAACAATTTATTAATGATTTTAAAGCTTTAGGTGTTAAGTATACACCGTAAGATAGTGAGACAGCCAATTTTCAACTTTAAATATATTTCAAGTCTATTTAAATAAGTTTAAGAGGTTAATGAAATAACCAATTAGTTCTAAATAACTGGTCATTAGAAGTCCATGCTGGGACATGTCTGGACAAAGATAGCCACTCAAGTCCAATCTACATGTATACTTCATATCATCTTATACCCTAATACACAGAAATCTATTGATATGACGTCTTTAACCTTTCTTCACGTAATTGTTACTTGTGTCATCGTGTTCCTCTGGGCGATAGACTTTCAACTATCCTAATGAACCTTTATACTACGCTGCTTTAGTTAAAGTGTTGACAATGTTGTATTTAATTTAGTTACGATGTTAATCAAAATATTAGCTAAGAACAAACCCAAGTCACAAATTTAAATAAATATAAACAATTTTAACAGAAAATCTATTCAGTAGCTGTCTAATGGGACACATATAGAAAGTAAATTTTGTTGTGACTTTGGTCTGGTGGTATATTGATATTTAATTTCCTATTTTAAACTGTTTGCCCAAAGTAATCGTCGACAAATTTACAAATCCTTAAGTGAATTTGTGGAGTGTCAATCTCTTTACAGATAAATAATGTTCAATAAAGGGGAAAATATCCCTTATTTACATAGTGATCAGAGCTGATGTTTCACTTTATAATAAATTAGTTTTATCTCTCTTCAATTTCAACAGAATACAAATTTCTATCAAAATAAGGAATCCTCTTATTTATTTGATAAACTCTAAATTTTAGAACAAATTGATTTAGCTGCAGTGCGATTTAACTTATAATTTAATTTTCATTTAATAAAAAAATTTAAAGGGTCTTATTAATAAATAATAATAATAATAAGAACTTCAATGTCAGTGGGTTAGGTTGAATATAATAAATATGTTTATATAATATTTCGTAACTGTATTTTATGTTACAACATATACAAAATACCATATTATTCTTTAACTTGATGAAAATAAAGATTGAAATTTGCTTTAATTGAGACGTTGATGTTATGATTTGAAAACAACATTAATTTCATAATTTTTTCTTTGAACTTACAAGTAAAAATGTGTAAAACGTTGTCCTCGGGTTAAACAAAATCTTGCAAAAATAAGCAATTGTATAATGACTTAACACCTCTTAATAGATATCATCTAAGTATGGTCCGTGTGTCCAGAAGTCATATCATTATTACGTACAAGAATGTACAAGATGAACAAGTAAACATTTCAAGCAATCCATCATTCTAAGTTCTGATGTTTTTCTATTATGTCTATTGTTTCATGTATTGAAAGAAAAAAAACATTTCTATGGTTATTAAATAACACACTATAACATTTAAAGTATATTTGTGTGCATAAAAACCTGTATTTCTAAAGAAGTACGGAATAAATTACGTTCTCAAAATGGCAAAATCACCAGACTTTAAAAATTACATATTTTGTTCTTTCTATAATGATTATAAATGTTCTAGTTTTTGGGCATTCTTTTTAATTTAAAACTAGTGCTATAAATTTACTTAACAACCCCAAATCGACTAAAAGGTTAAGGTAAAAAAGACTTCAAAATTTTACAACAAAAGTGCGAATGCATGTAAAAGTTCGGTATGCTGAACTGTTAATTTTGTGAATATGTAGGTCTTTTTCCATTTTTGGTATTAAACTATATCTTATTTTGTAGTAGTTTCTGGATAAAGTACTTTAATTTGGACATAACATACAATTACGAATGTTATTATAAAATATAATTTTAAATATATATCAAAACCTATGTACATTTCAAGAATTAAAACGTTTAAAGTTGGACCAATAGTAAAATATAAATTTTGAAAAATAAACAAAACAATAAGTTTATGAAAATGATTTCCATTAATTTGTTTGTGATACAAAACCATTTTATTTTATGGAGAAGACAAGTTTTAAATACTTTAACCCAGTTTTGACTTTAAACAAATTAAACAATTTTTTCCAACAAAACTGTCTTACCATATTTATTTTATACGAGTTTTTAATTATTATCAAAAAATAATCATATTAAATAAAACTAGAAAGAAAAACACGACATAAAATATGTGCACCTAAATATTAGTAAATTTAATTTAAATTTAAGCATTTTTATAAAGAGCATAAGATTTTCTTAAATTTTGATTTTAAAATCTCAAGCAGTGTTATATTAGCAATTTTGGGTTATAAATTTCTTCCTTGCGGAGATAACATTTATCTCTCTTTACATTTTATTTGACCATTCTGAACAAAAAAAAGTATACCCACGTATACGGAAATACGGAATGATTAATAATCAAATGGGTAAATGGCACATAACAAAACAACAGCAAATTTCAACAGCAAGTAATCTTACCTATTTTTTGATGCCGCTGCCCTGTCCCTTTGTCTTCTATTTTTAAACCAGTTACCAACTTGTGTGGGGGTAAGTCCCGTTGCCTGGGCTAGTTCTCTTTTTTTCGTGGGATTGGGATATGGATCCTGTAAGTACCATTCTCTCAACAAATTTCTCGTCCTTTCTTTGAAGCAATGTGTTTTCTGTTCACCGTCCCAAATTGTTCTTGGCAGTGGGAACTTCTTACGAACCCTATATTTATCTACTGGACCCAAAGGCCTACCTCGGAGCTTCTCTGCCTCCTGGTAATGGGCTTCCAGCCACATTGCCTGAAGTTTAGCATGTGATTCTTTGGTAAATTTATGATGCTCAAGAATATGGTATAAGTCTCTAAAGTTCCCAGTATGGAATGCCACTAGCGACCTGGCACGAAGAACAGACTCGTGCTTATTCAGCGCCTCACAAGCTGATGGGTTTACAGGCAAAGACCACAAAAAACGACCAAGTCTTTCTATATCTCCACTTTCCTCTAAAGTTTCGCAAACTTGTGCAACTTGCTGCGGAGTAAAATGCAGTGTCGGTAAAGCAAACATATTGTCATTTAATTCTGATCACAAAGTTTATAAGTTTTTTAAACTGCACTTCAATGCAAACAAAGATCAGTTTTTCCTGTCCACCGCTTAAACTAAGAATACACAGATTATACAGCCAAATGATTCTCAAAATGATATTATGATGTTTTCATCAAGAGTAAACATTGATATATCATAAGTGTCTGGGAGGAGATAGCCATATTAATATACTGTAATCAAATATATCGAGCAATCAAAGTTTAAAAACAGTCGAAAAACGATTGGTTGATATCGCTCTTTTGAAAATATTACTATAGAGACAGTGTCAATCATGACACCATATCTGTCAATCACCGACATTTAGTAATCCGATTGGATGTAGATTATGATCTCGACCAGATAATACTATTTTCAAATACCATTAATTGTTACAATGGCCAGCCTGAGTACTTACGTATGTAAACTAATTGGAAATGATAACGGGTAGCGCGTCACTGTGTCATTTCATCAGTGGTGGGCCGGACAAAATTCCATAACAAAATGAGTTATAAGATAAACATTTACTAAAACTAATTTCATTGATAGCTATTTCAGTTTTGATTTAAAATTTCTTCAATTTCTTTCACATCTAGACAAAGAATGTTTAAATTCCTGACTATTGCATTCAATTGTTAGGATTATTTTTTGAAATAGTAAAGAGTAGACACTTATTGGTAAATAGTATTTACATTACAAATTCAAAAAATACATTGAATTGAATGTAAGAAAAAGGGTTAATATTTCATTTTGTCATGAAGCACCCCCGGTTGATATTACTCTTAAGATATCATATATTTAAAGAACAAAAAATTATGACTGAAAAATGGAAGCAACTGACTCATATATGCCTCTTACAGAGTGTCAATTTGACAATAATTGTGAAGAAATTATGCAAATTCATTCACTGAAATAGAAACTCAAAATTCAAAATTTTTCAGCACAAACATGTTTGTAAAAAAAAATATAATAAAACTCGTACACAAAGTAGCCTGCAAAATGGAGATATGTCTAAATGTGCAATTATTTTTCAATGGAAACAATTTTAGTTAAGATTTTTAAATTAACGATTTTTGTCCTTTTTAGCTGTAACAGATATTGACACATATACACATATCTGTAGAACCACATATTACATATAATATAGTTAACTTGCTAACAATACACACCGTAGGTATATACTTTGACAAAAGCAGTTATACACGTCTTGTTAATGAAGTGAGAAAATATTCGGAAGAAACCGTAATAAACCTTCGTGGGAACCCAAAATATTATTAGTTATTGAATAACAAGTTGTGATATTTAAAATAGCGGGAACTTTGACAGAATGTCAAGTTAACAACAAATATTTTCAGATTAAAGTTTAAGTGATGACGCTTGCATTTTAGTACATTTGTATTTAACAATCGCATTATTTTATACTAATTGTACATGTAATAGATAACTATCTATTTTTTTATGAAAAATATACGTTTAGTTAATGTTCTAATTATAATGGGTAAATTAACAAATATTACGACCATACAAGTAATGCACAGAACTAGTTACTGATGTGATAAGAAAATTGTTTTACGATATTTTACGACATGAAAAAAACTTTTCAAAATACCAAACAATTGTTTTTCGGTCAATAAAAACCGAGATTAAAGACCCCACTTCCTTGCTATTTGCGTTTTGCTGTATTTTAGTTAATAAGCTGAGTTAATAACACATTTTAAAAATAAAATCAGATTGATTTATTCATAAAACAAATTCCACAACTAATTTACGGGTTTATTCGACATCTATAGTAATACTTAAACCACATTTATCTGCATGTAAGTCGCAATATTCTAGGCATTTACAATACATTGGCGTATATTGCTACTATTATGTTATACAAATTTCCTTCTATATATTACTGAAAATGGAGTCAACTAACAATTTGACTTAACAAGATGACATGACATAAAATGAGCGATTGAATAAAAAATATTTGCCATTACACTGTTATAAACCTACAAACCAAAAAGCATTTTCTTCACATTTTATGCATATACAATCCTGTATGGTTTGAATGTTATGGTGGCATAGATTAAACGTTTAGGAACTAGTATTTTCAGACCACGTCGTTATCTCACATATACACTAATACGCTTATTATACGATAACAGAATTTGTATAAATAAATGTTGCTTGATTATACTGAAATATTTCCGTCCCACTAAGGACATTAGGTGTTCTGCCTTGGACGTTCAAACTCTTAAGTCAAGTATACTAAAACAGAAGTTAATAACATTCATATCAGAACGGCCAAATAATTTGTATTTGACTGTATAAGCAACTTTCCAGCTTTATGACGACGACCAGGGTTTGTTGTCGGGGACCACTGTGTCGGGTACGCCCGTGTGCCCAGGCGTACCACCGATATTTGCTGAGTAATGTGGAATTTTACTGCTTTAATGGTTCCGAACGTTAACAGCTATTATAAACAGATTTTATATATTTTAAAAAGAAACACGTGGTAGATTTATTTACAATGTAACTATAAATGACCTTAAAAATAAAATTATTAAAAGTCGTTTCTAAAGTGTCGTGTAAACGTGCACCAACATTTTTTTCAAATGTACTATACTCGGAAAGTTATAAATAAGTTAAAGTTTTTAAAATCATGTTAAAAACAAACACCTATTAACAAAACATGCTCGGATGACATAAATTAGTATTACGGGAACGCTCCGTTTCTCTTTTGTGTTTTCATTATCACATCATTATAACCGTCAATCATCAGAAAGACGAAAAGCGATATAACCCGTTACATATTGTGTGACAATTATCTCCCTTTAGAATGACATATATCACCTGAGCCAGCATGTAATGCAGCATCCCATACAGAGCTACCTGTCAATTTAATAAGGTAACAATTGGAATTACAGACATCTTATTATATCATGTGACACTAATAACTGTCCATCCATTTCTAAAGGTGTAAAAATTCTCATGACAGTTTATACCTCACTGTTTCGCATCCGATGTCAGTAGTAGGTTATAATGGTCAGTTTCCAATCAGTATTGTTAAACATTATTGATTATCTAAGTACATCAAAATGTATGTCCACCGAATTGCCATCTCCACACAATAGATGCATTAGAGGTGATAAATGTAAGCTCGCTTTGATTCTAAATAAATAAATATGTAAATAACAGTTTTAAATTTAAGGCAGACATACCTGCTTAATTTTTAAGAAAATATATCATAAATTAAGATATAATTTATTTATCGCCAAAAACCCAAAATATTTCAGAATTTTAAACGGAGCAAAACGCAATAGAATTTAAACTTCATTCCACGGAAACAAGAAGAGATTGATTGATTTTTGTTTAAAGTCCAGGTGGAATATTTCAGCTTTATTCATGACGTGATGAATTTTAACACACATTATGAGAGGCAAAAATAGACAAATAGTAATCCTAATTGATATTAAAATATACTCTAATGCAATATATGAGTAACTATACAGTTAAAAAGGAAACATAAACAATAAAACACATATAATAAACATAATTTCACAATTGCTGAGTTAAAATTATAGTTTAAGCAAATCAGAATACGAATTAACAGTATAAAAAAGTTTCCGAATATGGGCAACTAGACAAGAATAAACGTCTATGATGAAACTCAAATAAACTCTCCCAAAAAAGATACATCCGATATTTTTTTTAATATGAATTTTCTCAAAAACATGCTTGATTAAAATATGAAATATGACTTTTCAGACTAAAAGGAAACAGCACTCTGCTGGTCGTCTAAATCACCTGACTAAAACCTAATAGAATATTTGTGGTATGATTTAGATAAATAGCCAAACAGCACTGCTAACTCTGTAAGAACTGCACAAGAGACTTTTTTTGTCTATTGATCGAGTCTATGCCGGGACGGATCCGTACTGTGTTCCGAGATAATGGTGCTCACAACAGGTAAGGACTTTGAAGTGTCTCAGCTATAGACCTTAATACAATAAATTTTGACCTTTAATGAACTATAAAGTTCAAACAACCTGTGTGTTGAATTTCAGTGTAAAGGGATCCTTATTTTTGTATTTAAATGATGTTAAGAATTTAAAGTACAATAATTTTTTTAGGAGAGTATATTAAAACAAAAATGAATAGACACACATGAATATTGACGGTATTATACAAGCATACATATCTGGAAGTATCTTGCCTACTTCACATCACAGTTTCTGGGGTTTAGTATGGGCAGTAGTACTCGATAAGTGATTGAGACCAGAGCGGGTATCAAATCCAACGGAATGATTATCCAATCATGAACCTATAATCCGTGACACACGAAGTTAATATCTAGCCCATTATGGTTATCATTTTGTTCCCTTACGGGCATACGGAGCGATTGCAACACAATAAAATGTAAAAATATAAAAACATAAGATACAAACCCAGGTCTAATCTTGGGGTACCAATCATTGGCTTATCTAGGGATTATCTGGGGTTTTTGTGTGGACAGATATTGTTTCATAAGAATACTTTTGTGGCCACAGACCGGACACGCAACTTTGTTTATAAATCCCAATCCCCTGTACCCCTTATACAAAATGGTTGGTCATTAACCGCTTATATCCAAAGTTAAAATTATGTGACTTTTATAGACTAAGAAAAGAATTAAACGTTAAAACATACGAAGTTCTTCAATAAAAATCTATCCAATAATGTTTTATATTTGTATATGCTACTTCAGTCAAGAGATTAAAACATCAAGATATGTTTGAAAAAGAAACACACCCTTAAAGGCATGATCCATTTAAATTGTTTTCACGGTGAATATCGTGTTTATCGAATCGTTAGACGCTAAGAAAATTACATGATGAGAACCGTGTAAATATCGGTGTATCACTGATTAAAAATTGGATCTCAATTTCGTAGCCTTTCTGCTGCAGGCTTTATTTGTGGAATCAAATTTATTTGAAGTTTCCGTACAAAATGAATACTTCAAAACGAAAAAATTAGCATCTCTAAGAAACATAATCTAGTTTACTTTGATTTCTTTCTTTGGAATGATATGGCTGTTTCGACAAGAACCTATAAGAGTCCTCAAGTGTGTATAAAATTGTCTGCTTATATCGCCAAGCAGAAATAGAATGTTTGATAAATGATACATGCGGCCAATGCTGGCCACTTCAATCCTTGAGGCAAGTGTAAGAAGGAAATTTCAATCAAGATTGTCACCACGTAATGAAATCATACACCTCATTCTTGTTCGTAAGTGTTGTTTTGTTAAAATGATATAACGGAATATAGGAAAAGTAATTTGTCGTTTTCAGCATCATTTAATTGTTATATCGTTTTTCTGCCGGCTTCTCGTTCTATTGCAATGGGAATTTATCTAAGAAAAATCATAAAGTGTAGAAAATGAATTTGTAGAAAACGATTAATATTTGTTGCATTAAAGTCACTATATTAATATTTCATTTGGAAGAAAAATAAAAGGCAATATAATTAAAAAAAATAAATATTCTTGTCCACTACTGCTATAATATATCACTTTATAGTTCAAATAAAAAAGAAAACCGAGTTACAGCTTAATTTTACAAAACATGCATATCAGGAAATAGAGTTTAACTGCTGTCTTTTTAACACCAAAATTATAAAACAAGGTTGTTGCGCCGAAATGTCAGCAACACACAAGATACACGTTTGTCGCTTATTACTAGTATATAAATAGAAGGATCTATTTGGCTTCATGAGTGAATGACAAATTATTCAATGAAGTAAAGAGAGAACAAATTAAGAATTATGGTACATCATTTTAAAAACTAACTTATAATTTAAATTAAATAAAGACTTTATGACCGTTCTAATATTTTGTGATATAGCTGAAATAGTCAATGGAATATTACGACTAAACAGTGGTGATATTTTGTTATGTTTTAATGGTGTTTAGCGCTACTTTAAGCAATTTTTTTTATTGGGGGGGGGGAGGAGCCAGATTACGCGGATAAACCCCAAACCTTCTGTAAGAAAACTGGCAATCCTTGTCATTTTAGAGTGTAGTCGAGTACACCCTGCCCACAGTTAGACTCGAACCCGCAACCTCAGTGTTGATAGGCACGTGATAACAAAAGACTAATACTTTAGTCTCAGCCACTCAGGCCTCTTTTAAAGATGCCAATATTCCAAGTTGTTTAATATAATAGCTGATAAGTTTGACCAAAACTGTAGCTACTATGTGTTAAACTTCATAAAATTGAGTTTACATCATAGAAAATCAGAATGTTATAATATTCTGACAGGTTATTGGTCATTAATGACACGAAATGACCCAATGTGATGTCTATAGATTTTCATTACTTGTTTTCGTTACCTTGTATTTCTTTTTGTTGCCTTGTCTGAACGTAAAGGTCTAATGATCTGAACAAGGTTAACATAAATACGAAGCATTCAACTTAAACAAAAGTGGGCGTTGCAAACATGGTACATTGATTTCTGTTCCCAAAACAGACCCGAATAAAAATGGAGAATGGGTTTGACGGTTTGTATTGACCATGTGTGACACATTCATCACATGTGAAATCCCAGAGTGAAATCAGTCCCTAATAAGCTCAACTAAGTACTCGTATTAAAAAAAGTTTTGTATTTAGTTTTTCAAGCCATGTCTGAATATCTAAATGTGACTATGTTCTACGAGATTAATCATATATGATATTCTTTTTCATCTTGTGAATTTAACGACAACTAACGTTGTTTACAATACTGTAAAGACGAGAGTTCATTATGATAAATAAATTATACAAAATATCTGATAGATGCTAGTAGGAAAATTTTAAGTCTAATACATTTACAAAGATTTTCCTAAGTATACGCAAATACTTCTTCTAAAACAATCGACACTGTGTTAAAAGATTTTTTGGAAACAATGATATTTCAAATTACTTGTTGGTGTTGTCTCCCTTGTGAGTGATTGAGGAACTTATCAACTTATCAACGTGCAGACTCGCTCACAAACTAAATAAAATTATGTCAAGTTTGTGAGTCAGTCGCCGTTTTTCCTAAAAAAGTGTTTAATCCTTGTAATTTTAATAAATAGTCGTTGCAATTTTTAAAGCAAACAACTAAATAAAAAATAAAATAAAATAAAATAAAAAAAATTAAATAAGCACATCTTCACCTCAACATGTACCTAGGTGGGATAGCGTAGGAGTATACAAAACACAGTACAAAAGGAATACTCAGGTCTGTAAATATTAATAAAAAAATGAACAACACGAAACCCATTTTGTCATATTATATTTTATTTAAAATCTTAACAGACAAAACACTGGTCCCGCTCCCTATATGACATGCTGGTGGATGCCATTTTGATTACCTTGGATACTGAAAGTAGTCCGCTCAGAGGAAGTATCGATTTATAAATTATTTAAGGTAACATAAACTAAGTATTTTTATCCAATAAAAATGTAAATCCATGTACAACCATCAAGAAGTGTTGTAATACTATTACATTTTAGCTCCCAACTTATAGTTACTGGAGGTCCAGAATTTCCAAATAACAGATTTATTGAAAATATTAAAATACTGATCATCCAGCTTAGCTTAGTGTGTATTGCCACATTAATAACATATTGCTTGTTTCTGATTTTTGAAACAAATTTTTTGGTAAGTTCCCTTTGTTGTTGAGAGGCAGTGTAATGTATTTGTAAGGTGTCTAATTTACCAGCTGATTATCAGAAAGTACACTGATACATAATTATCCCCCACCCCAAGTCTAAAGGATTTCTAGTTACGTTTTCAGACGATGATTTACCAATGACATTATATATATCTCTGGATTTACTTAGAATGATTTAAGTGTTTCTACCTTACAACGCTGGAGTCGAAGGATTGCTAAACACCATTCCTAACTGTAATTATTTCTTGACAAGAAAGCATTATGATATTTTGACAAACAATATTACACAATGGAATTATTTGACTAAAAATTCGGGTTCTTTTAAATTCAGTAATAGTTGCAAGTAATTTCTACATAAACCCTCTTTAAAGAAAAATAAACATATTTATTACCAACTGCTGCTCATCTTTGTGCATTGTTCAAACACAGGTGTTATATAATAGCCAAATTGTTGGCTTTCCCACGACTCCATCAATAGGCATAGAATTGGCAGTTGACTGTCAGGAACTATAATAACAGGGTTCGATAAATCAACTAACACGGGAAACTGGCTGGGGTTTTGTGATCACTTATTTCCAGTATTGTTGAATCAAATACGTATTGAGCATATTGTGCTTTCATCCCTCTATAATATATATAACGCATCGCCAGTATTTCCCTAAATGAAATATGTTCACTGATAATTGTAGGTTATATACAGTAAATTAAAGTTAGCAAATATTGACAATAATATGACACGAATATTGAAAAAGATTTAAAAGGAGTGTTCATTGAATCTTGACTGAAAACATTTTTGTAAAAGTTGAAAGTAAAGCTGTGTCTTTCGAGACGAATATCTTTTCTTTTACTAAATTTAACTGAAGCTATTTATCATTCGGTATATGAATACATACTTTTTGTTTTGAATTTAAAATCTATAGGAAACAACTATAACGATTGAGCACTAAATGTGTGGTCTAATATCCCAATCAAAGTAAATCTAGTTTAAGACAGTTCTATTGTGACACGTATTTTCTTCAGGGAGAATCTCTACTAATATTGGTTGTATTTTTGCTTCACCAGACAGTCACGTTACTCCACAAGTCCAAGGTACAAGATAAGTTTTGTTGATCCTGCTTATAATACTGAATTATAATAAAAAAATGGCGTTTAGATAGCCTACCAACTCCTCTTATAGCAGCTTGATTAAGGGAGCCACAGTTAACAGAGAGACCCACCAACCTTACGTTACTTTTATAAGGTCGTTGATGAGACAAATGGTGGTACCTTATCAATATAGGAAGCTATTTTTCTCATAAAGCCTTTCTTTAACTTAACATCTTCTTGTCATTAATTTAAGATGCCTTCTGTGACTAATGTACATATTGCCCTATTAGTGAAGACCATCTCGAAGTTTCTACAAAGAACATCCAGCTGACTATGTATTATTCGTGAAATTAAGCACACTCCCAGAAAAGTCGAATGGTTAATATCATATTTCCTCCCCACTGAGGAGTAAAAAAAATAAGTTACCTAACAATCAATCAATACCCAATCGGGCGATATAATAGGTTAAGAGGCAGGTAGATTTGTACTTGCCGATGAAAAAAAAGTGTGAATTGGAAAGGGTAAGCAAATTTAGTTTTACAACAATGCACATTTAGATAAATCTTCTGAGCACGCATAATGGTATCTCTAATGCGAAGACGGCAAGAGATTCTCCAAAACATTGCACAATGTTCGACCCTTTCGACCACATGGTTGCGTATTTTACGCACTCATATTCTTTTAGAAAGGTTTTCATTACACAAGGCAGATAAGGTGAGTCCTCTTCTTTCGTGTGTCACACTGTCTCAGTTGGAAGTAGTGTTAAGTTCTAGTGTACCAAGAAAGTCCGTTTTTATACCGGAAACGCTACTTTCTTACAGTACACTAATGGAGATTCCTGTATTCTATAACAAATATCTTTCCTGTTACCTTTTCGTTGTTTCTAGGTTCTGAAGTAATCATCCGCATGTGAATAGTAAGAACACGTGTTCAGACGACTGTTTGTAAAACAAACATCATAGCCACGAACGTCCTCTGAAAACTGCGAAGGTTTAATATAATGAAAGTTTAGGCTCATATTGGTAGAAACCTGAACATAAACTTTAAAAAGTGTAACCAATAGTACTGCTTACAACATATGTCATGGGATACAATACACATGTTACCGACACATAACCTTTACTGAATAGTAAAATCTGAAGTACTAGCAACAACTATCAAAATTTTAAGTCGCCCCGATATAATGCTCAAGAACACACTGTGATTTTGAAAATGTTTTGTTGCAGGTTTTCACCCTAATTTGACGATCATTACGTATGTTTAAGTCTATTTAAAAGACTACAGAAATCTTTTCCCGGTTTGATTACAGCTCTTGCTTAGCATATTACAAATTTTCACATGAAAAGCGAAGTAAGAAAGATAATTTAAAAGATGTTTTTCTGTAATTACCCAATTTATATCAAACAATGATATTTTCGTGTGTTAATTACTCATGTAGCGATGTTATTGTCGGGATACGTGTCTACGAAGACGTCAGCATCAGGTGCATTAAACAATAAGGCGTCTATTATTTGTTTGTAATATGTATTTAGTCATGCGAAAAATTATGCCAGATCACAGCTAATACCGTCATCAAGATATTAATGATCACTTCTAATCACAGTTATTATTAATAATGAAGAAAAGATAGAGCTTTAGATGATCTCTGTCAGAAGTCATCACTTTTCCGGAATTATTACGTATCTTAAATTATCAAAGTAATCATACTGGATATTCAAAATTATAAGCATGAAGTAAACATTAGTTAATGTGTATAATTTTAAGATGGTATGATCGCATGTCTAAAATAAAAAAAAAGATTAAATTTAATGAAAGCAAACAAATATGTGGTTTTACACCAATTTCAGTTAAAACATGGCGTCCAGTTTACTGGGGAGGAAGCCAGGTTTGAGAAACCTCTAATTTGACATGAAAACTATCAAACCGTGTCAATGAAGGTTGGAGTCCAAATGTTTTATATCCAAATCAAATAGTGTCTGTAAAATCTATAAATATTTCTCGTTTTGTCCCGTTCCGGCAAAATAATGGCCGCCATAGCTATTGTGTGTTTCTGATTGGAAGAACATTTTAATCTTCTCTGAAACTGAAAGTCTAAATGCTTGAAACTTGGTACAAATGATGTTTTATGGTCCTGTAGAAAGATTTTTTATGTCTCCGTTAAGCAGGCAAAAATATACGCGCATTCGAAAATGTATATTTCTGATTATGTAAGCAATTATACCAAACAATAAGGGTTGAAGGCTGTACATGTAATAATACTTCAAACATGGCTTTAAATTGTTACCAAAAGAGCGAAGTAATTTTAAATGGTAGATTAACATAAATTAAAATGCAAATATTTGTCAATTTAAGCAATGACAGGGATTGGTATACAGTTTGAATAAATATGTATCTACTTATACAATCAAAGAGTTATTTTAAGATTTAATATTTGAGATTTGTTTATAAAACTTTGTTGGATTGTCGTTTCTATGCAGTAATACAACGGCGATCAGCTGAAGACTATAAAAGATCACTTTCTGACAGAAAAAGTAACATTTATGAACAAATCTATGATTTTCATTATTATCAAGGGACTTGTGTTTCAATATCTACCATATTCTAGCGCTAAGACATTAAGTAATGGGTCTTATAAGACTCTCATCGCCAAATGCCACGTATTATTGATGCTAAATGCACTGGAAAATAAAATGAAGTCACTAATAGCATCAAAGCTGTTAGCAGTTTCTAGCCAAATACGATTACACGATCGCGATAGGCTAATTCTCCGTATCAAATGGTGTTTGTGACTATGAAAAGCATCTTGTAAATGTGATTTCAGAAACATTGCTAAGCCCTAAACGATCGGTAAATTGTTGAGACAATTTTCAATCAGTGAACAATCGCATCACACGCATCCTTTGGTTTACTCATTTATGGCAGTGTGTTTCTATTATATTTATACGTTTCTAGTATTTTCAGAAGTAATAACTAACCCATAAAGTTATTATGTAACTATTATCTGCCACAGAATGGAATATCCGAGTTAGAAGCAATGAGGGTTGTTTTCATTATTAAGCATGCTATTGTTCATAAAATCATAGATGTAAATGCTTGTCGAAACCGACGTGTTTGTATTTAAAACAAATATTAATGTGTACATTTTAAGCATTTTTTACCATTAAAATTTTTTTCTAATATTTAGTGTACAGCTGATGAATAGAACACCCCTTTTTGTGTCTGTATCTTATTCAATGCCTTGCAATCATAAGTAAAACAAAAGGAAACGACCAGCAACAGATATTTGTGAAACACAATTTGTAAATATTTTTTTTCTCGAAACTTATGTTCGGATATTTATCGAAATTAATATTGTTTGTACCCGTTTTTTTGTTGAATAGTGTTTAACGCCATTTTCAGCAATTTTTCAGCTATATCGTGGCGTCCAGTGTTTACTGGGGGAGGAAGCCGTAGTACCCAGAGAGAACCCCCGACCTGCAGTAGGAAAACTGGCAATCCTTGTCAATTAAGATTGGAGTCGAGTACACCCTACCTGCAGTGAGAATCTGTACTCCTGTAAGACAGTGTTTGATAAGTAGAGATATGTGATAATTGAATTCATTTATTGTCAAATAATAGCCAATGCCAAACTGTGTCATTCTTAAACACAAGGTTTGGGAACCTTAGAAGAACATAACAAATGTTTTAAATAAACTATAAATATTTTCATTACACAAAATACATACGTTGACATGTATGAGAAACATGATGTACAAGACAACACAAGTAAAATAACGTGACAAACACATGTAACTTCAGTGTTTTATTTGTGAAGTATAGAATTACAATTCCGAAAGTTAATAATAACGTGACATTAACAAGTACGTGCATGTGTTTTTGTACAAAGAATAAACTATAGAATTGTCTACCAGACCATATGATTATGACCACATATGAACAGCTACTTATTGCATTCTCTTTTTTTCAGGTGATGGTTATAAATCTCCAAACTTATAAGGTTTTCTTGAAGATTGAAAATCGATTGTGACAGTTTTGCATACTGTTCTAGATGGGATACTTGTTATGACTATATTGACAAGACATGAAGCTGATTTGTCTTTAAAAGATTAAAGAGTATTGTTATTTGCCAGTTAAAACCCCTCCACCAAAACACTGACATTTGCTATAGTTTCTACTATTCGATGACGTAGTTATAGGATGCAAAGATTAAAGAGGCAAATAGTTGTATGCAGTTTTGAATTTTTGGGTTCTAATAACATATAAATTGTGAAATGTACATGTCATGCGACGGAGATGCTGCTATTGTTGCTATCGATGAACAGGAAGTTTACAGTTCTAAAGTTGAAGTCATCAGGTTTGTTGGTACTATTATTCACTGGTAGTATCTACAGATACTGCAAATGAATCATCCTTATTGTCCGATTTATTTGCACTTAAGTATCAGTACCGTGGCTATATTAATCGCAACTTTCAAACACCACGGTACTTCAGTTTGCGTCTGTCCTGGTTGTTTTTTTTACATTTATACCTGGGACCGGTAAGTAAGTATTCTAGGTTTTCATGGGTGCAGACTCTTGTAGTGTGGGCATATTTTGTATTAATTGGCGCACAATTCCATGTTTCAACCAGTTTCCAAATACTGGATCGGAATGCTGGTAGGGATTCCCCATTGTAACTCGAAGTGAGGTAGAAAACTGACTTGGTTAAGTGCAGTATCGTCAAATGAGTCTTTCTCTAATAAAAACACAGTTTTAACTTCAACAATTGTGTATTCTGATTTGTGATCTCTTTACAATACAGATTCAGAGTAGGCAGCTAATGTTGCCATCAATGTTTATCAAGGATTTCATTTGTACAATATACAGACTCAGTTAAACACCTATGAAAGTTAATCAACTGATAATAGTGTTTCCAGATATAAACATGAACATTTGTTTAAAATAATAGTTAACGTTTGAACAACTTTGCCTCTTCACTCAAACTAAAAGTCAATGTATCCATCTTAACATTCAAAAGAGCTAACCACTTTAACAACTGGGTACTAACAGGTCACACTTGAGATGTGACAACAACTTTTTATTATATAGAGATTCCAGATTTTGCATTATTGTTTCGATCAATTTTTAATATCCATAATTGCTGTATAATAATTTTGTTCTTTTCTTAGTTCGATTTACCAAAAGTCGACATCTATGCAATATTAATGCGCTACGATACAGTTTATGTTATATGCAATTATGATTGTTACATGTAAAGATTTAAATTTTCATAAAATAAGTTTTATTTTATTAGTTTAAGCAAAAAAAAAAAACTAACGACATTATTGATATATATATATATTTATAAAATTCGTCTAAAGAAATAGTCAACAATTGTTCGTACGGGATGTTGGATCGTTACTGTAGATAACGATACTGTACAGACTAAAATAATAATATATTCGTTTAAAAATATGTACAACAACATCTAGATACATAATTAAAGCGAAAACAAAGTTTTACACTTTAAAAAAATTGCACAAATATTTCGCCTGACCAACAGGCTTCGTCAGTGTTTTACAACGAATGACAATAACAGGTAAAAAGTTTTTGTAGTTATACGCATGTGATGTATACGATATCTAGTAATTAACGAAAAATGTTTTTTGTTAGTGCTACTACAAGTATGTACAGGTGTATAAGTATGTAGCAGTATTTATACGGTTACAATCAATATATATACAAAAAAGCAGTTTTAAAATAAATAAAACGACACGTAATTCCACATGAATATTCGGAGACCACCAACTTTTGGTAAAAAAAAAAATATATATATATATATATATATATTATATATATATATTCATGCGTGCCCAAATAATTGTACGACTGACCCGTTAAGCTGAATAATTTCAAATGCTGCATATTTGATATTGCTAGTTACGATTAATTCATTTACAGAAAGTACCTGACTAGAAAAGGAGACATTTTAAAGATGTATAAAAAAGTATTTTTATACCTGATTTTTACAGTAACGGAAGCAGGAGATTTGGCATACCATAAAACCTGGTTTAACCCACCATTTCGTTTGAAATGACTGTACCAAGTCAGGACAATTGCTGTAGTTACTATATTTATGGTTGTTGGTTCTGGAGTTGCCGGTTTCCCGGACTTTGATTTGTGGATTGTCAGATTTGAAAGTTTCATCGGTGTTTATTACCTTCACTTTTAGATTGGGAAAGTTAAAAAGATAATTTGAATGAAAAAGAGGGTCGAGTAATTATGATTTAAGTGGTATACCACAATAATTAATATTCATGAGACGACACTATTTTGGTTCATTTCAGTTTTAACTCGTTTTAAGTCTGTTTTAGTTATTAATTTATTTTGAAATTTGGACAGTTTGAATTTGCTTCACATTTCTTCAAGAACTTTTTTGAAATTGTGTTGTAGTTCGATAATTTTCGACAGAATTATTGATGTCCGTTTGTTCGAACATGTCAGATTCAAATTTAAGCTGAACGTTTTACATACAGTTCAAATCCACTCTCACAAAGGGTTTCTGTGCAGTGGATACGCGATGGAACTAGTATAACTAGTTGATAAGTAGGTTTCTGTCATATAATTTTTCGAACTCTTATCTAAAATCGTCAAATGATTGCATTGTAACATTAATTCGCTAAGGGATAAACATTGCTTAAGCAATACTTTCAGAATACTTGTTTAATTTACTGCTGTTAATGTTGTTACGAAACTGGCAAAATAGGGTTTTAAGTCGTCATGGTCCTGAAAACAACAAACAAACTTAACGAAAAAATGTTAATGTGAATAAAACAAGCACCGTATTACCCTTTAGAAGCAATCACTAATTGAGTATTAAAATAGAACATTAATTATTTGTGCAGGTTTAAGTTCTGCAAGTGGAACATATATAGTGGCACGAAGTATTTCAAACAAAAAATAAAAATAAGTACAAAGCAGTCCGTAGGCAGTCGTTTTATTTTAGTAGCTTTTATTGCAAATTGATGAAAACGGCCGTAAATTTTTTATTCGAAGAGCTACGGTCATTGGTGTAACGCATATTTTTGTGTTAGTGAATGCTTGACTGATTGATTCATGTAGAGGTTGGGGCTGTGTTTTTTGAAATGTCAACACTTAAGTTATTGCATATTCATATGTTCTTGTATTATTGTTGTATCATGTGCTTAGAATTTCTAATACATCTCTAGCTAACATTGAAAACATATTAAAGTGAGATTTTTATTACCATATATTTTTTTAACGAAGAACTTTGCGCTGAGTAATGCAGAACAAAATATCTTTTTAAAAGGGATTTGATTTTTGTAAAATCAAATTTACCTTTTACATTTAAGTTTCTTACGTTCATAAGATGTGAAATCCACTAATGTTAATCACGTGATAGTAGTTTCCGGTTTAAGAACAATTCTGGTAATTTGTCAAATATCTTTGGTAAATTCTTTTGATGTGTTATTTTCAAATTTAGCATTGTCCTCATCATAAAATTTACTTCCATAACATTGATTAATTGAAATCAAATAAGATCTGACAGTTGGAATATCCGATCCGTCACGAAACAATGCCGTGATCTTAGCGCTATGACAAGATTTGTTTCGACAACACGAGGATGAAATTTTGAATGACAAACTACAAACAGCAATTATACATGTAATCAGAAGAATTGCTGTGTCGGATTTTCTAAGATAATTTCATATTTGCGTGATCAGGGATCGATGGATGCAAAGAAGAACAGTTTTCATCTCAAAAATATTATTTATGTGTGTGATACTGGTGGCTAATTGGACATAATATTATAGAATATTAGGACTGAAACAATTCTCCATATAAATCCATCGCCTCCAATGGATCATATGTCGATATACAGCTGAGAATTCGGACTACCTTTCCTGTCATTTCTAAAATTGCCATCTTTAAATCTTCGGATAGAAAGTCTGATAATTAAAGACAAGGGAGATAATTATGGATTTATTATATATCAACGGATACAAAAGTGTTAGTAAATTGTCCTGGTGTTTCTTTACAGATAATTAAAGTTTAGACTATGGTGTTATTAAGCTAAGACAGACAATTTGTTAAGTAGATAGAACTGAATATGACACGAACAAAAATATTATCCTCTCAGAAGCATTCAAAATATTTCCAAAGCTATTAGGCTTCTTAAAATATTCCAGTTAAGCACGATATACTTGCATATTCCGTAACTGTTCACGACGTATAAACGTAGATAAAAATAATCTAGAATCATTCTACTTACAACCGTATTTGAATGTAATTTTTATTTGTCATTTGACTATCATTTTGTTTTGACATGTAGTACCACGTAGTATCTGACTATAAACTTGTTGGATATTTCGTTGCTTTATTTAATTGTAACCAGTTCTATGATGTACTGTCTAATATCATTGAAATAAGGTTTAAACTGTCTAATATCATTGAAATAACGTTTAAAGTACTTATTATATGTCTAAATATCTTGCTTTAAAAGTAACGACTAAATATAGACCAACTGTATATCCAACAGTTTAAGGGCACATGTGTATCGCCTTTTATAAATTTAATGAGATAGAAATTTAATTCAAACGCCATACTAGATTATACAGTATTATAGACCTTAACGCATTTATGATATCATATTTACAAATAGTTTATACCAATTTATTCATTAAAACTCAAGTGAAAACACATTGATTAGGGTCTTTGGGTACAGACCTTCATAACAATATCGGAGGCTCGATACCAACTCCGCCTTTTATATTGAAGTCTCATATGACATCTGTCAGTGTTTCTATCGTATCCTATATCTGTTTGTTAGCTTTGTACAGTCCCATTAGTGTCATGATGGTAATATTGTCGACTAATTCATTAGTATAGTTAAAATTATAACGCATACGCTCGGCATTGATTGAATAACTCAAACAGATCATAAATGGTTTCATTCCGATAGGGTAATATTGATATAAACGTAAAAACAGGCAGAATAATTTAATATGTAAAACACAAAAATAGAAATAGGAGTTATTTAAGTAAATATAATTACATTATTTTGTCTTTATTTCGAAGAAAAATTTTAAAAGTACTCGAAAATTACTGTGTTGAAAAACAGTAGAAGAATGATCGAGAGTGGCATATGTAAAAACGGTGCACGTATTGCTAAAGAAAATACTACAGAAAAAAAAATCAAATTTACGTACCAGTTATTATTTTCAACCATTCTTTTATGCAAACTTCGACACTATGACTTAATTGATCGTTATGGGAAATCAGTGTCTCAAACACAATCTGACATTTTCGCTGAGTCATAGGTAGTGTTTCCTATTCCTGGATTTGACTTTTCCCTAGACAAGACAATGAGTAACTCGACGGGTGTCTAATATGAGGCAGGCACTGCTTACTCGTCCGGATCAACTGAGTGCACCCATGGTTTTTATTGGGTTCGGGTTACTCTCTTTCTGTGTTTTATGTTTTTGGTTTTTGTGTTGTGTTTGTCTATATCCGGATTTGTAACTGCCCCTTCACTTTTGGCTCTTGTTGTTCGGTCGGTTTTCTTTGCTATTTTCGTTTACTCGTTACAATCTTCAAAACCCTGTCAATTTATTTATAGTTGTAAATTGTTAATTGTACATTGTCTTTAGTTTTTTTTTAAATTTGATTTGAAAGCAAGTGTTTTTATTCTATATATATGTCTAAAGGAAACTACCAACCAGTACACTTACTAAGTATCGTATCGCCAACATGACGATACTATAAAATAAAAATATTAATAAATACGACACAATTTTCGACCAAATGATGGCCTTCTTCAGTGTCAATATCAATCTATAAATAAATGTAAAAATTTGGTTATTGGTACATCAGTATCCGGTGGTGACGTATTCGGGTCTGATTTTATTGATCTTGAACTTTCTCGGATCACATCTATTAGTCATTACACAAGGAAGTACTGTACAATTGACAAATTCATTACGCCAGACGCGCGTTTTGTCTATTCAAGACTCATCAGTGGTGTTTTACTCTAAATGCTTATGATATATTCTTCATTAGGAGATGGAATAATATAGTCCACTGAGATCATGTAAATACACAATAAATGTAGTTCAAAATATTATATAAAAGTTCTAAAAAAAACCTACAAACCAGTACACTTATTAAGTATCGGATCGGCAAACGTGACGATACAGTATAAACAAAAAAATACAAGTCTAGAAGATTATGCAACGATTTAAATGACGGTGTTTTTGTCTGACCAACGAATGGCATTAGTCATTGAGTGTCAATATAAAAATCGTCTTGGACCTGATGAACTACTTGAATGCAATAGAGGAGTTGATTCCAAATCTCAGTTTTCTGTCACAATGCTTAATCCATGCACAAGCCAATGGAGCACTACAGAGTTAATGACCGGATCTCCAATATTGATGTATTGGTTGTCCAAGAGTCAGACTCCACTTGGGAACATCTATCTATGTCAAAAACAGGAGTCGATGTTGTATAAAGCCGCAGAAAAGCGACTCGGGTATAGAAGGGGCAAGTGTAGTGGCTTCTAAAAATAGCGTCATTTATGAAGTCAGTTCAATAGAGTGTTACCGACCTGAGAAAACAGAAAAAAAATCAAGATCGCAAGCAAACTCAAACCTGGGGATTTGATTAATCTATTTGTCAACGACTACAACATTAATCATCTTGATCTATTGAATTCCAACAGTAGATTGATTGATTGATTAATGGTGTTTAACGCCCGAGCAGCAATATTTCAGCTATATTCAGGCGATGAACATGAAATGGATGATAAAATGAACATGAAATGATGATGAATGAAAAGGGATGGGACACAAGGACAAATAGGGGTAACGGATTTTAGATTGCCACTGGCAAATGGGAGGATGGATAGGGTCGGGCAATTTAGCCTCCTGTAGCGGGATCGAAATCCCTACTCACAGCGAATACTACAGCAGCGTTCTTTAACGTGCGAGGAACGTGGCATTTTTCCCAACACGGTGCACTAATATGGTTTGCGGTCAGGTTTTCCGTATTATGGCCTGACAACCCCAGCTTGCCAGGGGTACCCCATTCAACCACCTGGGGCACACATCCCAGTCGGTCTTTAGGCAAACCGACCTGACACGCCGGTCAGGGTACTGGGCGCTATTTAGTCGCCTTTTACGAAAAGCTAGCGCGACTGCGGTCTATTCTTTTAGCCACCCGGATCCCGCACGGGGCTCCAACAGTAGACAGTTTGTAGCTAAACCTATAATCGAAGTGGGAACACCATTGCGCCAGGTAGAGACACTTGCCTTGGAGAATGCACATGCATGGTGAAACTTAGTGACAAGCCATAGCGGTCTCAATAACAGGATAAAGTGAGTCTATCCTCCTATGTCTGTCTATCATCCTATGTCACGCACAGGTTAAGTGTTGCTAGAACTTGAAAATACAGGTTATAGAAAAGAGGCACTATTAGTTTTTTGTTTATCCCAATTTACAGAGTATCAGTCGATGGAATATCAATGGCTTTGTAAAGCGACTAGTAGAGAATACAATTATGCAAGTTCTTCAACAAGTCTGTTATATAGGTTCGAATACCAAAATTAAATGATTCAATGGTTCGGCATCTACAAACACGTTATCCACTGTGGTCTGCGATCATGCTTTCTGTATTATGACCTGACAACACCCGACGAGATGGTCTCTTATTCGCCATCCGGGGACGGATTGGGCTGCTGTGGGTCTAGCATTGAAAACTCCACAATGCTCCCAGGACGTTTAGAGTGGATTAATGGCCTCTATTTACTGTTTTAATTTATCCAAAATCGATAGAGAAGACCCTGTGTTTATGTAGAAGATTCAAGAGAATGATTGTACATTTTTGTACAGGTTTCATAACTTAAGGTTTTATATAGATTTATTTCTGTAGAGTTATTTTTTAGGTCAGAGATCCTTTAGCGACCCACTTTGGCATTGGAAAAGGCTGGGTGACTGTTTATAATTCCATATTTTCGGAATACAAGAGTTACTTCCCCTTTGCAAGAGTTGTCTTTCATAACAGCAGGTATTTAGTATTGAACAGATAGGGAAAAATCACGTTTTTATTTTTTTTTAAATAATGTCTGTGGACTGACTCTTCCAGTACAACTAAAAAAACTGCAGAATTAGTTTGCATATCATAATAAATTTTACTGGATGCTTTGCTATATGTGAATAAAAAAATATTGTAGAAAATCTACTTTTTACCCACAGTAGGTACTATAAAATACCTGCTCTAAAGAACAGATAACTCTGCAAATGGGAGATAAATCTTGTTTACCGCAAGTAGGGAATAAGACAATATTATCTCCATATGATTTTCAGTAGAATATTTTATAATTTAAAAACATATATTTTTGAATGTAATTAAAATGTACTAGAAAAGTTTATTTATGAAAGAAAAAACCTTAATTTGCAAAAGCGCAGACAGTTGAAGAGATATTTTATTTACATTACAATTTATTCAAGACGTATTTTTATAATAAGTAATAATCGGAAGTAGAAGATATATTAAATATGTAGTATGTAAATTATATCACATTTTTATGACGTTTTAATGTATAACAATTTATTTAAAATACGTATAATTATATATTTACTGATACATGTTATTAAACGTTGATATACTTTTTTAAGTGCAGGCGACAGAAATTATAAATTATAACATGTATAAATTCTGTTTCTGAGGAGAATACTTAAGACAGAGTAAGGACTCCATTGCTAGAATGATGTGAGGATGCCTTCTGTGTGAGGTTTAAGACACGTCCTACAAAGTGTCCTAAGACATGTCCCAAGACCTATATTAGAATAGTTTTGAAAACATCTCCCACGTGTTTTGGAAGAGTGAAAATGTTTCTGAAGAGTGAGCATGAATATCAATGAACAGTGTGTGAGATATATAAAATATAAACAACGAATTATAACCGTTTTTAGTGATGTATTACAAACTATGTCCATCAAGGTACGAGCAAAACCCTTGAAATTATATACTGAACGGCAGTTATTAGTCATTTTTACAAATTATACATTGTTCTCGTGCATACGTGCGTCCATCCAACTATGAATCATTTTCGAGATAGCAGTTTAATTATATTTTAATCTATTAACATGTAGCTAGCCATGTATTGGCTTCTGGCAATATAACATATACATGCAATTCAAAATACCTTAAAACAGTATTCTTATACATTGTACGTTGTATAAGTAAAAATATATTTACTATAATATTAGAAATAATATAGTTTTCGCTATTTTTTATAGGAAGATTCGAGAATCTACACCATCAAACAATATAAATGAAGGTAATAAAAAAAAATACCGAACACCGAGGAAACTGTAAAAAACGACAATCCACTAAAATGTCCGAGAAACCGACAAACCTCAAAACCAGCAACCAAAATGTGTTGTTCATTAAAATGAATGGGTATCATGTAACACTAGTCAGTAATAGGTGTATCCAATAATCATCGTAGCAGAATCACAGTACACTGAATTCGAAAATTGGGAAAAACTATCTGCAAATATATTTTCAAAGGAAATATTTTATTAAACTTATAAAAGGCGCGGATGAGTCGTTTTTCTTGTAACATTGGTTTATAAGTTCATCCCGAAGAAATTGGAGATGCTTAAAAAATTCAGTATACTCGCTGCAAGCTCTTGCATACCTGATTAATTGTGAAATATGGACACTGTTGGAAGGAGAACCGGGAAAATTGCTGCATAAGTTAAGAAAAATTATAATTTTGAAATTAAATCGAGACGTTTGTCGTAAATTCTTGTGCTAAGATTACTGTTAGTGTCACATTCGCGGTGTAGGATGTAAGTATAGAAATGATGCAGTTTTAAGACGTCGAAGAAATTCAGTTTCATAATAAACGGGAACACATCGGTAAGGAGTGGGTAACAGTTTGTACCCATTGGAATTGTACCCATTGTACCGATTGCCTGCTGAAAAACAGATCCTCCAAAACTTACAAATATGTTGTCGATCGGAAAATCCAGCATAATATAAACCTGTTCTTTGCTATAGCTTAATTTGCCTTTTAGTTCTAAGTAGAAAAACGTATTGAGGTAAACTATAAAACTACATATTTGTATGCATATGTGGAAGCGAAGAGTTCGTTAAAACGGGATTTTAGTTTTTCGAGCGGCAAGGTGGTATAAAGAGTTGAAAATTCAAAGGCTTTTACAGAAGAAAATTGATCTTGATTTTAAATTTTCCAAGGAATCCACATATCATTGATATTACTTCGCGAATAAACAGTTTGACAGTATTTGTGCTGTCCGTCTTTCACTGCCGACTATATCTTGGTAAACAGTTCTGACAATTCTTTGATGGAGCAAGTAATAGAGCCGGTTATGTATTTTTCCATGTAAGGATTTTAAGAACCCAATACAAGTATGAGAAGTCTTCAGAATCTTTGTCGTAATTAGACAATATAATTACCCGCGCTTGTGTTATATTAACAGATCGGATGGTCAAGAATGCAATACTGGTTTTCGAAAGCATTGTTAAATTACTAATACAGTTTTGTCCTTTCAAGCTGTTTAAGTTTTCAACAAATATAAATTACGTTGTTTTATAGACACAAAAAAAAAATTTCATACGATATTGCGAAACGAGCTGCGGCATAAGTTGTTAGAATGTTACAAAAGGTGAAATGTATAATCGCATTGAAAATGTGTATGAAAATGTTTCAATTAGAATCTGTTGCTATAGATACTGATAACATTTTTATTATGCATGCCTTGATATCGTTGTACTTTGCTTTTGGTAAAAAAACTGTATTGCACATTTATTGATTTTAAAACTGCCTTTGACACTGTCTGGCGTGCTGGGTTGTGGCAAAAATTATAAAACAGTGATATCAAAGGAAAATGTTTTCGAGTAATCTACAATATGTATGATAATGTTAAGTCTTGTATTGCATGTAATGGTAGACAGTCTGATTTCTTTGTATGAATGGTGTGCGCTAAGGAGAAAGTTTGTCCGCTTTTCTTTTCTTTTTTTTAAACGACTTGGAAAAATATTTCGAAGAGCTCCATGTTCCTGCTTTAAATTTAGTCAAATGAGAAGATTCGAAGTTCCGTACATGTTTTTATTAAACTTTTTGTATTGTTATATGCCGATGACACGGTAATGTTTGCTTAATCATCGGACGATATGCAGAAATCATTAAACACTTTTCAAGATTATTGTAATTTTTGGAAATTATCCGTTAATACATTAAAGACTAAGGTGATCATTTTTAGCAAAAGAAAATGTAGAAATAATAAAAATCTTAAATTAAATGGCGCAAACCTAGAAGTAGTAGATTTATTAACTTACCTTGGTATAGTTTTTAAATATAACGGAAACTTTAATGAGGCGAAGAAAAAATTAGTGGAGCAATCACAAAAATCTTTGTTCGCAATATATAAGAAGATAAGAAATCATAAGATTCCGATTGATATTCAGTTGAAACTATTTGACTCACTAGTTGAGCCTATCCTACTATATGGCTCTGAAATATGGGGACATGAAAACATTGATGTGTTGGAAAGAGTACATCTTCAATTTTGCAAAAGTATACTCAATCTGAGACAGTCTACCCCCAACTTCATGGTATATGGTGAGTTAGGCCGATACCCTCTATGTATTAAAGTCAAGCTTAGAATGATTTCTTTCTGGTATAGATTAGTACAGAAAGGAAGCTTAGCAGCACGCTTTACAGACTAATGTATGATCTGCAACTGAATGAAAATCAAAACTTCAAATGTATCTCTTATATAAAATCTGTCTGTGACAATACAGGTCTTGGATATATTTTTACTAACCAAATCAAACTCGAATTTTGTACTCTGAAACCTATATTATTTGAGCGTCTTAGAGACCAGTTCATTCAGAAATGGTTCTCAGATATTGAAAACTCGTCTAAAGGTAAATTGTACTCGTTATTCAAAACAAACTTTTGATTTGAAAATTACTTATTAAGGTTAACGGAGTTTGGAAGAACTCAGATATCTAAACTGAGAACTTCCAACCTGAAGTTGCCAATCGAAACTGGGAGATGGTCAAACATTCCTAGAGAAGCAAGAGTTTGTATACTTTGTAGGGATGGAATCGGCGACGAATTCCATTATTTATTTAAGTGTCAAAATAACTATGTTAAACAATTACGACAAAAAACATATACCAAGGTACTATTTCATAAATCCAGATAAAAATAAGATGAGTGGTATGTTATCTCTTTGTAATGTTAAACTTCTAACCAACATAGCATCGTTTGTACATAAACTGAATTTGTTATTTTAGCTTTATATACTGTATGACTAGCTCATTCTGTCATTCTTGTAATATATGTTATTTTGTTGTATGTCCTCATGTTACACATGTATGTGTCTGAGTGTTTCAATAAAATCTGAAATCTGAATCTGAGAAAAAAATTATGCCTCCCATATTTTATTGATGATTTAAATATGGGTAGCCATTATATTTATTAATATTTTGCACGAGCTTTACCAGTGGTAAAAAAGAATATACTGCATACCTTATTTTAATAATAAATAAAAGATGAGGCTACATGAAATTATTTGATCTAAAATTTTAAAAGTTGGAAGGAGTAAACGGAATATCCTCATTTTTTGGAAATCTGGTATTTTCTTTCAATGTCGAGAAACGAAATAACATATTTATTAACATTAACATTAACAATGTAATTTAACCAAAAAATACGAATACAAATAAATAAATAAATAAATAAATAAATAAATAAATAAATAAATAAATAAATAAATAAATAAATAAATAAATAAATAAATAAATAAATAAATAAATAAAAATAAAAGCGACAAGAGTTGTACTTTTCTTCACATGACGTCCTAAAATAATGCTACAAGTAAAATATAGGTCGGAAATATACTTACACTCATTATATATACAACCATGTTTTTGAAAACGAATTTGTGATCATGTTTGGAGCTTTGCAGGTCGAAACTTACAAAAAAGATGTGAAAATAAAATTTTTAAAAAAATGTCGCAATACGCATGCCGGCATACCTAAATATGGTTGTGTTTCCAAAGAACGTCATATTAGAATGTTTTATTAATTATAACTAGAAAGGAATTTAGTTTTATCTCTGTATTTTGTTCACCAAAGATACAGTCTCAAAAAAGGGAATGGGAATGATTTAATATTTTGCATGAAGCTTAGATTAAATGATATTTGTTACATGTAAGTGCTTTCCAGAACAGCTGAGTACCTTTTTAATGTTTTAGTTCAAAAACGTTCTAAATTTTCGGTCAAAATTATTTGTATTCCAGTATTTTAATGTTCCTTAAATGTATACTTGACAAGACGATAAGGATAATATTTTCGAAGTGTTGCACAACACTTAAACAAGTTAGCAAACAATAAATCAACAAAAAGGGACAAAAATTGACTGCCACGGGAAAAGTATGCAGTATTGGAAAGGGGCGGAGAATTTAGCATTGAAAAACCGAATAGATTCAAATTGACCATTTAAAACTTCTTAAGCTCTGAATATATCTAAATTAAAAAGCACGTGGAATTGAAGAGGCACGTTTGCAATTTAGTGGTTTAATGCAATCAGCGTTATAAACCACTGATAGATGATTCTCTCTGCGTACTTTTCAGTGAAATAAAAAACTGGTTCAGCTACTTTGTCACACACAGAACATTGTCTTGTTACTATCAAATATTTAATTAGATACATCAAAGTATAGATCATTATCAAAGGAGTACAAGCGTTCTCCATTATAAGGTTAACAGTCGGTTATCTGATCTATGTAGATCATTCCATGGACTGATGATGTTATCGACCTACTGACGAGGAAACTGTTTGAATATATAGTGGCCAAGCATGTTTCATAAAAAATCATGAAGGCAAAAGTTACATCATAGCTGACAACAGAAATACAAAAATTAATAAGGAAGAACATTTATAAGATAGTAAAATCTAGCAAAAAATATATAATAAAGGGGAAGGGTCTATCATTAATAATAGCAGATACATAAAATGATAAAACATCAGAAACTCGGACAACCATTTTGAATTTGTTTGAAAAAATAAGACAGTAAAATAGGTGATATCTCAGCGAATGAATACATTTGATCATTTGCAAAAAAAAACTATACGAATGAAAAAACCAATAAAATAAATACCTTCAACAACCATCTGAACAATCGGTAATAAAATATTTAAACCCAATAAAAACCATAGGCCCAGTCACATTCTCTCAACATATTAAATCTCACCTTTTATAAAAGACCTGTTTAGTTCATCCATAATAGTATTGTCCGCCTCTTTGCAGGTGACATTATAAGTTTTCCCCCTTCTACATGTTTCCCCCTTCTACATTAAGATATGAACATTGGTTCACACAAGAAACCCATATTTGCCGAGGGAAATATGATTTTCGAGGGTTAACAAATTTTCATATCATCCTTTAGAAAGAGAAATTAATATTTTATTCCATTACATATTGTAAGATAAGTATTGTTATATAGAAGTTTTATATTGTGTTTTTTTTTGCCGGATCGTTGGACCTAACCTATCCGGAATCGTCTCTACATTTATTTTGTGAACCAGGCAGAGAAGTTGAAGAGTAGTATATGCTTTGGCCATATAAAAAATACTATTCTAATATGACGCGCTTTAAAGACTGTGGCAAAAAAAAATGATTTATCTATTAGCAACACGCGCTGAGAAGGGCGTGTTTTAAATGGCTGTTCCAATTACAAAACTGTAACTCCCACCGGAAAGCTATTGCATATGAAGTATTAATCTTATAAATAGCGACACGTGCTATAATTATCCGTTGCAATATATTGTGTGTTACATTGTCGGAACAGCCAGTTTATGGCGGAAATGATGTTTTCTATAGGTACGAAAATATTATAAATGTACTATTTCTTAAACATGTCTGTGATTTGCATACTTTTCTAACATAATATCTAAGTACATAAGTAATTGCATCTTGCAAGATCTTAATTGTCTTTTTTTTATGCAGGAGCACACAGAAAAAAGGTACGCATGTTTCTACTATTGACCCAATAAGAACACAACATAGGTATTCACTGTTGTACCTACTGTAGGGTACAAAATCTGGTAACCTGTGACTGGTATACATTTACTACTGTTATTCCTTCATTTGCACGATGCCACCAAAATCAACGAATTACTTGAACAAAAAGACGCGAAAAAAGTTAATAAAATCCCTACAAACTACCATAAATGCAAAATCCTTCTGTTAATTGTTTTACCTGAACAAAAAATTATTTTAATAATTCCTATTCTATTTTGATTTTCAAATTTCTCTGTCAAACTCTTTCTTGTTATCATCAGGTTATTGATGTTTAGATGTACACTGTTGATGTGGATGAACCAAGGTTAATGACAGTACCGAATTCAGTCTTCACTTTTCACTTCGAAATGTCTGCGGTCGCCATCGCGAATTTTGTTCAGAGTTTGTTTGTGCTGCCTATTCATCACAGATTGTGTTATATGCTAAGGGAACACGGTGTTTTGTAGATGATACCGAAGACTTGAGAGTGAAACTTATTATAAATAGCAGGAAAAATTAATGTCTTAAACCTGTAGTATTACTTCAATGTATTATTCATGGTTTGAAACACTAAGTTTTCACATAACACAGTTCAGTATAGGAAAAAAAATAAAAATAAACTTTTTAACAAGGGAGGTAATTTTGACAAAAAATACCAATTTTTAGTACTTTTTAACCACTTATTTCCCAAAAGAAAAAGATTTAAATCAGAGACCACTATTTTTCTTACATCACTAAAATGTTTACCAATTGCTTGACATTATATCAAAAAGTTCAGAAAATGTCAATGGACAGAATTGTTTGAATCTATTATTCTAGTGTTTTTTTAAATTTTCTTTTCTGTATAATCTATTAGAAAATTTGAAATTTCAGAGTTCAACCCTCGAAAATAACCTCTGAAACCCTTATTTTTAATTCAGATTACTAGTATAAAAATCTAATTATATGTTAAGTTTAAAGAAAATTCAATGACAAATTATTTTCAGTGAAGGTGTCCTGAAAGCCTTAAGGGGTAGGACTACCATTATTTATCGCATCTTCGGCTATATAAAATTAGTTGATTTTGAATTTTTCTGAACATTTTACCTTTGTTTCAAATAAAGAACTATTTCTGTCACCTGACACATGTAACCTCTAAGTACTCTCTCAAATTTCAGCACCACTTTCATTGCATATAAGAACGAACGACCAATCGGAAGTCAACACGGTGAAAAAATCTACTTTCACTTTCAAGTTTAATCTCAAAATAGTGCATGTCATCCAATGACTCAAGTACACATTAGTTAAACTTCCTCTTGTTTCGTGAATTATTCAGCTTTCCAAAAAATACCAAGTTTGTTCCAATATCTATTATGGTTCAAAAGTTATAATTATAACAGTGAACAGCTATTTTTAAATATCACTACTTTTATAACCTCAGCACTGGTTCCCGGTATTTGGTGGTCCTACACCTTAACACCACTTTAAGACAATTTTCAGCTATATCTTGGCATCCAGTTTTATTGAGGGAGGAAGTCGGTGTACCCGGAGAAACCCCCTACCTTCGGTAGGAAAACTGGCAACCCTTGTCAATTAAGATTGGAGTTGAGTACACCCTGCCCGCAGTAAGAATCAAACCAGCATCCTCAGTGTTGACAGACAACGTGATAAATAGTAGATGACTAACTACCTTAACCATTCGGCCACCATGCCGCCTTCAATAGAAATGATTCAAAATATCAAAGATTTGAAGCACAGGAAACAAGAATGATCCTTATAATTAAAACTTCCAAAATGTATAATGTTATTGAGTTTACTGCTTTTACTTCTTTTGATTAGACTCTATATTACCGTAAGCAACATAACTAATGCTTCATATGATTATGGGTACACGTGAATGGATTCCAGCTTTAAGTGGTGTTCGTGTTGCTCTTGTTTTCTGTGTTTGTTATCAATAAGTGTTTGCTTTTGTCAGTGTTTGTTTTACTTTTTCTTCGCATTTTTATTTGAGATTTGTTTATCACGTCTTGGTATTATTCTCCCTGTCTTATAAGTCAAAATGAGATGCGAATTGACCATTTTTTAAACTTCTTTTCGATATGAATGTAGCTTAATAAACCGAGCATGCTGGAATTTAATAAGGAAAAGAACAGACACGTTTGCAATTTTGTGGCTTAACAGGTTCAGGGTTAATAAACCACTGATAGATGATTCTCTTTGTGTACTTTTCAGTGAAGTAAAAGGCTGATCCAGTTATGACTTTGTCACAAACAGAACATCAGTGAAACGTTGTCTCGCGTTACTATCATATATTTAATTAGATACATCAGAGTGGAGATCTTTATCAAAGTGTACAAGTCTTCTCCATTATAAGGAGGACAGTCTGTTATATGATCTATGTAGTATTTGTCAAATGTAGTTTGCCTCATTGTAATTTTATTTCTGGTAGAAATCAATAGCTTGTGCTTCCATAATGACATTATCGTCAAGATTTGAGTGCAATATGGCGTTTTTAATGCCATAAAACACACAACAGAAAAAAGAAATCTTCAAACGCACTGCATGTTTTTATGTTATAAAATACTTTTTCTGAAGGTTTTTTGTACAAAATAATTTTTTTCATTTGTTTAAAATGCACGAATAGCCATGATAAGCATATGAAACGTCATACAGGGCTATTTATTACCTGGCTGGATCTTTAAAACGTTCTCTACTTCAGAGTTGAAACCTTGTTTGATCTTTAGGTGTACCATACTGCAATTAAGAGTAACCTCTATATAGAAGGCCGAGTGTTTTAGGTAAAAATCTATTATTGATCCAATTCCCCTCAACAGTGAGGCTACGAGTTCGAGTCTCATACGGTCAGGGTATGCTCGACTCCAATCTTAATTTAAAATGTTTTTCTACTGAAGGTCGGTTCTTTTCTACGCATGTTGATAAAAAATAAATAATATATGTCGTAGAACGGACTTGAGAAATAGTGGTCTCAGAACATTCATTACTAACCTTAAAGGAACTCTTTTTCATTTTATATATATATATATATATATATATATATATATATATATATATAATTCGTTGTAAAAACACTGACGAAGCCTGTTGGTCAGGCGAAATATTTGTGCAATTTTTTAAAGTGTAAAACTTTGTTTTCGCTTTAATTATGTATCTAGATGTTGTTGTACATATTTTTAAACGAATATATATATATATATATATATATATATATATATATATATATATATATATATATATATATATATATATATATATATATATATATATATATATATATATATATATATATATATATATATATGATAAACTTTATATATTTTATGTATTTTACAGTTAAACGTACAAGTGCCAACATCGTTTTAAAACATGCGGCATTCTATTGTACAAGATAAGACGTACGGCAACATTCAATATATCTAATAACTTTTACAGATTCTTATAGCTTTATATCTGATATAATTTAAAGTTAATAAGATATCTTATTTTAAATTCACGCGAAATACCACAAACTTATCAGTACGAATATCGTTTAAAAATTTGCTGCATTTATTTTAAAAACAATACACAAAGAAAACAATACACATAGAAAACAATACACATAGAAAACAATAACGTAAAATTTATTGGTCACAAAGCTACAAATAATCATCTCTCAGAGATGGTCATCCATTGGACGATTACCTTTAAATATTTACCGCTAATAATGTTCAGACAAAATAACGGAGAGGAGAAAATACATGATGTTAAAAGTAGTATTTTCTCCATTTAAATATCACCTTCTGACGGCGAACAACTCGTGTAATGATTGTAGGCAAAAATGTTACTAATGTTCATAACAACCATAGAACGATGAAAATTAGAAAATCTGACGGCAATTTGCATCATTTGAAATGACAAATTTAATTTGTGTTACAGCATTACTGAAATGAACTGTCTTTGACAGTGGTTCGAAAGTATACATAATCAGTTAATGGTCCATTATATCTGAATAGCCATACATTTACACGTATTCAGTAACTTCATGAAATAGCTAGTGACAGAACCTTAATAGATACCCATTGTCATCCATTGAAGAATAATAGTAACGTAGGATAGCGGTAAGGGACCACTAATGACCAAGACAATATAATATTGTAAAGAGTAAAATGAGCTTCCAAATGCTTTTCAATAACGACCAATTGACTATGGTAGATTTCGTGTCAAGCTGTTTCAAATTACACAATTGAAGTAATCTGGCTGATCGCGTAGAGGAAAGTATTTTAACCAAATAATCTTTGATAACTACAACATTTGACGTTAAAGTATTGATAATGTGTTTTCAACAAAGTCTATGTGATATTAACAATAGTTGCTTAATATACAAATAGACATGGCCTCAATCTGAGGCTGCATTAAATAAAATGTATTTACTTAATTCGCAAACTTCGTCGATTGCATTGCAGGCCTATTGTTACAATGCAGCATGCCACATTAAATCTATATTAAAAAAATGACTAGTAAAATACTATTTTAAATATATATTTGTTTAGGCCGCATTACGTTATTATTATTTTGTTTTTCTCAATATATTTTGTGCGAGTTTCACAAACCTGACATCAATTTTAATCACTTGGATGCAGGCCTTTATTTGATTTTAATGACAAAACTTGTATTTATTATAAGACGTCGATAACTTTCATGGAACTTTCTAAACAAGTTTTAATTTTGGTCTCTTTTTCATACAAAACACATGAAAAATAGCAAAACCAGATGCTTGTGAAAAACTAAAAAAAATTGTCTACATCATATTTATATACTTACCTATAATATGTAAATAGGTGTGACCTATAAGGCGAGCGATATCCCTTCAATATTGGTCCTAGGCAGTGACAGTCTATAGAACTTAGTCTTAGTATATAGACTGTCCCCGTTTTTAAGTTTTCTATAGTATAATATGTTTTTACCTTAATTTGATTCACGATTGTTAAATAATTCATTGCACAATGTTTATGTTATGTGCAAATTTAACCCCTCCCCCCAATGAGGCCACGAGATAAAATAATATCAAATTATTAACTTGAAAAGTTATGTGTACATCCAAGGGATATAACTAGCTCAGGTAATGTGTTAAAATATTTAAAAACAATGGTAAATTAATATCCCCCCCCCCAGACTTATCGTCGCAGGGGCATAAAAATCCATAATTTCCTCCAAAATAAATTTTGCATAATAAAACAACTCCAACCATCCTTGGGGGCCTCAGTGTGGCCGAGTGGTTAAGATAGTTAGTCTACTATTGATCACATGGTCTGTCAACCATGATGTTGTGGGTTCAAGTCTCACTGATGGTAGGGTGCACTTGACTGCAATTATTATCTTATATGAAATTGATTGCTAGTTTTCCTTGCAAATGTCTGGTTTTTCTCCAGGTACTACAGCTTCCTCCCCAATTTTAACTGGATGGCATGATATAGCTGAAAAGTTGCTAAGTGGGTATAAACATTCAAACAAACAAACCAACCGTCCTTGTAATTGTATACAATTATACTATAAATCATTTTATTTCATTAATGCCATAAAGGCAGAAGCAAGCAAGATACTCCTGTCACTATAGGAGATGGTGTCACACCTGTAAATTTTCTGGAAAACATAGTTTGAAGAGTAGACTTTCAATGTACAGTGTAGGCAGTGCTCAACCGCTATTTTAGTTGAAAAAGATTGAAAGTTTTCCTGCTAAAGGTCAGGTACTCCAGCATCCTCCTCCAATAAAAACTATATGCATGAGAAACTTATTTTTCATCCATGGACTTACAATCCAAAGAAAGACAAAAGTTTTGAAATATAAAAATTACACTTTGCATTTGTGAGCCATTTAGAACTAAAAACAGCTTAAATTCAGTGGTTAAAATTAGCACTGTACTGATGGACCACAACTGATATATATCCCAGTGATCTGGTAACTTTCTGAAAGTTTTAGGAAAAAGTTTCTTGAAAATTTTCTTGTAGATCAATGTTTTTAAGCATAACATAGCAACAACAGCTGATTAATAATCAGTTATTAACTGTGAGCCTGGTTAAACTATCTCTGTACATTGCACTTGGTAAAGAACAGTAAAAACTAGATCAGTCTCAGAGATGGAATCTTGTGGGTCCAGCTGACCTTGAGGTCAAGGTGAAAGGTTATCAACCATGGTATGTGACACATCGACTTGATATTATCTACATTTACCCACATACCAAATATCAAAAGCCTACCTCAAAAGATAAAAAAGTTATAGCTCGGACATGATTAGTTGCAGACAGACGGACGGACCGACTGATGACTATAGGGCATTGGCCTTAATAAAAATAGAAACCTCAAAATAAAGCTTTGTCACTGGCTTCTAATTCATTTCATGGATTTTTGTCTTTCAGTGCTCACTTATTCAGTTGCCTTGATTACAGTTGTGTAGTGCATTTTTTTAGACATTGTGGCAAAATTTTAGAATCATGGTATTGTTTAATTTGATAGCAATTTTATGAAGTTGTTACAAAAATACTGCTTTATAATAATTTTGTTTAAAAGATGTGCATCACACAATTTAGATTCTTTTTAAATAACTTTGGTGGCCCTTAAAAGGGCCAATTTGACATATTGTTCATTTGTCTCATCTCTGTTGCTGCCGTCAAACTGTGGCCAATTGTCCAGTCCAACAATCAGTTGCAGTATTTGTATTCCCAACTTTATATATGTGTAGGTTCTGCAAGCAAGTGACTTTAATTCCAGGATTGATAATTCTGTGTCTTGCTTCTGAAAAATATACAATTAAGATTTAACAATAAAATCATAACATTATTAATTTGTTTGTATGCTTTCAACCCTTCGGGGTATAAATTTGCATTAATAAAAATATCTAATTAATAAAATGTATACAAGCTGAACAACAGCTATTTCTTAAAAGAACAAAATTTTTCATTTGAATTATCAATCAATCAATCAACCAGTTTATTTGTTAAAAGCACATTAATCAACAATGCAAGGTAATCCATAAGACATGTAAGACATAAGTAGAATTATATTAAAATACAATTAGAAGAAAATAATGTGTGAAAATGATCAAGGTACAGTTCAGTATTGCCAGCCTCTTTACTCGTGTAAACAGGGACCAGTAAGGTAAAAATATTGGTTGTCTGCATGATATAAGCTAAAGCTAAATCAAATGGCAGGAACTACTTGCTAACTATAGTAGACTGGTTATAAGACTTATAATTCAATTTTTCAATCTATTTATATTAAAATTAAATCTTACACTTGCTACCCCCTTTTGTTATTGGTCGCTTAACGCAGCGACCAATAACAGATAGGGGGAGCAGGTAAAAGATTACATTTTAAGTAGATTTTCACTTTTTTATTTTGGGTGTTTAAATTTTCCCATTGCCCAGATACGAGCAGCGAGAACGGCAGAAAATTCTTCTGCCTGCAGCAGAGGCTGAACAACGTCACATGTCTGTTTAAAATTCAGTTGGAAACATGTACAAATTGTGCAATCATAAAGTACGAAATTGACACTTACCAATCAACAAGATTGGGTTTGTTTTTATGAACCAGGATCAACAGACGAATTTACACGGCAGACGATCACAAGTCGTGGCAGCAAATATCAGTTCACGTCAAGTATCGCCGGTCAGATGCAGACGAAAAATAATTCACGTCAACTATAGTTGCACGTTTTTTGCATAACATCAAATATTAAAATACTTTGGTTAAAAAATAAATGTTTTGTAAATATAACATTGAAAAAAACACATTTCGTGTTTCTTCTCGTGTCGAGTTTTGCATTTATTTTACGTAGTTGCGATAACTTACGAGAAGACGAGTCAAAATGGAGGACAGAAAATATCCTCTAAACAGAAAAAATACATTATTAAAGGAAAAACATTTGAAGTTGTGTTCAGTTATTTTCGTTAACGAAATTTAAATTCTTGATAACTAGAAGCAGTTTTGTTGCACACTTTTCTCCTACAACGGAGATTTTTGCAATGTTGCGTAGACATTGGAGATTGAAATTGAAAACTTCCGGTTGCAAGAATTTTTTACAACTCTATTGTCTCATAGTCTTAGGATACTTCTACCATTAAGCGAGCTATAGGTCGCTAATATATTATATATTATTTTACTACACTTTTTTTTAGAGGGAAAACAACAATGAAAGAGTTTCAACAAGAGAAGGAATAACTCACCAACGGCAAAAGTGTAACATCGAAAGTTAAGAGACATGACGTAGAATGTTCGATAATGATAAAATAACGAACGTGTTGTGTTAATTCGTTGCCACTCCATGTGTGTTGGGGTATAATATGAGGTATCAATTTATTTTGTTTTATTTGTATAGAATAACGCCCTTTCAGTTTTCCTAGACATATCGTGTCGCCAAAATTTTATTAGAGAAGGAAGCCAGAGTACCCCCAAAAAATCCTGACTTGCTACTTCATGTTTGTTGGTGTATAAATATAAGTTATCAATTGATTTTGTTTTGTTTCTATAGAATAACGCATTTTCAGCAGTTTTCCCAGACATATCGGGGCGCCAAGGTTTTATTAGAGAAGGAAGCCAGAGTACCCAAAAACAACCTCTGACTTTTGGTAGCAATCGTTGTCAATTAACACTGGAGCCGAGCGCAGCCTCCCTGCAATGAAACTCGAATCTGCGACTACAATGTTTACAGTCACGTGATCAATAATATATAGCAAACTACCTTACAAGTCGGCAACCAAGACGCCTTATAATCAATTAATTAAAATATTAATCCATATGTCGTATAACTTTAGATGATGGAGCCAGATTTATACAGTTATATAAACGTACTCAAATAGTGCTGGTAGAATCTTCTTTCAAGGTAGTTTTTTTTTAAATCAGAGCGTAAACATTTAAAATATGCATTCAAGCAGTATACAAAATATGATTAAATATAAGTTTAGAGGCTAACATCAAAGTCGGTATTTTATTAAAATAATTAAAATTAGAACCTATACTGGTTACTTCCGTCTTAAAAAAATCATACATAAATCCTTCGCTTCCACATAAAACTATATATATGTAGTTTTAGGTTAAAACAATACGAATATTTCTACTAAAGAACAAAAAAAAAAAAGCAAACTAAGCTACAGCGAGGAACAGGTTTACAGTATGCCAGATTTTTAAATCTACAATATATTTGTTACTTGTGGAGGATGTCTATTTTAGCAGGTCCACTTGGTACAACCTGTTCCCCACTCTTGACGATTTGTTCCTGTATTCTTATAAAACTTAATTTCGTTAATGTCCCAATAAAACATGATGATAACATTAGCTAAGTGCTTCAATTAAAAGTAAAGATATGTTGATGATATCCTTTCAATCAAAAACCCTCAATTTGCCGAGTGGCCTCCGTTAATATATCCTTCTGAACTGGAAATGAAAAAAAAACACAGAAACAGCTTCATCTACATCATTTTTAGACTTGCACCTCGAATATGACGCTAATAATTATCTCAGAACATGAATTTAGGACAAACGTGACGATTTTTAATTCAGAATTCAGAATTATAAAGTTTCCTCACTTCCTTCATACGGTGTCTAAATTTCTCAATTTCTTCGGGATAAACTCATAAATCAAAGTTACAAGAAAAACTAGTAGTCCACGACTTCAATAACAGTTTTACTATATATATATCATCTCCTTGTTGAAAAATATTCTATTGAAAATATTATTGTAGATTGTTTTCAAAATTGTTGAATTCAGTACATAGTGATTTTGATGAGATGATTATTGGATACACATATACTGACTAGCGGTGTATGATACCCAACCCTTTTCATCAACACACCAACTCACCAACTCACACACTACAATAATAGAAGCGGGAGGTTTGACATTCCATTAAACCTGGTTAACCCACCATTTCTTTTTAAATACCTGCACCAAGTCAGGGCCATGGCTGTTGTTTTATATTCTGGGTTATTGGTTCTCAAGTTTGCAGGTTTATTGGACTTTAAATCGTGAATTGTCTTATTTGACTGTTTCCTGTATTCGGTATTTTGTTATTGCCTTAATTTAGATGCGATTAACATTGGGTACGTTTTAAATTTCGAAAATGTCTATGTCATTGCTATGTCTATGTTATCAATGATGACAACTTCAATTGCTATCTGTGTAGTTCTTTCGTTGATTGTAGATGTTTAATTAAAATAAAATTAATTAAAATAATTTTAAAATAAAATTTATTAAAATAAGTTTAAAAAATCAAAATTCAACATGCCAAAGTTTGTTAATTTCCAATAAAAATAAGCCTACGGAAGTCTGACCGCTGACCTTAGTAGATAATGTGTTCGAACAGACTCTGCTTGCACAATTAAGACCTTTGTTGTTGATATCGAAATATAGTTCAGCAACATAAAGCTCTACTGTTGACATTCATTCTTTTCCATTGATAATCATGATTTCATTAATAATAAACCAATGTTCCTTTTTTTCCAGAATTAATTTATTAATTGAAACATATAATCATCCAATTTAAAAAGAACGATTGTTGTCTTCTTGTCTGTCCTTTCTCTTGGTTATCACACATTTTGTATCTATATATCATGGTTAATGTTCATGCCATTGAAACGTTGCTAGTAAAAAGATCATTTTCAGTCGAATGTAGGCAAACAAAAAAGGAAGTATGACAAAAAACTCAGAATTTTTTGTGAGAAATATTTTAAATTTTATAATATATTCAAATGCAAAGTGACAATAACATCGTTCTTTAGTAATACATTAAAAAACCATTTAAATATACCTGTGTTTCTTTTAATATGATGATTTTTATAGTCCATGCAAAAAGATTTATGTTGTTTTTGAACAGCATTATATTTATGCTGAAAGTAGTTTATGAATGACGACCGAAATACAACAATTCTTAAATAAATGTTCAAACGACGTTATGCTATGTAACATCATGCATACATGACGAAATTTATCGAATTTAGCAAATAATTTCCATCAATGTAACTATTCCTATACGTGTTGCAAAATATATTTGTTGGACACAAATAAATCGAGATCCAATTTTGTTGAAAATCTCGTAACATAAGATATGTCGTAGGCTAAAATAAGTTAAAGGCATGTCAAAAAGTTTAGTAAATATTTTGTAAAATAATTAGAGAAAAACATTGATCTTATCTTGACGTGGTTTTGTTATTTTTTATGTAGGGGAAAAACAATAATAATACAACAGATGACGTATTAAAAAAATAATTGCTTAGAATCATCGATATAGAAAAAATATGCAACCAGATGTGATCTAAGGGAAATAACCATAGAATTTTGGCTAAGAATATTTTTGGGTAATTGTACAGCTAAATAATGTTGCGTGTTGTATACTGGTATTAAGCATATTTTTGTTTTTTTTTTCTACTATTAATAACAAAGTTTCTAGCTTGTTTAGAACATTGTTGTATGTTCTGTTTTAGCAGTCAACTTTCTTGGCTACTTGTATAGATATTAAAATTAACAAACAGGCGCGTAAAATAAGATTTTAAGCTAAGAGCTCTTAACACAATAATACAATCACCTCCTAGTCAGAAATATGTAACATGCTGAATAGATAATATTTTGCACGTATTGTCAATTGAAATATATATTCGTATAAATTGACAAAGCCGACTTTTGAAATATCTTCTTTAATGTTATACAGAACTGACAATATGATTCAGGTACTAGAGAAATCGTTTAGTTTGACATAAAGTCATCTTCTAAGACTAGGGTTTCCGATTTAGATAGATAGATTTGGTATTATGGTTTATTCTACTTTAAATAAGTAAGCTGCATTTTCACTGCATAGGGCAAGGGTAACGATCTACTCTATCACCCTGGCTCTGCGGGTAACAATCTACTCTATCACCCTGGCCCTGCGGGTAACAATCTACTCTATCGCCCTGGCTCTGCGGGTAACAATCTACTCTATCACCCTGGCTCTGCGGGTAACAATCTACTCTATCGCCCTGGCTCTGCGGGTAACAATCTACTCTATCGCCCTGGCTATGCGGGTAACAATCTACTCTATCGCCCTGGCTCTGCGGGTAACAATCTACTCTATCGCCCTGGCTCTGCGGGTAACAATCTACTCTATCGCCCTGGCTCTGCGGGTAACAATCTACTCTTTCGCCCTGGCTCTGCGGGTAACAATCTACTCTATCGCCCTGGCTCTGCGGGTAACAATCTACTCTATCGCCCTGGCTCTGCGGGTAACAATCTACTCTATCACCCTGGCTCTGCGGGTAACAATCTACTCTATCGCCCTGGCCCTGCGGGTAACAATCTACTCTATCGCCCTGGCTCTGCGGGTAACAATCTACTCTATTGCCCTGGCTCTGCGGGTAACAATCTACTCTATCGCCCTGGCTCTGCGGGTAACAATCTACTCTATCGCCCTGGCTCTGCGGGTAACAATCTACTCTATCGCCCTGGCTCTGCGGGTAACAATCTACTCTATCACCCTGGCTCTGCGGGTTACAATCTACTCTATCGCCCTGGCTCTGCGGGTAACAATCTACTCTATCGCCCTGGCTCTGCGGGTAACAATATACTCTATCACCCTGGCTCTGCGGGTAACAATTTGTGTATTGTCATACTGAACACAGGCTTTATGGCGCCAGGAATAACAACAAACAGGAAAAACCAAGAGCGTTTAATCAGTTATCCTCATATATCACAATTCAAATTGCCAGACGACTTCTAAAAATATAATCTTTATTTCTTGATCAAATGTGATAACTGAGACACAAATTTTTTGGTTACCACTACATAAAATACATGGTATGCCAAATTTCCCTGAAATAAAACCCAAAACAATAAAGAGTATGCACATAAACTGCAGAATGTTTCTAAACAAAATTATTTACTGATTCAATTGTATTTTTATGGTCTTATATGTTAGGCTCGTCGTTTAAGTGGTATAATAAGTCATTAGTGGTTGTTTGAAATAAACGTAAAATACCGCATGTTCTGCAACTCCGCAAATAGTTATGGTAATGTTTTCACTATTGATACTTAAGAATTGAATGCATTCTCTTGAAGTTTCATTGACGTATGAAATCATTGACAGAAACACATTTCAACGAATCAATGAAACTTCAAAGTGCTTCGGTCAACGCTGTAATGGACTTGGGGCAACGCTCACAAGGGTTGGATGGCACAGATCAAAGGCTTAAAAACAAAAACACATCAGCTTCCATTGCTACATTTTATCCAGACAAACAATGACGTCACAACTACAAATACATGTAGCGGGGGATAGGGGAACAACTCTATCACACAAACACAAAAACACATTTACCATTCACACTAACATACAACAACGCTTTCATACGACAATGAAACTTCAAAAGAATACATTCAAGTGTATATTTACATTTTATTTCATTAAAATATGCTGGGGTCCTGATTATAAATACTGTATTTTTGTTCATTTAAGTTACTCCGCGTTTTTTATTTACTGTGGACGTCGTCAAGGAAGCGCGTGCTCTTCATTGCTACCGGTTTCATTGAGAAATGCAAAGAATGATTCTGCGTCATCTGTAACGGTTTAAACCAAAAAAAAAAAAAAAAAAATAAAATAAAAAATACAGGATATCGATGAAATATATATGTAATGTTTTAATAAAATAAAAGTATGTAATCAGAATCATTTGAAGTGGAATCATTTTCTTTTTAGCATCATTATCGCTGCTTTCAGCGGACCAGTGTTCGAATGCCACCAATACCAGTATGGCCCAGAGCCGTGGGTGTCATTGTACAGCCCATTCAGGTTTGCGTAATCACAGCTATTAAACCACCTCGCAGCATGCCTCATAACAGCACAATTATCTTTATTGAAATCATTGTCTTGATCATTTGTACTAAAATTACTACCATTGGCATAAGAAAGTCCATCTCCTGAAATCAAATAATCATTTTTCTATTGAAACAATGAAAATTAAAAATTTCCCATTCAATAAGTGTAACGGTAAGATTTATTAATTTTTAGTTTAACGTCCAACGATCAATATTTTAGTTGTATTCAGTACAAGAACAAGTTGACGTAATATATCAACCGGAAAGATGTGAACAACGGAAATATCATTTTGACTGCCACTAGAGATGTGTTAGGTGTCGTCACCTAACGGTGTTTTTCTAGACTGTTTTGAATTTCTCGAGGTGGGGCCTCGGTGGCCGAGTGGTCAAGGTAGTTCCTCTACTATTGATCACGTGGTCTGTCAACACTGAGATTGCGGGTTCGATTCTCACTGCAGGCAGGGTGTACTCGACTCCAATCTTAATTGACAAGGATTGCCAGTTTTCCTACCGCAGGTCGGGGGTTTTCTCCGGGTACTCCTGCTTCCTCCCCCAATAAAAACTGGACGCCATGATATAGCTGAAAAATTGCTGAAAGTGGCGTTAAACACCATCAAACAAACAAACAAACATTTCTCGAGGTTTTTAATTGTCTTTTCAGCAAATTCAATTCAGCTTTCATTATATTTTAAAATGGGATTAGAAATGTCTTAAAAGTATCCGGGTATTCCTACATAGTTCTTTAAAGAGAAACCAATCGGCCTTATTACTTTTATACCTATACACTTGTTATACAAAAAATGTAAAACTTATAGTAAAATTGAAATATGATCCTGCTACATATATCGTAATATACTGTATATGAATAGTTGGGCAGGAGAGAATGATTTGCAACTGAATAAGAACCCTGTTTAGGATTTAAATGTGTTGGGACCATCATAAAAAATGCACACGTCATTCTGTGACCTCAATGCTTCTATTTCAAAATTAGAGTTCTTCTGCGAGATCTTCTATATCATCATATCTGTAACAAATGATATTTTGGCTGCTGTATAAAGTACGAGCAGGAGATGCTTTGATGCTGATGTACGAAAAAAGTTAGTGCATTCAGGGATTTCTGTTGCCGAAAGCAGCCAATTACATTTCTTGATTTTATTTACTTACATTTATAAATCACGGGCACACCCTTTGATTGTTTTTTTCATTAAAGGGGAAATTTTTGAAAGAGGTCTTTTGTGTTAGTAAACCTTGATCAGTATGTTTGTTTTTAATCTCCATCTTTGTGTTGTGTTTTGAGTTTTTAATTTTTTTATTAGTGGGCGACGATTAAATGAGCTACGTTGTCAGCCATGATAAGAAGAGATTTACACCATCCTTGACCTCTATCCGCCACGGAGTGACAACACGAACACTGCGGATGTCCAGCAATAAGGATCAGGTGTTTCAAGGATATTATGCTCCAATTTTAATAGGAACTCAAGCTTCGTGCTAGGAGTTACCTAGCGAAACAACAGTTCGAAGTTCGAACCAATCCTTAATTGACCAATGAACAACTGCTTTCTCTAACGATATGCCATATACATGTATGCTATATATATTATAGTAGATATCGGAATATCAGAAGATCGGTTCAGGTGCTTAGGTGTTACAGGCCGGTTAACCGAATCGTGACAATTTGCGTTGAAGAAAGGGCCAAATTTGTGCGTGTTTACCACGATGAATCCGTCGTCCACCAACAAGGGTTGAAGTACCAAGTAGATTTAATAAGTACAGTTTATAAGGAGAAGAATTCAATAGAATAGCTGAAATGACAAGAATTTGCAAAGGGCAAGAAAATGGAATGCCGATTAATATTGTAATAGGTTACTCGACTTCAAGTCTAACAATGTCGTTTACCCGGCCTATAATCGTCACGGGTCATAGCATACGGCACTATTTGCTTTTCTTAGTAGCCTGTTACTGCAAGCAGTGATAACCGTTGGCATATTAGCCAATGCTCTAGATCTCTCACGTGGTTTTATAAATAATCAATTTAAATAAACTATTATTACCTGCTACACCAGTATAACCACTAATACTCAAACGGTATTTATTGGACTCGTCTCCAACAACGAAATGTGCGTAGTTGGAATAAGAATGGGTGCCGCTGAAGTCCTCAACATAAACACTTAATTCGTGCTCCCCATTTGAAGATATTAGATGAATGTTGTCATTTCCTATTATGAAATTGTTTAAAAAAAATAATTGGTTGTTGTTATAATGCATTTTGTTCATCTATGTAAACACAATATCGAAAGTCAACTTGGAACCGTTATTTAAAATATAAATACTTTACTAAAATCTTAAGATTATCGACATCTCAAAACATTACAAACCAAAATGAAATTACTTCAGTCCTGAATAAACATAAACAATATGGGATTAACACTGCGTTTTAGAAAATTATCAATGTGTAAACTCCGGCGCCTCCATCACAAACTTGACATACAGTCCGAAGTGACTAATCCTTATAATTTTCAAAAATAAACGATGCAATTTTTAAAACTGCAAAAACTGCTACCAAAACACATTTAGACGTCAAAATGTACGAAGGCCGGAAAGCGTAAGATTATGCAAAACATAGTACGAATGAAATCTAGGTTCAATAGATATTAATAAACAAAACAACAAAATGAAACCCATATTTAAATTTATATTATATTTCATTTGAAATCTCAATTGATTTAGTTAGAAACCACAGCGGTAGACAAAACATTGTCCCCTCTCCCTTAGGATATGCTAGGAGGACACCATCTTATTTACATTGGATACTGAAAGTAGTCCCTCAGAAATAATATCGCATTTATAAATTATCTGAGATAACTTAAATTAATATTTTTTAACACAAAATTTGATATTGATGATTTGAAATAGTTTCAAAGTAAATTGTCAATATTGTAAAACACATGTATGTTATCCACAACGGAAATAGCAAACCGAAGGTATGCCACTTACATGCATCCAAGTCACAGAATTTATGACGTCAACACTTATGTCAAAATGGTCACTATCTACTTGAATTCAACAAAAAACTCGTTTTTTTCAAAAGCGTTGCTTTGGCGTCAGCTATTGTGTTGTAAATTTACATTACAATCTATCTGCCATTTCGAAATAAAACAGAGGATGAATTCGTTTAACAGTTTCATATTCGTAGATATGGATTTAAAAAAAATATTTTCGGCACTTTAAGTCTCCTCCTCTGGTCGTACATGGCACGGATATGCAGATATTAAATGTTCTATATCGTCTAATATAAAAGCAAGAAATTAATGTAATTTTTCGGAATGTTTATAAACCAATTACAATACTTCGGGTTATACGAAAGATGATCAGTTTTTTTTATTTCATTCATGTTCAGTGTTTACTGAAATAGTGACTATAAATTTAAGTTGTGATGCCATTAGACCTGGGATAAATTTGTTTTGTCTAAGGGGTTGCCGACAGAAAGGCTTTAATTAATTGCATGCAGTGGTCGCTAAACAGGTCATTGTCACTTACGAGAGGTTTCACAAAGTAAACACTTTTTTGCATTAATGCAGTATTGATTGATAGATTAAGAAAATCATGTTGCAATACCAATTTACATAATCAAAATGACTTTAGTACAACTTAGCAAAAACAAAAGTGTTCAAGTACATTAGTTAATGTTTGCTAATTCTAAAAAGGAAACAAGTTTACCATCCATTTCTGATTTCCTTTCATCATACAATATACCATTACTTCGTTAACGCTTCCTAGATGGTGTAAACTCCGTCTCTATCAGATGCTATGTCTGCACACTCGGTTGGATATGCTACAAAGTTTAGAAAAACCTTCACAATCCGTCGCAGGACAACTAAATGAAGTTATTACAAACAAAAAAACTTTTTAAAAAGTTTTAAAAATTAACAAACAAACAGAAATAAAACGAATATTTAAATAAAATGTCGTACCTATAACAGTCGCTGCTGTAGTGGCTGATTGCATAGAAGTGGTTACAAAGGTTGGATAAGTAGGTTTAATGTGACTCATGTCATTACAAAGATTATTATCGCAGCAGCTGACATGTGTAGATGTACGTTCGATGATGCTTCGACGACCGATAATTGGAATTGAACTGAATTGTGAGTCGCATGCCTGTTAATATAAAAATAAACATTTTAGCTTTTATTTAAATAAGAGCTCTAAATATGCATTTTTCATTTTTCAATCACTAGAACATCTGACAAATACTGGAATGTTTCTTCTAGATAATTCGCTAGATATGTATGCGTTATTAAACAAAATATTAAACGGACAATATATTTTGTGTTATTCGTCTATTTTACCACAGGCTCCATAGAACACCTTACAATTATTGGAAAGATGACATGTAGGACTTTAATTTTGGATATCTGGCTGGATATTGAACATAAGTTTTTGTTCTTTAAACGCGATCATATCATAAAATGTCATCAAAGATACCAAGGTAAATAGAATTGCAAAACTCGCGTTTCGTCTAATCAACACTCATTAGTGGCGCTCAAATCCAAACAATATTTAAAATCTAAATGATTAAAATGTTGTTGAGCTTTTAAGAATAAGTTTGTGGCTCTTAACAACTGTATAATTTGCGAATTTTATTTTTGTTATTGAGTTGTAAAATACATTTTGGATGTTCAAACTTGTTTAATCCGGAAAGCGGATAATAATAGGAGTGAACATCCAGTATTTATTTTTCACCCCTCTAATACGTTATTCTAGATCCTGCGATCGGTAGTCCGATTTTCTAGACCGATCACTGCCGTTGACTGCTACACTACTCAAACAAGAGTTTGTTGTACCTAGGTTGATGTTATCTAGAAGTTCTATGGTCGTCACCATGACTTAATTGATCGTTATGGGAAATTGGTGTCTCAAATACGATCTGACATTTTCGCCTAGTCATAGGTAGTGTTTCCTATTCCTGGATTTGACTTTTCCCTAGACACGACAATGAGTAACGCGACGGGTGTCCAATTAGAGGCAGGCACTGCTTACTCGTCCGGAGCACCAGAGTGCACCCATTGTTTTTATTGGGATCGGGTTACTCTCTATGTTTTATGTTTTTGGTTTTTGTGTTGTGTTTGTCTATATTCGGATTTGTAACTGTCCCTTGGCTCTTGGCTTTTGTTGTTTGGTAGGTTTTCTTTGCTATTTTCTTACACAATTTGTAAAAAGCATTTTAATGAATGTCGTATTAATACGCATGCGGCATTTCCGGTCAAGAGCTTGTCCCATAAATTTTTTTATTTGAAAAAAATCAAATGTTTTGTCTACTGAAATAACACTATTACATCATTATTTATTTATTACACGTATATAGGTAATCTTTAACTTATTCAAATCTTACATGTTTCACTGTGCAGCCACTACGGAAAAAAATTTCGCCAAAATGAGTCTTTTCCTCTATGAAGCACACCTAAATAAGGACAAAAACAACAACGTATGTCAACTCATCACTTTTCAGAACCAAATAAACGAATCAGGTTCTGAATTATTTTGAACTCACAACCCAGTCGCTCGATTGTTAAATACGACAAACGACCAACAAAAATGTGTAACAGGTACTTAACCAGATTTCGAACATTTTATTTTTTTAATCAATGTATAGGTATTTATAGGTGGAAATAATTTTGTTCTGATACTTAATTACAAAACTGCGGATACGTTGAATTTCAACATTTTTGTAAAAGACTGTAAATGTCAATCCATATATTACATTTGACTTGTAGATTTTGTGGTTATTTGTTTTAAAGTCCAGCATACCTCAAAAGGTTCACAGAAACTGACTGTATGGCATGTATCTTGACCTACTAGACCTGAACATTCATAACATATGATTCCATTCGTTGTAGTTAAATATATAAAATGATAACGAAAAGCATCAAGATCAATTCATGGTAAAGGTTTCCAGAACTCCGCTCCCAAAGCTGCACTATCTCTTTGTGGGTGTCGTCAAGTACTCTGATGGAAACCCTAACCTGCGCCATGAAAATTTTGATATAAATATCAACATAATGAATCAGAATCGTAAACGCTAACTTTATCAATTATGTTAATTTAACGTCACTTCCATTTCACTATTTTTTAGCTGCTACCTACCCGTGTAATTGATGAAAAAGTTCACACCCTTTTATCCCTGAAGTTAATTACAAACGGATTCAGAATTACGTGAAAAAACATTCTCCGTGTGCACGAAAATGATAAGTCTTGCTTTTTTGTTATATGTGGTTAAATTAAAAATAATTTCAAACAAACGAAAGCACTATTCTGTGCAGCATTGCATATGCTTTCTCTGCATACTACATTCACTTTAATATCTCTGCTTGTATACTTGTAATTGAAAGATGTTTCTACTATACAATAATTATATTAATAAATATGACAAAATTTTCGACCAACTGATGGCCTTCTTCAGTGTCAATATCAATCTATAATGACAACTGTTCCCGCAAAATTGCATTTAAAAAATAAAATTCGACACAACAAATTGTTGTAATAACAAATCGGTTATTTATATGTATTTTATGCAATTCCTATTAGAAAGCACGTTTATTTACTGACATATACTAAATTAGTTGAAAAACAAAATTATCTTATTATAAACATGTTAGCGAGTTTTAGTGCAAAATTATTATGAATAGTTACCGCGGATGAATGATTAGTGACATATTATGCCATTTTTTATGATCAGCCAAACACAGGGTTAGCTGTATAAAACTTTACTAGATGAATAATAATTCCTATTATTAACATTATAGATCATATTATTTGTCATAATATACAATACATTTACTAAATATTATTTCGGTATGCCGTATACCTGTTTCAAAAAGTTATTTCACATTATAACCTTAACCGACAGTGACAGAGTCCGGATCCATGACATGGATCAACTGTATTTTTGCAGCATCTTCTAATGAGACGGACCTTGGTATATATAAAATATGGTTTTCTTATACCTTGCTCCCCACATCCGTTTGTATTGCACAGGTCAGCAGTACAACAGCTTATGCATGGCTGATGTCCATTTATAGACGAGGAACTACTATCGCATAACTATAGAAAAACAAGTTGACATTAAAAAAAAATATTGCAGATAAAATTATCACTCACTGAACTTAAATATTGCAAGACATATGCGTCACCATCTGAGTAGAAGTCAAGTTACTTATTGAATCAACGCCTATTTGCTTAGCGAAAACATTTTACCGACTTGCTGCCACATTGAAATGTTAATATTTAAGTCCAGAACTAGAGGCTATCAGGACACTGTAAACGCTCACCTGAAAGACTACAGACTTCGATCAATCTTACAAGATAAGGTTGTCAGATAAAACATTGCTTGACTAAATTGCTCAAGTGTTTTATTTGTTTAAAGGTGTTACAACATCGATTAATTTTTTGTTCATTACAAAAGCCACTGAATATAGGCTAGAATCATAAATAACAACTAATAACTATTAATAAAAGGAAAGTATTTCAAATTAATACAAAGTTGTGTATACTTTATTATGCTGATCAATTATGAATTTGCACTTTCACTCTTGTAAAGGCAAAGATCGACAATTTCATGAACCAATAACTCCTATAAGTCGTCTAATAATTTGTGGACCCTTAATGATTTGTATGCATTGTCATTCTGCTTATTCTTGCTGTATACAATAGTTTCTACCCGTTATAGTTTTTTTATTTGTAAAGCAAAAATGATAATTTTATCAAAAACTGTCATTAATGAGCAATAACTGCTATAAGGGGCAATTAGACAATTTTGGACAATACAATTATTTTTTTACCCCAAGAGTTATAGTTTTGATTTAATTACACACAAAATGATGTCTAAAATCATATTTAAAGGACATCTGATAATGAATGATTTGTAGGAATTGTATTGTTGATTTATTTATTTAGCAATTACAATTTTACTCAGCGTTTTCAGCTGTTTTAGTAACAAGACAAAAACTGTATCTACTAGACAAGGTCAAGGTCAAGTTATACCTACCACAAAATTGTGTATTATTTATCAGCAATTATTTTTTAAAATATTGCCATTCTCCCATGCAAATTTTCAGAGGAATTGACCTTATCCAAAAACTAGCGTATATGCTGGAGTGAAATTAAGTTTAAGGTGACACTTACCAGACTGTCATGTTCAATCATCGACAACGTATGTACCAAATATTATTCTAATAATGTATTAGAGTTACATACGAACTGACCTAATCCAAAAACTTTAAAATAGTCACTTGACAGTGAAATTTAGGTCAAGGTTAGGTGGCACCTACTATATTGTCATGTTCTATTCATCAGCAACATATATACCAAATATTTTCATCCTACCATGCAGTAACGGAAGAACAGACCTAATCCAAAAACATAGTATCTAGCCGAAAAATTTAGGAAAAATTAGGTGAAGATCAGTTGAAAAGCGACTGACAGACAAGTACTAATCATAAGCTACCAAGTGATTTAAACGCTCAAATGGACTTTCAAACCTGGTGAGATTTATAAAAAAAGAACGGTAAAACTACAGACGAAAACAGAAAAAATGTAGATTTATTAATGGTACAGTTATCGTGATAAAGTATATTTCACATTCGAATGAATGCAGTATAGGACACTATTGTAGAAGAATGAGCTCCACAAATTACGACAGTTAAAACAATGTTATATGGGGGTTCAGTGACATAGATACTTTGTCCCACTAAGTGGTATAACGAAGCGCCTAATAGCACGTCCATATTACGTAAGGGTTCAATAGGTTATTCGTTTACACTTACTCCTTGGATCCCGTAGTGTCACCGAAAGGTAGCTACTCACAACTAGTGCTGCATTGAGATTTATAATACTACAGAAGACAGGACACAGAGAGGTAAGCAATTGTTATATTCCTTACGTTTAATGACATACATCCGGTGTTAAACACAACATCTCCATTAGATTTTACTTCACGCTCAGTTGCTCAAATCTGTAAAAACCAAATAAATTGTTAGCGTCATCGTATTCCTGTTTTCTGGAACCATACTAGGAAGGTTGCCAATGCTTTACACACAGCATCTAGGTGGCAAGTAGGGGAAGCCGTCTAGTGGGGGGTTGTCAAATCATAACACGATAATCTTGACCGTGGACTAATAATAATAATATAATAATGATTACCACATTTTATAGAGCCCTTCTCAAAAATAAAATGTTCAAAGACGCTTTACTTGAAAAAAAACAAACAAAAAGTAATGATTATAAAAACACACATATATGTGCATGTATACATTTATAAAAAATAAAATACCCCATGATTAATATAAAATTCTATAACATTAAAAACACTCAAAACAGATAATCCCTAAAACACTCAAAACAGATAATCCCTCAGAACAAAAAGACCATACAACAGTTCACAGTGATGACAAATACAGTACATTTAGTTTACCATACATGTGTTTTTAAAGGTTTCTTGAAAACGTCTATTGTTTTTGAGTCTCTTATACTGTCTGGAAGAGCATTCCACAGTTTTGGGGCCACTGAGGAGAAACTGCGTTCACCATATCTAACAGTTCTACTTTTGGGAACAACAAGTTGCTTTGAAGAATTCTTTGATCTTAAGTTTCTTGTTGGTTGATATAGCCTCGGTAAATCTTTTAGATAAATTGGTGACTTTTCATGTAGGGCTTTGTAAGTTTGCACAAGGATTTTAAAGTCCACTCCATGAACTACAGGAATCCAGTGTAGGTCCTTTAATACTGGAGTTATATGTTCCAATGTAGATGTTCTTGTGATAATGCTGGCAGCAGTGTTTTGAAGATGTTGTAGTTTATTCAACGTTGCTTTTGGTACACCATATAAGAGTGCATTACAATAGTCCATGCGTGGGGTGACTAAAGAATTTAGTAAAGATTTTGTTGCATCTGTATTCAAGTACTTCCTTATATGACCAATCTGGCGTAGTTGTCCATAACAAGATCTGCAAACTGAGTTAATGGTCATGTTGTTGTCCAGTACAGCACCAAGATTTCTTACACTATTTGATGGTTTTATGTTTTATCTCCGATATTCACAGTTATGGTCTCAACATACTTTTGGTTTCTCTGAGATGTAAATATAATTACTCCGTTTTGTCAGCATTGATTTTCAACATATTATTGTTCATCCATGTCACTATTTCAGCAAGACAGTTTTGAACTCGATCTAAAGAGTCATTCTTAGAGAATGGACATGTCGGTTCAAAGGAAAGGTAAAGCTGTCTATCGTCTGCATAATAATGGTATTCAAATCCGTGTTTCTTACAAATTGCACCAACAGGTTAGTTTACATAGTAAAGAACTTAAAAAACGGATCCTTGAGGCAAGCTGTAGCTCAATTTGACTGGATTTGACAGTTCACCATTTATTGTGACAGTCTGGCGTCGATCACATAGATATGAACGTATCCACTCCAACGGTTTCCAGAAATGCCAACGTTGGTGTTAAGACGCTGTAGTAGTGTAATGTGGTCGATTGTATAGTCTGCGGCGGATAAGTCCAGCATAACTAACATAGTAACATCGTTGTTGTCTAGAGAATTCAATATATCGTTTTGATATTTTATTGGTGCTGTCTCAGCTGAATGGAATTTTCTATAGGCAGATTGATGGGGATCATGAAGCTCGTTCGCTGTTAAATACATGTGTATTCTTCCAGACGAGAGTCAACTATTTTCTCAAAAATTTTAGACACGTATGGCAGATTCGAAACAGGTCTGTAATTCTTTAGAATACTGGTATCTAAATCTGGCTTCTTGATGAGCGGTCATAGGTAAAGTGTTTGGAGGAACGCTCCTTAATTGGCACGATAAAGACCTCTTTGAAGATTTTAAGAAAGAATACGCTCATTGTAGTTAAGAAACAAGCCTAAATCTTCCTCCTCACACAATACTCTATATTTTTTCAGTGGCAGTAATTATGTTCCCGATGTCCCACCTATGTTTAGGGTCTATTTGTTTTGTTCTCGTCCTGCACGTAGCTGAAATATTGCTCACTAGACGTAAAGCAAATATTAAATCAATCAATCAATTTTTGGTTGTCAAAATTAATCCGAGGTTTGAACACTGGTTTCCATATCAAATAAAGCGAAAATCAATTTCTCGCGAAAAATGTTCTAACGTTATTGTTTAAACAAATAGTCAACTGAATGAATATGCATTTTCTAGTCTAAGCACACATTAGACATATATCAAATGGGAATTGTCTGCATAGGTCTTGATTTGTGTTTAATTTAATTCTTAAGTTTGTAAATATAGTTTGTTTTAACTACTTATATTTTTAATGTAACGACTGCTGTATGCTGAACACTGTACCTGATCAACATGTCTGTACGGCTAAAACATCATTTTCAAGCTCGTGACTTTCTAAGTTATATACAAATTGAACATACCATATCAGCCTACCTGATCGTCAGAACACTCTTTTACAAGACCACAAAATCTTGGATGGCTAATTCCTCGGCAGTTAAAACAAGTCAGAGCTGAAATAATTTTTTTTAAATATGATCCGGTTCACTCTGATACATTTGTCATTCGCGCAATCTGATCAATTGAGTAACAGATAAACATTCAGCAAACAAGTTATACTCCAGCTTTATATAAAACCAGAGCAAGCTAATAAACATAAACAAAAGCATCTGGGGAAACACAGTGGTTCAAAACAGCTAACAATTTTGCCTATAAAAAAGTATCAATTAAGAGTTGACAGGGACGGAGAATTAAGCCTTTAGTAGTGGCTATAATATAATACTTTTTGAAATTTACGAAAGGGGTCTTTATCTAACATTAGCATGGCACTCTACAAAACATGCTATCTTCGTTGAATCGTGGTCATGCTTTCCGTATTAGCATACAACCCCAAAGAAAGAAATTGCGTTCCTATCGACACCTAGTGATACCCAGCTCTGTGAGTCCTTCCCAGACACAGCTTTTCAATGGACGACTCTGCTACAAATCTAAGAAATCTAATTGGTTTCTTTTCCGCATGATGTGTGGGAAATCAAAACTACCATCAACAATATTAAAAACATTAAAACTGACAAATTCAAAACCAATATTCTGTGTTTGAAAGGTTTGAAGATTTTGGGTGTATCAAATTTTAAATCTAAAAAATTTGTAAAAAAAGTATGACCTAAAGAATGCCGTTTGGATTTCCATAGTTTCCGACACAGTTACAGAGTTTTGCTGAATACGTCTTTATGCACAGTAATTGAAAGACGAAAACTAACAAAAATATAGACTAACAACATCGATATAAGTCTTCTTCAATTATAGTAAGCTTTAAATTGACTAAAAATTGTGTAAAAATGTTAAAGTCAGAAATTAAATGAAAATTCTATTAAAAAAATTATTTATAACACGTGTTTTGGTTGGATCAAAACACTTTAATTACGTCATCTTAGATAAATGGAAATACTGTAGAAATTAATATTGTCTCAGACTACTTGGGTCCTTCTATCAAATCGTTAGTAGGAACAATGTTTCAAGTCTGTTGCAACGATTTTAAATTAACTCGATATAAATTTTTAATAAAAAATAATATAATGAATAATTAGGGTTGATGAGTACACTTTCAAAATTTCAACATGGAATATGCAACAATGCGCATAATCTTCCAAAAACGCAAAAGGATTTTTTATCGTGCAAGGAGCTTGTTGCTTTCAAAATACATTACGCATTAAATTGTACGCACTCTGGCTATTCCTAATATTACCAGACACCATCTAGTAACCATTATAGTAATGTCTCAGTAAACCAAAAAGAAACAGAGATGACAGTATTGTACATATATATGTGCACATATAAATTCTTCGATATATTGTATAATAAAATGTAAATACATATTTTGCAAAATAATTTCATTGCATGTATATACCGAAATATCTAGGTGTAATCCATGCATATACATTATTTAGGTGCCAAAAAACTGTTATACAATAAACTGTATAATTTTGCTTTAGCTTGTTTACGCACGTTGTATAAGAAATCACATAAACAGTTTCATCTACCTCGAATATGACGTCTATGATCGTATCAGCACCAGAAGTTACGACAAACAAGAGGATTTCATTTTCAAAATATAAAATTTCCTTACTTCTAGAGCAACATTCAGCTTTTCCTGCATACGGTGTTTACATTTCTTAATTGATCAGGTATGGAAGAGCTTACAGTATGTATGCTGAGTTCTGCAACGTCAACAATTTCTTTAACCCTTTTTATGAACACATCAAATCTTACACTACAGCTGACATGCCATAAAACTTGGTTTTAGCAACCATTTTTTTTAATGCTTGTACAAAGGCGGGACCATTGCTGTAGTTGATTCATTTTCAGTTGCTGGTTCTCGAGTTTGCCCGTTTCTTGGACTTTAATTTGTGGATTGTCGTACAAAATGTCCAATGGACAATTAAACCTTGTTAATAAGCCCATGTAACTTTATCTAGGGGGAACAAATGATGGATTTTTCAAGAAGCTAGAAATACTTTTGTAAGATAAAACGTCTGAGGACATATTAAACTAGGAAATTCAGTTACATGGAATAAGTGTACTAGTATACATCATCCAGTTAACTTATTTTACTGTTACACACTCCATACTTCTTGTGGCAGGCATAATTTTCTTCCAATTGGTCCACACTATTTAGAGAATTAATTTATTGTTTAATATGTGCTCGTCCTTATTATATCTGAAAGACTGCTCGTTTCACATTCAATCACGGTTCATCTAACCAACCAGATAAAGGGAATACGTATCAAGCAAGGTTACTAAACTTGTATTTAGCAGGAGCTACGTCCTGAATTTTTTATAAAAGGGTAGCATTTATCAATTTGTAGCTCTACCAAAGCATTAACTTTGCTTTAACAATAAATACAACGGTACAAACAAGACGCACACGTTATAAGGGGCCTCGGTGGCCGAGTGGTCAAGGTAGTTCGTCTACTATTGATCACGTGGTCTGTCAACACTGAGATTGCGGGTTCGATTCTCACTGCAGGCAGGGTGTACTCGACTCCAATCTTAATTGACAAGGATTGCCAGTTTTCCTACCGCAGGTCGGGGGTTTTCTCCGGCTTCCTCCCCCCCCCAAAAAACTGGACGCTATGATATAGCTGGAACATTGCTGAAATTGGCGTTAAACACCATCAAACAAACAAACAACAAACGCACACGTTATGTGAAAAGTGCAATATAAAAACATAAGACTATAAAATTTATAGAATGTATACTAACTAGTGAAGCCAAAAGACAAATATACAAGAGATAACTTAACTTACAAGAGATCAACATCGTACAATGAAAATCGTTCAAACAGAAGATAACCCATGTCCGCCTTATCTCTGTTTAGTCGTCATATACTGAAACAGTGTGTATATTAAAACAGTAATGAATACTATATAAAATCACATATTTTCATAAATATGACGTATTTGACATATGTAATATAACATATAACCGGAATAAGAAAGTAATATTTTTTTCACTCGTGAAGGTGACCAAGACGAATATCCATATTGAGCCTCTCGTGCTAAATAACTGACGGTATTTCCGTATTGTATGTTGACATTTAATTCATTTGAAGCATTTGATAAAAAAAGAATACACGACCTTTTCCATATTTGCCCTGGTATTCCTATACCTCCGTTTCATCTCGGGCTAATGTGGAGGCAATACCGGGGCAAATATGGATTTTTTTCGATATAAAATTTTAAATTTGTTTACATACCTCGCTTAAGAGATTTAAATAACAACCTTTAATAAAAGTTGAATGAAGCCTATTTTACCACGTATTCTTTAAAACATGCTAAAATGTTTTCATGCTGAAATTTGCAACTAACATAGGTCATTACTGATATATGCATTCAACATCATTTCTACTGTGAATTGAATTTTTCTATACCTTGTTTATCAAAACTAAGTGAAAATGATGAAAATTTATCAATTTAAACTATATATAGACAAACAATATTATCTTTACCATTTTAGGCGTTTTAAATTTTATAATTTCTATTTGTCCGATGCACCGAGTACGACACTCAAAATAGGATCCTATACTGCTGGCAGAGTTTCCAATTCTCTTTATACATAGAGCTGCCCAAACATTTCAGATGGTGAAATCGGAATGGTGGCTTTCTCTTAAAACAAATCGGTGAAGTAAATTAAAATAACATTGATTGATTGATTGGCTGTTTGCTTTACATCCAGCGAGCAGTATTTCAGCTATATTCAAGTTAAAAAACAATCAACGGAAAAGGGGCGGGGGTGGGATAGGAAACAGGGAACACAATTTACAAAAGGGGTCTTTATGGTGCAAGGAGCGTGGCAATCTTCAAACACGTTGCCCACTACGGTCCGCGGTCATCCTTCCCTTATTATGACCTGACAACTCCCCGCCCTTCCTAACGGTATCCCCTTATCCGCCAGCCGGGGCCGCGCTGAACTGCTCTGTGGGTCGAGAACTGGGAACCCTCCCAGTTCGGTCCCAGTAACGTGTTTGGAGAGTGCTACGCTCCTTGCACGAAAAGACCCCCTTTTGTAGATTTGGAAAAGAGTAGGCTCATTGTAGCACAAAAAAGGCTAAATTCCCAGTCCCTACCTAACACTTCAAACCTTTCAGCGGGAGTCAAAATTGTGTTGATCCTCGCTTTTCCCCGTCGAGATTTGTTTGAAAACGTGTTCTTGTCTTAATATAGCTAACATATTGGTCCTGGACGTTAAGCAAACATTTAATTAATCAAATAGTCAAAACATGCATAATCCTGCATTCTTTTACAATTACAGTATAATTTTGTTATCCAAGAAGAATATGTTTAGAAAGATTGTAAGACCAGATCTTCCTATTTTCTAAAAATCTACATTTACTTTTGATTCAGTGAAAAATACATTTTTTCTTCTTTTTTGCTATTACATATCATGAGACCATACGAAGTAGAAAGTATATAATCAAATAAAATTACACAATGTATATTCAGTGAAATTTGACAATGAGGCAACCAAAGGAACTCCCAGGCTAGTTTTATAGTTCTGCTTACATTAGGAGTAACCCAATTGTGCTTCTTGGGAATGTATGTGCTTACATACGATATTTGAAGATATGGTTTCTAGCTAACAATGCTGTAATATGAAAATATAGACACATGGTGTATAGATTGCGATGCTGTAATAGGCAAATATAGACAGACTAGCTTCACTTCACTTTGATACTTCGCTATTAGAGTGTAAGGTTTATTGCACTCTCTATAATTTTCTTTGCAATTCACAGCAAACAATGGATGTGAAGAGAAAAAAAGCCACATTGATTAAGAGATATGTAATTGCTAAACGCCTAAAAGCGTGAGTAATACAAACTTGATTAAAGATAAATTTTTCTTAATGAAGTTTTTGTTTCATTAAAGTAATACCTTAGAATAGATATAAACTAAAAAAGTATAGGTCCGTGTGCATTTAAGAAAATTTGTGCTATTCGCATTGGTTTATGATCCCTTATGAATAAAAAATATTAATTTCATCATAAAAATACATTGACAAAGAGTTTTGTTTTAGAAAAACAGATTTTGAAAGTTGTAAATTTTGTCAAAATTTGGACAAATTTTTTAGTCCAAGTTATTTTTAAAAACAAATGAAATGTACTTAGTGAATCAAGTTTTTCCAGGTAATTTGCATGCATGCTCCCATGCATCTAAGGTCACTTTTCGTCAAATAAAAAGTAGGGGTCCGTGTGCATATAAGAAAGTTTCAATTATGTTAATGTCCCAACCTCAGAACGTTTTTAAACTATTTCTGGGGTCAAAATAAGTCAAAAAGAGCAATAATTGGCACATTCTTCATTTAAAAATCCTTTTTAATGACATGGAAACATTTAGACAACAGAGATACTAAATGATAACAATGAAAAAAACCTTAGTGAGTGTGCTCACATACCCAAAACATTTTGCAAGGTTCAGGGAAGTTGCGTCTAAAAGATGATAAAAGTGGATTTTTACAATTATCTTCATTCAAATGGCCATAAGTCCTATACAAGTTTGCAGTTACAAAATTCCTGGTAACATGAAATACAGCATATGGTCTACTTCTTGCATACAAAGTTTCATTAAATTCTGATCAATAGTTTCAAAGGGGTTACGTCCACAAGATGATGAATCAGTATATTCTGCAAATTTCAAAGTCCAAACGGCCGTAACTCCCACAAAAATTTGCTGATAAAAAAATCCTGGTAACATGCCCAACTACATAGGATGCACTTCTTGCATACCAAGTTTCATTTAAATCTGTTCAATAGTTTCATAGGGGTTACGTCCACAAGATGATGAATCAGGATTTTCAGAAAAGTGCAAAGAGCCATAACTCGCACTAAAATGGGTAGATAAAAAATTCCTTATAATAAGCACATCGACAATATGTTGTACTTCTTACATACCAAGTTTATTTGATTTCTGTTCAGTAGTTTCCGAGGGACTGTGTTCACACAATGATAATAGCTGATTTTCACCAAATTTTAATGTTCAAAAGGCCATAACTCTAACAGGCTTTTCCGGATCCCAATATCATGCTATGATGCACATCTACGTTCATAATAATATGGTTTTGCATACCCAGTTTTGTTCACCGAAAAAATTTCAGAGGAGTTGCATTCATGAGGTAGTCATTATAGATGGACTGACTGAAAGAAGTAACAGTCAAAAACATTTTTATTCCTGCATCTTTTTTGGTGGCGGGGTATAATAAATTCAACAATGAACTAATTGAGATAACAAGCCCTGAGACTGAAACTTTATTTTTGCTTGATAACAATATTAGTAACAATAGCATACATGCACTTGTTATTTTCTATTGGATTTATTGTATCTGAACCCTCTCAAAATTTTTACTTAGGCTATAATAAAATAATTCCTAGATTCTCATCCAAAATTCTTGAAAACACTGGGCTGTAAGGTGAATTTTATTTTTTATTTATCATGTTTATTATCCATTTTGATAAAAGGTTCTGTCATTTTAAAGGAAACTAACCAAAAATGAACATTATTTGCCAAAGAGTCAAATAAATTTTTCAGGGGGCTGGAAATATTGGGGTGGAAGGGGATGAGAATCTAGGATATTCTTTATATTGGCCTGACAAGACTTCAATGGTAGGCAGTACTTATTTATTTTGATTATCATTACATGTAATTCATCCTTTGAAAGTATAATGAAAGATGTTCATTAATGGAGCTTTCAAAAGTTTAAGGTAGACAATTATGTTTCCTGCACAAAATATTCATTACAACAGGAAGTACATGTACATGTAAATTATAGACTGTAGCCATAAGAGGCAGATAGGTAGCAATTGGACATTCAAATGCCTAAAGTCCACATGACAAAACCAGTAAACACAAATGAAAACAGCACAAAAAACAACAGACAACATAAAAAACACAAATGACATTGAAATGTAAATGAATAAGCACAAAGTAAACTCAGGCGCTCAAGAAGGGTAAACATCTACATGTACATGTAGGTCAAAGCCATTCTACTGACCCCAAAAGTTAGTATCAACTGTCAAGGTTTCATGAAATTCCATATTTGAAAGGTGTTCTTAAATTAAGCTCCAGAAACCTATTACAGATGCATGGATGGACAGAATGATGGATCTTTAGTCCCCTTCTCTCATGAAAGGCTGGGATTAGGATATCATAAATGCAAGAAATATAGTTCTCAGTAAAGTGTAAAAATAATTTCACTCTGACATATATATATTCTTGAAACTGTATGGTTTATATAGTGTATAGTAGTGTGAAATTTAACCCACAAAAAGTTTTGAGGGACTTTCTACTCTTAAAATTGTTAAAATTTATCCTTCGATAATAACCCGCTGTACAGTTTTGCAATCAAGATTTTTCAAGTAAGTCAGTTTTCACTCATTACATTTTGGGAGTGCATACGTATTGACTATATAATTATGGAACACTTTGTAACTCTTGGTTTTCCCACACATTGTTCGGATAAAACTTGCCTAATACCATCCTGTTCATTTCTTGAATAAGCTAACTTTAATGCAGCATACTTCACACCACTTGAAGCTACTTTCTTTGCCATCGTTTTTGAAAGAGCAGCATTGTCGACAAGGCACTTTAGGAATGGCAGATTCATACGTTCAAGGTTCAAGCTAACAAAAGAAAACAAAGCTTGCTCCACTGAAAAGATTTGTTTCTTGATAGTGTCTTCATTCCTGCTGATTGAACAAACAAGCTTCTGAAGACTAGACACATCTTCTATTGCATTGTGTGCAGCATATTCCTCACTTAGAAATTTAGTAACCAATGACTGCTGGGAATATGAGGGCAAAAGAAGTTTTATGTCCATAAATGAAGAAACAATGGATTTGAATTTGTCCATCTTTTTTGCCTTTTCTAACGCATTGAATAACACATGGCAGTCAAATGTCTTTATGTTATGTCCATAAAGATTAATAAAGTTTCCTTGGTTGGATAAAAAGGTCAGGAAATCGTCCAATGCATCTGTAATTCTCTTAGCTTCAACGTTTTTTCCATTATGGAATAGCTGATTTCCTTGTTTGGTTATCTATGTAATATCAGATGCTGAGCTGTCAAAAGGAATCTTTTGCATAACATAACATTCAAATTTTTTATCTCCACTTACAGCTGCAATTTGCACGATATGGGAAGTGCGACCTGAAAAGCAGAAAAAAATGCTGCAACTTTGTCAAACAGGTATTTTAGTTGTCACAAACATGAAAATGACTGCCTTTTATAAAAAAGCTTATCCTATGGCTTATTATTCATATATTTTGAATACATTATATTTATAGTTATTTTAATTTTATTTTATTAAAATTCTGCTAAAGTCAGCAAGAGCCCTGTAGGCAAAAGCATCTAATTATCAATATGGATTAGCACACATTTCAAATAAGATCCTCAAATGGTAGTGAATCCACATGGTGAAATCATACCTCTTCTTTGTCATTTTGAGTTTTATTGTTCACAAAAAAGTGTTGATGGAAAGACAGACAAAATGAAAACTTAAGGGCATTCTCTTTTAATTACAGTTACAGTCAAGGTGACCTAATTCCAATGAGGAGGGGATGTAACAAATGATCAAATAACAGCTATCTACCACTTGTAGTTGCGACCTTAATCAGAAGTTTAGCATGATAATTATAAATAAATTAAAATGTATTACAAGCCTCCAAGTGGGTTTTAGTTAAAAAATAGTGATTTTAATAGGGCAAATTGTATTGGAAAATAGGACATTATAGGACGATATGCCTAAAAAATCTGTAAAAGTCAAAAATAGCAGGATTTCTTTAACAGGAAATAAGTGAGCAACAGACCTGAAATTGAATTTCATCCAGATGTTGTATATCAAATATCAGATGACTGTGATAAGAGAAAACTGTCATAAAAATCTGTTTTTAAATACATATTCATAAGCGGAAAAAATGTCATGTGGATGCTCAGAAAATAGCACAAATTTTATTTGGATGATACCTTACCTAAACCAATTGTTTCCAAGTCAAAGCATACGGATGTGGCATCAACTGAAGAGGATAATTTCTCTGGTAGTATTCATGGTGGGGGATTTCTGTTATGTCTTGCTGAATTTCTTGTTGCTGTAAGTCAATATTTGTGTTGTAGCTTTCCCCTTCTCTTAGCCCATTCACAGCATTGATTTGTTTCTAAAATGAAAATCACAATCATAACACAGAAACCTGATCATTCATCTATATATGAAATATTATTGGTTTCAAAGCTCTCACTTTGCGTGTCCGTCCACAATTTCTTATGAATAATTAACTTTTATAAAACTATATGCAGTGTGAAGATATGAAGTTAAAAAAAATGAAATTTGAACATGTTTTAAAGATATGGACTGTAACAAAGAACTTGGCCTCATGTATAAAAAAGAGGTCACCCAGGGACAAATGTTTCCAAAATTAAAATACTGTTGGGGGGGGGGAGGAGTAAAAATTCAAATACGTTTATATATAAACAATTTAATACAGTATAACAAAGTACAGACCTTGAATCCTTAAAATCTCATTTAATATCTATAATTTACATTTATTGGTAAAGATTTTTATTATCATAAAAATAGGGACTGTTTGCTGAAATGATTTACATAGCCATTGTCACCACCACTGACTTGGGACAGACCAACACTCAACAGGTAACTGATATCAGACCCAAATATGAATGAATTGAATGGATGTCTTTTTTTGCAAAAGCATTATATGCTATAGCACAATTACAGTATATAATAGTGACATATGACGAACAACAGGAGACATAATGAATAAAGTACAATTATAATATCAAGCGGTTTCTACTTGCAAAAGCAAATTTTATAAAATAACAATTAAAAAAAGGACAAAAATGCCTATAAAGAGACATCTGATAATGAGTGATTTGTATGAATTGTCTTTTTTATTTATTTATTTATCAATTACAATTTTACTCTAGAGTTTTCATCTGTTTTAGTAACAAGACAAAAACTGTAGCTACTAGACAAGGTCAAGGTTAAGTTATACCTACCACAAAATTGTGTATTATTTATCAGCAATTCATTTTAAAAATATTTTCATTCTCCCATGCAAATTTTCAGAGGAATTGACCTTATCCAAAAACTTTAGCGTAAAAGCTGGACGTAAAATTAAGTTTAAAGTGACACTTACCAGACTGTCATGTTCAATCATCGACAACCTATGAACCAAATATTATTCTAATAATGTATCAGAGTTACATTCGAACTGACCTAATCAAACTTTAAAGTAGTCACTTGACAGTGAAATTGAGGTCAAGGTTAGGTGGCACCTACTATATTGTCAGGTACTATTCATCAGTAACCTATATACCAAATATTTTCATCCTTCCATGCAGTAACGGAGGAACTGACCTAATCCAAAAACTTAAAACATAGAAACTTGCCGAAAAATTTAGGTCAAGATAGTTGAAAAGCGACTGACAGACAAGTACTAATCATAAGCTACCAAGTGACTTAAACGCTCAAATGGACTTTCAGACCTGGTGAGATTTATAAAAAAGAACGGTAAAACTACAGAGGAAAACAGAAAAAAAAATGTAGATTTATTAATGGTACAGTTATCGTGATAAAGTATATTTTACATTTGAATGAATGAAGTATAGGACACTATTGTAGAAGAATGAGCTTCACAAAAAATAAATTACGACAGTTAAAACAATGTTATATGGGGGTTCAGTGACATAGATACTTTGTCCCACTAAGTGGTATAAAGAAGCGCATAATAGCACGTCCATATTACGTAAGGGTTCAATAGGTTATTCTTAACATGTACTCCTTGGACCCGTAGTGTCACCGAAAGTTAGCTACCCACAACTAGTGCTTCATTGAGATTTATAATACTACAAAAGACAGGACACAGAGAGGTAAGCAATTGTTATATTCCTTACGTTTTATGACATAATCCGGTGTTAAACACAACATCTCCATTTGATTTTACTTCACGCTCAGTTGCGCAAACCTGTAAAAACCAAATAAATTGTTAGTGTCACCGTATTTCTGTTTGCTGTAACCATACTGGGAATGTTGCCAATGCTCTACCCACAGCATCTAGGTGTCAAGTAGGGGAAGCCCTCTGGTGGGGGTTGTAAAGTCATAATACGATAACCTTTACCGTGGACTAATATAATAATAATTACCACATTTTTAAAGCGCCCTTCTCAAAAATTAAATGTTCAAAGACGCTTTACAGTGGGATTTTAAATATATACAAAGACATGAAAAAAAACCATACAAAAAGTAATGATTATAATAACACACATATATGTGCATGTTTACATTTATAAAAAAATAAAATACCCCATGATTAATATAAAATTCTAAAACATTAAAAACACTCAAAACAGAAAATCCCTCAGAACAAAAAGACAATACAACAGTTCACAGTAATGATAAATACAGAACATTTAGTTCACCATAAATTTTTAGGAAAAAATGTGTTTTGAAAGATTTCTTGAAAACGTCTACTGTTTTTGAGTCTCTTATACTGTCTGGAAGAGCATTCCACAGTTTTGGTGCCACTGAAAGAAACTGCGTTCACCATATCTAACAGTTCTACTTTTGGGAACAACAAGTTGCTTTGAAGAAATCTTTGATCTCAAGTTTCTTGTTGGTTGATATAGCCTCAGTAAATGTTTAAGATAAATTGGTGACAGGTAATGTAGGGCTTTGTAAGTTTGCACAAGGATTTTAAAGTCCACTCGGTGAACTACAGGAATCCAGTGTAGGTCCTTTAATACTGGAGTTATATGTTCAAATCTAGATGTTCTTGTGATAATGCGGGCAGCAGTGTTTTGAAGATGTTGTAGTTTATTCAACGTTGTTTTTGGTACACCATATAAGAGTGCATTACAATAGGCCATGCGTGGGGCGACTAAAGAATTTACTAAAGATTTTGTTGCATCTGTATTCAAGTAAATCCTTATATGATCAATCTGGCGTAGTTGTCTATAACAAGATCTGCAAACTGAGTTAATGTGCTGTTCCATGGTCATGTTTTTTGTCGAGTACAGCACCAAGATTTCTTACACTATTTGATGGTTTTATGTTTTATCTCCGATATTCACAGTTATGGCCTCAACATGCTTTTGGTTTCTCGGAGATGTAAATATAATTACTTCCGTTTTGTCAGCATTGATTTCAACATATTATTGTTCATCTATGTCACTATTTCAGCAAGACAGTTTTGAACTCGATCTAAATAGTCATTCTTAGAGACTGGACATGTCGGTTTAAAGGAAAGGTAAAACTGTCTATTGTCGCATAATAATGGTATTCCAATCCGTGTTTCTTACATATTTCATCAACAGGTTAAGTGTAAAAAGTAAAGAACTTAGGTCCCAAAACGGATCCTTGAGGCACGCTGTAGCTTTATTTGACTGGATTTGACAGTTGATCATTTATTGGGACAGTCTGGTGTCGATCACGTATCCATTCCAACGGTTTTCCGGAAATGCCAAAGACGCTGTAGTAGTGTAATGTGGTCGATTGTATCGAATGCGGCTGATAAGTCCAGCATAACTAACATGGTAACATCGTTGTTGTTTTGAGAATTCAATATATCATTTTAAACTTTTATTAGTGCTGTCTCAATTGAATGGAATTTTCTATAAGCAGATTGATGGGGATCATGAAGCTCGTTCGCTGTTAAATATTCTTCCAGATTAGAGTAAACTATTTTCTCAAGAATTTTAGACACGTATGGCAGATTCGAAACAGGTTTGTAATTCTTTAGAATATTGGTATCTAAATCTGGCTTCTTGATGAGCGGTCATGGATAAAGTGTTTGTGGGAACGCTCCTTGATTTGCACGATAAATACCCCTTTGAAGATTTCAAAAAAGAATACGCTCATTGTAGTTAAGAAACAAGTCTAAATCTTCCTCATCACACATTACTCTATATTTTTTCAGTGGCAGTAATTATGTTCCCGATGTCCCACCTATGTTTAGGGTCTATTTGTTTTGTTCTCGTGCTGCGCGTAGCTGAAATATTGCTCACTAGACGTAAAGCAAATATTAAATCAATCAATCAATTTTTGGTTGTCAAAATTAATCCGCTGCTTAAACACTGGTTCCAAATCAAATAAAGCGAAAATCAATTCCTCGCGAAAAAATGGTCTAACGTTATTGTTTAAACACACAGTCAACTGAATGGATATGCATTTTCTAGTCTAAAGCACACATTAGACATGTATCAAATGAGGATTGTCTGCATTGGTTTTGATTTGTGTTTAATTTAATTCTTAAGTATGTAAATATAGTTTGTTTTAACTACTTATATTTTAATGTAACGACTGTTGTATGCTGAACACTGTACCTGTTGATCATGTCTGTACGGCTAAAACATCATTTTCAAGCTCATGACTTTCTAACTTATATACAAATTGAAACATAGCTTACCTGATAGCCAGAACACTATTTTACAAGATCACAAAATCTTGGATGGCTAATTCCACGGCAGTTAAAACAAGTCAGAGCTGAAATAAAATTTTGTAAATATGATTCGGTTCACTCTGATACATTTGTCTTTGGCGCAATCTGATCAATTGAGTAACAGTTAAACGTTCAGCAAACAAGTTTTACTCCAGCTTTATTTAAAACCAGAACAAGCTAATAAACAAAAGCATCTGGGGAAATACAGTGCATTCCTATCGACACCTAGTGATACCCAGCTCTGTGAGTCCTTCCCAGACACAGCTTTTCAATGGACGACTCTGCTACAAATGAAAGAAATCTAATTGGTTGCTTTTCCGCCTGCAGTGTGGGATATCAAAATTACCATTAACAATGTTAAAAACATTAAAACTGACAATTGCAAAATAGACTAAGAATAGTGTAACAAATGTTAAAGTCAGAAATTTAATGAAAATTTATTCGTATAACTTCGAAAAGAAAGGCAGAGAGTCAAATGATTTTCTCCTGAAATTCCAATATATGACAAGTTCAACGTCAGTTGTCAATTAACTACAACAAAACAGTTGTTCCAATAAATTGTATCTATTTGTTATACAAATTTAAATTATAAATCAAGAAGATTGTAAAATAACAATTTTACCTTCAAGTTGTCCAGCATTCCATACAAACCACAGCACAAAGGTCAAATCTAGACAGAAAACAAAAAACAATGCAATCGAAACTGTCTTCGCGGATTTCCACATTTGAACTATTTTGTTTATGTAACACGTTCACAAAATTCAGTTGCCAATTTACATGCAAGCTTTTGTTCTCAACTTTTTTCTTTTGGTCATGTCTGCTGCTATTTTGTATGCGTTTGTCGCCCAGAAATCAGACCAGACAATTATATCCAAAACAAAGGACTTTGGTTTTGATAACAAGTCGGAATACACAGTGTTATTGTTTGACAAACATTATATGATTAAACAGTTTTTAAAAAAATTATCAATGTATTATTCTATTAATAAATTTATTATATAGATAGAGATGAAATATCGAATTTTCCGAGTGACAGAAATCACGGTAAATCACATGTGAAAATTATCGTTTATTTTCACTCTCGGATTTTTTCCCGCCAAAATGTCACTTGGTTTTGTACTATACAGGTATTCATCCGCCGTTCATTAAATTTAGGATTAAGCATTAAAATTTTACGAAAACAATTTTGATCTATATAATAAATAGGATAATCAATTGGGCATCATGAATATCCAAAATATGATCACTCGTGCCGCATAAAGCATCAGATTAAACTCGTGCGCGGAACAAGTTCCGCGCACTCGTTTAATCAGATGCGTTATGCGGCACTCGTGATCATATTTTGGATATTCACTCCGCCAAATTAATTATCCTATAATTATTTATAACACACGTTTAGGTTGGATATAAACACTTTAATTATGTCATCTTAGATAAATGGAAATAATGTAGAAATTGATATTTTCTCTTAGCAGACTACTTGGGTCCTCCTATCAAATCGTCAGAAGGAACAATATTTCAAGTCTGTTGCAATGATTTTTAATTAACTCGATTAAAATTTTTAATAAAAAAATAATATAATGAATAATTAGGGTTGATGAGTCCACTTTCATAATCTCAATCTGAAAAATATGCAACAATGCGCATTATCTTAAAAAAAAACGCTTTCAAAATACGTTACGTATTAAATTGTCCGCACTCTTGCTATTCATATTATTACCAGACACTCTCTTTGCGTGTCGAGCGCTAGTAACATCATAGTAATGTCTCAGTAAACCAAAAAGAAACAGAGATGACAGTGTGTGCACATATAAATTCTTCGATATATTGTATAATGAAATGTAAATATATATTTTGCATAATAATTTTATTGCATGTATATACCGAATTATCTAGGTGTAATCAATACATATACCTTATTTAGGTGCCCATATACTGTTATGCAATAAACTTTATAATTTAGCTTTAACTTGTTCACGCAAGTTGTAATAAGAAATAACAAAAACAGTTTCATCTACCTCGAATATGACGCCAATGATCATATCAGCACCAGAATTTACGACAAACAAGAGGATTTCATTTTCAAAATATAAAATTTCGTTACTTATAGAGCAACATTCAGCTTCTCCTGCATACGGTGTCTATATTTCTAATTGATAAGGCATGGAAGAGCTTACAGTGGGTATGCTGAGTTTTGCAACGTCACCAATTTCTTTCACCTTTTTCAGTTGGCATGCCATAAAACTTGGGAGGCATAATTTTCTGCCCATTGGTCCACAGAAATATTTTTTTTTAACATGTGCTCGTTTCACATTCCATCACGGTTCATCTAACCAACCAGAAAAAGGAAATACGAGTCGACCAAGGTTAGCAGGAGCAACGTCCTAATTTTTTATAAAGGGTAGCAGTTATCAATTTGTAGCTCTACCAAAGCGTTAACTTTGCTTCATCAGTAAATACAACGGTACGACTAAGATGCACACCTTATGTCAAAAAGTACAATAGAAAAAAATTAACACTGTTAAAATGTATATAATGTATACTAACTAATGAAGAAAAAAGACAAATAGATAAGAGATAACTTACAAAAGATCAACATCGTAAAATGACAATCGTTCAAACAGAAGATAACGCATGTCCGACTTATCTATGTTTAGTCGTCATATATTTAAACAGTGTGTATATTAAATAAGTAGTCAATATTTTATAAAATCATATATCTTATATAAATATGATTATTTTGTATATGTAATATAACATATAACCGGATGTAAGAAAGTAATATTTTTCCACTCGTGAAGGTGACCATGATGAATATCTATATTGAACCTTTCGTGCTAAATAACTCACGCTATTACCGGTATTGTATGTTGACATTTTATGTCATTGGAAGCATTTGATAAAAAAAGAATACTGGACCTTTTCCATATTTGCCCCGGTATCCCTAGACCTCTGTTCAGCTTGGGCTAATGTGGGGGGCAAATATGTAATTTTTTTCTCAATAAAATTTTTAAATTTGTTTACATACCTCGCTCAAGATATGAAAATAAAATCCTAATAATAATTGAATAAAGCCTATTTTACTACGTATTCTGTAAAACATGCTAAAATGTTTAATAAAGAAATTTGCCACTAACATAATGTTTCACTGATGTGTGCATTGAACACCATTTCTGTGGTTAATTGGATTTTTCTTTACCTTGTTTATCAAAACTAAGTGAAAACGATAAAAATTTATCACTTTAAACTATATATAAACAAACAACGCAATATTGTTCACCTTTTTAGCCGATTTCAATTTTATAATTTCGATTTGTCTGATGCACTTTCCCGCACTTAAAATAGGACCCTATACTGCTGGGAGGGTTTCCAATTCTCTCTATACATGCAGCTGCCCAAACATTTCAGATGGCGGAATGGAATGCTTTCTCTTTAAACAAATGTGCGAATTACATTTAAATACGATTGATTGATTGATGGATTGGATGTTTGTTTTACATCCAGCGAGCAGTATTTCAGCTATATTCAGGAAGAGAACAAGTTAACATTCAATCAACGGAAAGAGGGGGTGGGATGGGAAACAGGGAACACAATTTAGACTGCCACTGGAAAGGTATGAAGTTTTTGGTAGGGGCGGATAATTAAGCCTTTTTAGCGGCTACAATGAGCCTTCTGATTTTCGAAATCTACAAAAGGGGTTTTTATCGTGCAAGGAGCGTGGCACTCTCCAAACACGTTACCCACTACTGCCAGGCTTCCTGTATTATGACCTGACAACCCCCTAATGAGAGGGTCGCCCCTACCGCCAGCCGGGGCCGAGCTGGACTGCTCTGTGGGTCGACAACTGGGAACCCTCTCAGTACGGTCCCAGTAACGTGTTTGGAGAGTGCTACGCTCCTTGCACGAAAAGACACCCTTTTTGTAGATTTGTACAAGAGAAGGCTCATTTTAGTATAAAAAGGGTTAAATTCCCCGTCCCCTACCTAACACTCCAAACCTTTCAGCGGGAGTCAAAATTGTGTTCCCGTCGATTTGTTTGTAAACTTGTTCTTGTCTTAATATAGCTAACATATTGCTCCTGGAGGTTTAGCAAACATTTAAGCAATTAAATAGTCAAATTATGCATCCTGCATTCTTGCACAATTACAGTAAAATTTTATCGTCCATAAGGAAGAATGTCAGACTAGATGTTCTTATTTTTTTAAAAATCTACATTTACTTTCGATTCAGTGAAAAATACATTTTTTAATAATATTTGTCTATTAGATATCATAAGTAAAGCATAAACCATACGAAGTAGGAAGTATATAATTAAATAAAACTACACAATGTATATTCAGTGAAATTCGACAATGAGGCAACCAAAGGAAAACCCATGCCTGTTTGTTCATATCGTTCTGTTTAAATAAGTAGTAACCCAATTGTGCTTCTTGTGAATGCATGTGCTTACATCCGCTATTTGAAGATATGGTTTATAGATTACAATGCTGTAATAGGCAAATATAGACTACTCGCTTCACTTCACTTTGATACTTGTTCGCTATCAGAGTGTAACGTTTATTGTACTCTCTTTATTTCTCTTTGCAATTCACAGCAAACAATGCATGTGAAGAGAAAAGAAGCTTAGTTAACAGATATATCATTGCTGAACGTCTAAAAGCGTGAATAATACAAACTTGATTAAAAATACAGGATGCAGATTGATAATATTCCCTCTATAAATTTTTGTACGAAATAACTTAAATGAATGCAAGTTTCTCTGCATACCCTGTCATATACAGTAATTTACAAATAATTAACCAACGCAAAAACACACAAAAACAAAAATAAAAATATCCTGCACAAAAGCCTCAAGTATACACTTCCGTCCTTATTTTTAAAACATAACATGCAATTAGAGGGGTGTAACAGAACAACTATAGTTCATCAGTCGATGAAAAAGTTTTACTCTGTACGTACATGTGAGTGGTCAAACATGAATACATCATGTAATCAATTTCATTCAGATCTTGAACAACGAGCCTTTCTTCTGTTATTGAATGAACAGAAAACCGATTTTTATCTACCAAATACAATTCTGTTGATTTTTTACCTTATCATCGGACTTGCTGGCAATGCAATTGTCATACTTGTCTATCAGTTTCGGCTAAAAACCGATGGACGATACTTCATGGCACCATTGGCGTGGTTTGATCTCGTCGCATTGATTGTGACTTCATCATTGAATTTAACACAGAATACAAAGAAAGTAATGTTTCCGAGATTTGGCGCTTGTCAGATGTTGATATATTTCAGTTACGTCACAACGTGTGCCTCATTGTACCTTTTGGCAGCTATTGCAGTTCAAAGGTTCTTAAAAATCTGTAGACCGCTAGGAAAACAAATGGGCCTTTCATGGAAACGTGCATCAGTATTCTTGTGCGCGATTATATCTGTTATTGAATACATTCCAATACTGTTCTTTTATGGTGTAACTGAAACAACTGATTCGGAATTTGGAAACATAACTGTATATCAATGTACTACACTTCCTGGTTCACAAAGCCAAATGAAAAGGCTTCGAATTTTTCAAGGTTTTGGTTTTTTCACTACCATATGTAATGTTGTTTTGATATCTGTACTTTATACTCTTATCACAATTTCAATTGTGAAGCAAGTTGGAAGAATAAAAAGGTTGCAGGTGAAACCAGATGAATCAAGCGTAATAACATCAGCTGCGACAGGTAGTTCGTACGTTCCGAAGTTTAAGCATAATGCCGTGTCTGTGGACAACAGTAACATGGAGAGTAATGTTGACATGCCCGACACCAGAACCGTTACAAAAATCGACAAGAAGAAGTCCACCTTTAGAATGTCATTTATGTTTATGACCATTTCAATCGTCGGGTTTGTCGCATATCTGCCGTCATGGGTTTTTATCGTCATAGAAACGAATAAACCCTATTTCTGGAAGGAGCTATCTGTCGAAGCACTGCATATTTGCTTGACACTAAGAAGAATGTATATCATCAATCACATAGCAAACCCTTTCATATATGGACTGTTTGACACAGCTTTCCGAAAGGAAATTAAGAAATGGTTTTGTCGGTAATAGTCTGGAAGCGGAATAAAACGACAAACTGTGTTATTTATTTTTTGACAACATCATGAATTTCATTCATGTTAAACCGCAAAGCATCGACGTTTAAGACAGTGTCTACATTCTCACTATCAATGTACGTTTCATTGTGCAAGAAAAGACGCCGTTTGTGAACTTAAAGTTTCACAGAAAAACATACTATTCTATCAAGATATATGAGCAGAACTAAAAAATGTAAATATCACAATATGTTTAACACTGAATTCTCTTGGTCTACTGTTTCATACATGTTAGCGGTAGAAGTGTATGAGGTCATTATCGTATTGTGTGGCCCGTGCAAACGTAATCGAGCGGACAAGACATCTAAATTTTGTATTTAAAAATCTTTCTTTCACTTTCATATATGTATCATACCAAACATAATGCTATATTGCATAAGAATAATAATTGACCTTTTTAAGCAAAGCAAACAGTTCCAGATTTGCACCAGAATTTTTTTATGCTCTTGTATGATTCTGTAAATAAAATAAGCATGCAGTTTTAATATATTGCTATAAAAATAAAAATGACAATTAGAAGATGGGTTGAATCAGGACAGTTAATGCATAATTTTATTATCCTTTTATGGTAGTACAGAGAAAATAGTTATAAAGTAAGCAAAAAACACCTTTTAGCCCGTGAGAATTCATTTGAGAAGGGGTTTGAAAACAGTCAATTCTGCTGCTAAGAAAGTATGATATTATGATATTAAAATCAACATTTTTCTTTAGAAAAGTAAAAACTAAACTAAAAAAGCTTTTCGTAGCTGTAATACGTATATAAAGGAACAAACAAAGTAAAAATATACCACACTGCAATCATGTTGAAAAGCAGAGGTCTCTTTTTTCAGCTTAAACTTTAATTAAACTATGCACTAGGTAGATTCAGAAAACTGACATGAATTTTAGCATTGCCATATTTTCAGTCAATTTTACATGCCCAGTCACTAAAAAAGTAGAAAACAAAGCAACTGACTAGATTGTTTGGTTTAGAACCCAACAACATCCTTGATTCATAGACTGCATTAAAACGATGCTAACCCATGCTAAATAATTACATCGTAAGCAGAAGAATACATAAAAAACACTACATAATTATATATGAAGGACTGTAAAGTATAATGAGTACGCTAAAGTGCAATGGTGTCCCCAAAGTACGATGGTCACGCCAAAGTGCTATGGCGTTTTTATCTTCAAAACGCCCAAGTGCGATGTTCAAGCCAAAATCCGATGACGTGTTTATTGTACTTGCGCCAAAGTGCGATGGTCACACTGAATATGATAAAAAGACACAAAATTAATTCACATAAGGCTAAAAATGAATAAGATACAAGAACATCGTTAACCCCGCAAAAAAGATCTCCAAAAAAAAATACAAACATGAATTGTATTGAAAAACAAAAATGTAATATTTGTCGGTTTCTCAGCTAAGCCGGCCATTCATGCCTTGTCGAAAATTATATTCTTGTGGAGTTTCTTTTTCAAATGATCCACTTAATTACTGCTCATTATATTGAGAACTACGAGTTTCGCTTAGAAAACGCACGAAAACGTCAACAAGCGCAAAAAGATTAATGCACTTTAGCGCCACTGACGTTTAGATATTGAGACTTTAACATCCAAACATTGCCGTTCAAAACGAGATATCAACATGGCGGAGACGGAAGATGGAGATTATCTCATAGAAAAGAAAAAGAGGAAAAGGGAATCCAACGACTGCAACCCAGAACAGTTTTGGGCTTTAGCGTGGGATCCCAACGTATTTTGGAGTGAACAAACGCACTTTAGCGTATTGTACAGGTGCACCATCGCACTTTAGCGCGACTATAAGACCATCACACTTTAGCATCAACGGGCATAGCACATTGGCGTACACCATCACACTTTGGAGAAAAACTCATCGTATTTCAGCGTCAACCAACGCATTTTGGCGTGACCAACGTACTTTGGAGTCCCATCGCACTTTTAAGTCCTACATATATATTACTGTATAACCTTTTTAAAGAAACAAACTGAATACATGTCATCCTTAGTTACAATCCTCAGGGTATTATACCTGTTCTGTCTAGTGATAAGTTTCGGCACATGAAATCGGATAATTGTTCACCTTTTAAAATATATTTTCTGTGAAGGTAATATTTAATCCAATAATACATTTTTATTTTTTTGTCACCTTGGGTTCAACTTAAATATATATATATGATCTCTCTTGAGTTGTATGGCAGGATGCTTTTTGTCAATTTTGTCAATTTTTGTAATGTTAAGCTCCTAATAGACTTTTTATGTGTTTAAAAGTTATGATGATGTAATCTCCAGAAGAAGAAAAAGCGGACCAAAAGTTAAAATAAAGACGATAAAGGTCAATGGGCGTATGATCGTTTGAGCGTTTGTCGCCATTTCTTTTAATGACCAGTAAACTACAAATGAACAGTAAACCCTATATGAACAATAACATGCATACTAGTAACATGCAAATGACTATATGGTAGCGTCCCCATTTGTAACCTCACCAACGTAACAATATCAGTTCGGAGGGCAGTATAATATGCCATGTCAACCACTACCAATTTTGTTTTACACTGTAAATTCGTCTCCTTAGTGGGTCATAGAATTAATGTCGAAAAATATTGAGACTTCAACATGAACTCAATGGATGAAATTTAAAAATTGGTCAGCAGCATTGACTTTAAAATGTCCGAAATGAAGCGAGATGTTGATATTTTTTCAACACGAGTCAGCGAGGTGCAAAATAGTCAAACTTTCATCTCCGAATCTCGTCAACCTAAATGGCATACTATATGAATTCTTCATCGAGTTTAAAGACATTTTAATGCGTTTCTGATGTTGTATATTTAACGACATTCTCGCAAGTGGGTATTTTCCGTCTGCATAGTCTGAGTCTTTAAGTCTGGTGAAGTCAACGATCCATCATACTATAGAGGAATAAGTCTCATCAGTAACTTAAGTAAACTGTTCACTACTATTTTAAATAAATTGGCATCTACTAATGATATTTTAACATACGCGAAATTCGGATTTAGAAACGGTTATTGTACTACTGATGCTATTCTGCCTGTTTATTCCATTATACAAAATTCCTTGTGTAATAGCAAATCATTATATTGTTGTTTTGTAGACTACCAAAAAGCATTCGACTCTGTAAATCGGCTAAGCCTATGGTATAAATGAGCAAAACTTGGTATTAGGGGCACAATTCTGAATGTACTGAAGTCTATGTATAGTAATGTTAGAACATGTATAAGATTTAATTGACAAACGTCTAAATAGTTTTGTAATAATCTTGGTGTCATGCAAGTGCTTTCACCTATTCTTTTTCTTTTTATGTAAATGATTTTGAACTCGAATTTATAAATAATAATGATAATACTATTGAATTTCAAGATATGGCCTTATTCCTACTATGCACATTAGCGATTTATACAAATAATTGGGACTTAACTGTAAATATAAAGAAATCAAAAGTAGTTGTTTTCAGAAGAGGTTTATAATTTAAGATGATGGGAGTGGTTTTATAAAGACAAAGGATATTGTAGATCAGTTTGCTATTTGGTGTACCTTTTCATTATAATTGAACGTTTTTGATTCATTTGTATGTAGTATTTTAAATGAAAGGCTGAGAAATTTTTAAAGGGGGGGGGGTGCATAAGGCACCTTAAGATGAACAAGTACATATAGATTTCTTTAAGATGTTACTTGGAGTTAAAATGTCTACAAATAATGCATAATGTTGTATTTTGAACTTGGTAGATATTAATCCATGAGAGAAAGTTCAGGATGCTTAAGGTTTGGATTAAAGTTTTAAACAGCAACAACTGTATTGTAATTTCTTGTTATAAAGAGCTAGTAAGTAATGATACAAAATCCAATAAACATTTAACATTTGTTAAAAATTTACTGTTTAATTTAGGTCTGTCAGATCTGTGGAATAATCAGTGGTTACTTTATGATGTTAATTACTATATTCATGTTATAAATTAAAGGATTTTTGACCCAAGCTAGAAAAGATTTCCAATCACTATTAGATAGTTCTCCCAAGTGTAGATTATACAAATATGTAGTGTGTTATGTCCAACTTCAGAATTATTTACAAAGATGTATACCAACTGCTTATAGATAATGTATTACCAAAGATCGTATGTCTTCCCACAACTTGTATTGAAACGGGTCGTTTTTATGGTATTGCTAGAGAGAATAGGAACTGTATCTTTTGTGACTCAATTGTAGTTGAAGACGAATTTCACTTTATTTTTCACTGTAGCAAGTATAAAAAATTAAGAGAAAAGTATATTAAAAAGTAATACTGGTCGAGACCGTAAGCTTTTAAGCTTGTGCAATTATTGTCTGTAGAAAACTATAAAGAACTGTGTAACTTGAGAATTTTTATTTTTAAGGCCTTTGAAATAATTAATAATAATTAATTTACATTGTTAATGTATTCACATGATCAGTGGATTTCTGAGGTATCAATTGTATTGTATTCTACTTGCAGTATAATGTTATATATAACTGATTATACTGATGAACTGTAAAGTTTAAAGTAAAAAAGAATTAAATTGACTCAGTAGAATTGGGTTTTTTGCACAAATAATCAATTTTCACGAGACCATAGGCAAAAAAGTCAAATTTTGCTGCAAATAATGAAACTGACAAACTTTAAAACCTGAACATATATTTTGCAGCAAAGACGTTTTCCTATAATTCATTCAGGTAGCCTTTCATAAAAAGTACTTCACAAGTGAAATGTGAATGTGTGCATGTGAGAAAATGATAATTTGTGCTCTTCAAGAGGTTATTATCCTATTGGATGAGCTGTGCAAAAGTAATAGAACAGGCGAGGCATCTAAATTTTTATTAAAAACATCTTTCTTTGACTTGAAACTTCATATATTGGGTATAACATAATACTTCATTTCATAAAAATGGGCAAACAAAGTATTGGTGTCCACGAACTTTATGTGGAATTTAAAATTAAAGGTTTAAGAATGATTTTATTTTTCTACTTCTATTTTAATGTTGTGGTCGCATCGTACCACATTACACACTTTAGGAAGTTCTTCCACTGTAAAGACATTGACCGGGAGAAATGTTCTGGTTTTACAGCCATGCCATACCATTCAAAATATACAACCCTTAAGCAATAGCAGTTATAAGTAAAAGCAAAAAAAGGGAGAATTTGAACTATTTTTAAGCTGCCTTGTTTAGAACGACCGCTTTCAAATAATCGCCAGCTATCATAATCACATGACTAAACCACAATCATTCTCTGTATGTAGCCCTTCACTATGGATGAGTTGCATTGGTAATTCCTTTAATTATACATGATTTTAAAATGTTTTAATATCTGAACTCGAATTGTACGTAAGAATTCCACTCACACTTCATGATTCACACAACCGGATAAAACAATTAAATTATTTAAAACTCAATAAAAAAGTTAAAAACTTATTGCAACCAAAATAATAAATGTTGAAAAATTTTAAAAGTTTAGTCACATGCTTACTTTTAAGTTTTAGAGATTTTGTTAATTCAAAGAAGCAAAACAAACTTAAGAATAAAGTAAGACTTAAGAAATAAGACCATCGTTTTATGTCTAACATCTAGAGGTTTCACAATGATGTTAAATGTTTGTCGTCAGTCGTCACTGTCCTCACTACACCAAACGGAATACACATTTCATTTTAAAAAGGGATTTACCTCTGTTGAAGATCGGAAACACTTGTCTCGTGTCTTTAATGATAAGATGATTTGTGTATATTGAGGTTCAGCGTGGGTACTAAAACGGCTAATGTTGTTTAAATCAAAGAAAAATCAATTATGTTGTGTCCAATTAATTATCGTATTCAAATTAAATGACTATGGTAAGACATTACAGATGGTTTATGTATGCACGATAGGTTGAGTAATTTTGGTCAATGGATAAACGAAAGTAGAATTGCGAGGATAAATTATTGCGATCACAGAGCGATCGCATTATTCGCAATAATAAAAAGTCTACAAGACTTTAGAGAATATTGTAGAAATTTGTCATGATTCTTTTGAATAAGCCAAGATCAGTATCAAAACAAACACATTACTTTATTGTCAATCAAGACGCCCACGATTGTATCTGAATATACCACCGAGAATCAAAGCAAAAATAAAAGGGTGGGTTAAGACACAAAACTTCTGGTTAAAGCTATGCGATTATTTGCTGATTGTTATACTTCCACAGGTAACAAGATTTTATACTTCAACAGGTAACAAGATTTTAAAGAGATTTGCTAAATTTCAATTGCTTGAGTAAATATTTGCAAATCTTGAATTATTTAACATGCTGTTTTAACCAATCTCCATTTTGCGCAATTAAAATGCAATAGCCATCTGAATGTGCAGTTTGAAACAGTTCGAACGAATTTCCATTTAAACTAAAGTTCTATTACGTCATCATTACTTCCGGTATTAAATGAGATAGTAATGCGCAACTGCAACCTAAATGTATTGCCAACTGTGGTGGTCCCGGGTTTAACATGGTCCGCTGGTGTAATATTTTTTGTTTACGCAAGCTTCACGTTCAAATATAACCCCAGGTCACCAGCTGTCTACTACCCATTTTGATTGGTTGTTTGAAACGCCATGTTTTCGCCATCTTTTCGCGCGTTTTGTTCCGTCGGAAATTTCTGTATATATTCAAAATATTTGACTGTACAATTTAAATAAAGTAGCTACCTGCTTCTTGTTTTCCGGCTTTCTAGATACACTGACCATTCCCCCTAGAGTTATTTCCACATTCGAGACATCAATCTATAATATCATTCTTTTGATCAACTGTATTTTTATTTGAATTTGATTACGTCATAATAGTTTGTATCGGAATTACGTCATTTACAGTTAATACTCACGAAAATTTTGAGGCATTCCGAATTTTGCAAACCGGTCAAAAGTTTGATACAAGAAATTAGTAATTTATTAGAAAAGAAGGAAATTACAATAAGGGAAGTAACCAAAATACTTGGTCTTATAATATCGTCATTTCTAGCAGTAGAATGTGGCCCCTCTATTATAAAGATGCTGAAGTTGAAAAAATTAAAGCTGTTAAGAAATTTTCATGGTGTTTGTCAAACATTCATACTAAAAAAAATATTAAAAAACCTTACCCAGAAATAGAAAAAATTGTGAAGCATCCCCACAAGTTGGTCAATGGAGGCAATCAGAGAAAGACTATCCCATTAATTATTTAGAGCTGGTAGCAATTTTATTTGGTGTAAGGTCATTTGACAAAGAAATAAAAAATTACAAACAATATTAAAATATTGTCTGACAATACTACAGAAGTAGCTTACATTAACAATTACGGTGGAGTAAAATCATTAGCATGCAACGAAGTGGCAAACGAGATTTGGTTCTTTGCATGAAAAATAATATGTGGATAACTGCTACTCATATTCTTGTAACATTCAGGCCGATATAAAATTAAGACGCCAACTGAATAGTCAGTTAGAATGGCAGCTAAGAAAAAAAATTCAGAAAATATGTCAAATCTGGGGTACCCCCAGACAGTGATTTGTTTGCATCAAGATTAAATTATCAGTTGCCACTTTTTTGTTCATGGAAACCTCACTCTGACTCAAAATTTGTAAATGCTCTTACATGTACATTAGATTAGTCTAAACCTTATGTCTATCTTTTTCCTCCTTTCAGTTTGGTGGGACAGTGTGTCAAAAAAATTATAAACGACAATGCAGAAGCGATAATTGTTACACTGTTGTGGCCTACCCGATGGTTATAAATGCTTTCATTCCAGTTAAAGGAGCCCTTTATTCACTGAGGTAACCGTGGAATGGCTTGCAGAGTATCCGGAAACGTTATCAAAAACAAGTTATTTCAAGAAACACTAGAGAAATTTTAGTCGCATCGAGACGAAGATCAACGTAAAAACAATACAAAATTTATATGCAAAAGCGGTTTTAGTTACGTAATAAAAGACCGACTAGTGGAGTTCAATGTATTTTGAATGATGTGTTGGATCTTTTAACTATGCTCTTTGAATCAGGATTAAGCTAGAGTGCATTAAATGTGGTTAGATCAGCTTTATGAGAATTGGATTTTAAAACTGATAACATATTTGTCGGTAAACACCCTTCGATTATTCGCTTCATGAAAGATGTTTTCAATTTGCCACCCACCTTGACTAAGAATGTACATATTTGGGATGTTTCATTGGTTTTACGTTATTTGCTGGACTTATCACCAGCCTGTGATTTGTCTACAAAGAATTTGACTGTGAAACTTGTTATGTTGATAAGTTTATGTAATGCTACAAGAGTGCAGACATTAAGTGTATTGGACATTCAGTCTATGAAAAAACATTAGTATAAAATATTTTTTATATGAATTGACTTTGAAACAAAGTCATTCAGGATATAGGAATCCTGCAATGGTGGTTACAAAGTATACTTATATTTAAACTGTGTGTTTATACTGTACTAGTGAAGTATTTAAAAAGCAGTTATGAATATCGAAAATCACATACTAAACTTAAGTTATTCAAAGCTTTATAGACCAGTGACTAGTAGAACTATTTCGAGTTGGATTAAATCTTGTTTATTTCTATCTGGGATCGGTATGAAATGTCACTCAGCACATAGTGTTAGATCTGCCGCAGTGTCGAAAACAGAGACAGAAAGTGCCTACATTATCTTGTCCAATTCTAAAACTTTTGCTGGATTTTACGATAACGATATAGTGAATGATGATTTTGCTGAAAATGTCATAAATTGAATACAATTTGTTATATAATGGATTGTTTGGGGTTTCTTTGAAGTCTCATTACACACCGGAACTAATGAAGTCGTAATAAAATTACTTTATTCAATGATACTTACCTTGGTTAAAGTAGAAGTTTGATTATAATTCTATGTAGTCATAGAACTACTGAAGGGTTTTTCGTGCAAGGAACGTGGCAGTCTCCAAACACGTCACTCACTACGGTCTGCGGCCAGGCTTTCCGAATTATGACCGGAAACACCCTCCACCCCAAACGAGAAGGTCTCCCCTATCCGCCAACCGGGGACGCGCTGAGCTGCTATGTGTTCGAGCACTGGGAACCTTCACAGTATTATATTTAAAAACAGCATAAACATATCAAAAGAAAATAGTGTAAGAAAATTCAATGACAGTGCTTATTCTAACGGAAACAAAAGAAGAGCCAAGAATTTACTTCGATATTTTTGACCTCAATATCACTGTCAAGTGACTACGTTAAGGTTGGTTTTTAGAGTAGGTCGATTCGAATGTAACTTTGATACATTATTAGAATAATATTTGGTAAATAGGTTGTCGATGATTAAAAATAACAGTCTGGTAAGTGTCACCTTAAACTTTTACGTCCAGCATATACGCTAAAGTTTTTGGATAAGGTCAATTCCTCTGCAAATTTGCATGGTAGAATGTCAATATTTTAAAAATTAATTGCAAATAAATAATACACAATTTTGACCTTGTCTAGTAGCTACAGTTTTTGTCTTGTTAAAACGTTAGAGTAAAATTGTTATTGCTAAATATATAAACCAACAAAACAATTCCGTCAAATCACTCATTATCAGATTTCTCTTTATAGGCATTTTATGTCCTTTAAAAACGATTTTAGACATCATTTTCGAAATTTTAAAAATGAAGATAAGATTCATCAATACAGAATACTGCATTAAAAATATAAAATTAGAAAAAAAAACGAAAATCAAAATTTGAATCCGATATAAAAAAATTAGAAGATTTGATAAATACAAATCCTAATAAAAAAGCAGCAAAGAAAACCGACCGAACAACAAGAGCCAAAAGCCAAGGGACAGTTACAATTCCGGATATAGACAAACACAACACAAAAACCACAAACATAAAGCACAGAAAGCGAGTAACCCGAACCCAATAAAAACCATGGATGCACTCAGGTGCTCCGGACGAGTAAGCAGTGCCTGCCTCTAATTATACACCCGTCGATTTACTCATTGTCTTGTCTAGGGAAAAGTCAAATCCAGGAATATGGAACACTACATTATCTTAATTACAAAGTGCAAGAGATGATATATGATATAATTGAAGGTTTAATACTGAGAGCTAGAGCAAACTAGAATAAAAATGGTTAAAAGTATTATGAAGATTTTGATGTCTCTAGACAACTGAAAGAAATTGGTTTGGATGATTCCTAATTTAATTATAATATTCGGCTAAGTGATGAGCAACAGGAAACATATGCAGGTAATATTTCATTTAAAGGATGTGCTCTTAATAAAATAAAAAACGGTAAAATCCAGGATCAGATGGATTTACGGTAGATTCTATATATTCTTTCGGCGCGATATTGTTTTTTTTTTTGTTCATTATTTTTGGCATATGAAGCTGAAACAATTTCACGGGCAGGGTGTTGTAACATGCTTGCCTAAGGAAGACGATTGGCGATATATTAGTAATTTGAAGCCAATAAGTTTGTTGAATACAGATTTGAAAATAGCCTCTGCCATACTGGCCAACAGAATGAAAAAAGTCTTAACTTTATTATAAGTGACACACAAAAATTTATTTTAGAAAATAGGTTTTATTGTTGGAAATACAAGATTTCTATATATGATGTTATGCATTATCTTGGGGAATATAATAAGTCAGCTTTACGTTTATTAATCGATTTTGAAAAAGCCTTTGATTCTATTGCACGGAATTTCTTATACAAAGCTTAAATTAGTTTCAATTTTGGTCCATCTTTTTAAGTGGTTTAAAGTTCTGTATGCTAATGCAAAAAAAGTTGTGCTGTTAATAATGAATTTATGTCAGAATTCTTTGACCTCAAAAAAGGCTGTAGACAAGGTGACCCTTTATCGCCTTATCTATTCAATATAGGTGTTGAGCTAATAGCATAGACACTTAAATAAAATTCTGATATACATGGTGTTTTATTAATGGAACTGAGCACCTTATTAATCGATATGCCGATGACACATTTATGATTCTTAATAGAAGTGAGATTTCTTTGCAAGAAAAACTACATTGTTTTGATGATTTCTATAGGCTTTGATTCCTTAGAAACAATTAGACCAAAACTAAAGCTGTCTGGGTTGGGACAAAAAAATATGTAAACAAAATTTTATGTACAAATACTAACTTGGAATGGTCTTCTTCATATTTTGAAGTTTTGGGCCTAGTTTTTTTAACTGGACCTATCTAAAATTAAACATATTAATTTCAAATAAAAAAACCAAGGAAGTTGATAGAATTTTAAAAAGTTGGGAACATAGGAAACTAACACTCTTCGGAAAAATCACGGTTGTTAAATTATTAACATTAAAAACTAGTACATCTTTTCACATCACTGCCAACTTTACACCCAACAAAAATAGAGGAGTTAAATAGAGTATTTTCTTAATTTTATACGAAATGTGAAAATAGAGACAAGATTAAATGTAATACCTTGATTGACAACCATATACAATGGTTCATTTAAACTCATTTATTGCTTTTTTTTTCAAAATAATCTGGAGTAAAAAAATATTTTTAAAACCCAAATGGCAGGTGGCAAATTATTTTAAAGCAGTGTTACAACCTTTTCGTTGTGAAAGAGTTTTGAGTATCCAGAAAAAGAAAATAAAAGAAAATGCATCTTCTATTACAAATTCTGTTCTTGAGTGATATTTTGCTCAGTTGTCATACTGCTAATCCAATTAAAAAAACTCGCATATCTGCTGAATATTCTTAATTGGGTGCCTTTGAATGAGTACTCATACAACACTCACTGAGAGCAGGAAAACATTAAATACCTTCAAGATCTGTTTAATACAGCTAAAAAGATTCCCATCCATTTAATATGGTTAAAGATAGACTACTTACCAATAATTATTTAGATATTACAGTTTATTGTCAAGAATATCACAGTGTTTTAAGCAATTCTTAAGAAACAGTGAACACATTAATAATTTTCAAATATTTCTTGAAACCTATAAAGTATGCACAAAATATACACTTTGTATATCGAATGTTGCCAATATACCTTCTGACAAATTTGTCAAGTGGGAAGATGAATTGGGTATCAGTATTAACAACTGGAACCAGTTTTTCATTGTTTTGAAAAAGTATTGTAAGAATGCATGCTTGTTAAATTTTCAATATAAATTGTTACACAGAATTATCCCGACAAATAGATTTTTGTATAAAATTAAACTGAAAGATACTGTTAATTTTGTAACACTGCAGAAGAAACGATTCAGCATTTGTTTTTCGACTGCAATATAATATATAGATTTTGGAGAGATTTTGCCTCTGAAATTAGAAAATTGTATATTGTCTTTAATATTGATAGAACTTCTCTTTCTTTCAAGCAAGCTATTTGTTTATATTATGAAAAAGAGTATGGTATGAGGTATGAATGGAGTGTGTGTAAGTTTGAGTGAGTCTATATTTTCTTTGCTTCTGTGTTTTATTGACCATGATCATAGTACAGTATACTTCTTAACAAAGTGTATTCATACAAAAAATTCCCAAAACGCAATGGTCAGATGGTTCTGTATGGGAGATGTTAGATCCTGACTGAATAAAAATTTTTTAAAAATTAATAACAGTCGTTAACAGAGCTTTTATCATCAAAAGTAAAACCGATTTCAAAATCTAAAACTTTTCGCAATTTCGGAACGATTACGTTGTGTTAAGCAAGGACAAACAACGAAGCATCTGCGCTCACCACTGTATCTGAACAGTAAATAAAACCCGATTAACTCTGTCTCTTTGTTCACCACAAACCTCCATTTATTTTACTGTCTAGACTGAGTTTTACTGTTTACTTTGCTTTGCCAGTAAACTTTGTCTTCTACTTGTACGTACCACACACATTAAAATTAATCTTAATGATATTTAACTAAGAGGGTAAAACCGAAATATAAATTTTCATCAGATTGTAAAATGTCAGAAAAGAAAACGATCAACGATAAACGGAAACCATAGGACAGCAAGGAAATCCAAATTAAGACAAAGACATAAACTTGACAACAAAAACCAAGTATGAGTAACCTGACCCAATAAGAAAATGCATCGGGGCATTAATTGTTCACAGTGCCTCGCACACATAGCTGTCAACCGCGTCCCCAGATGGCGAAGAGAGGAGGCCCTGTCTCTAGAGGATTGTCAGTTTATAATATGGTAAGCCTGACCGCTAATCATAATGGGCATTGTTTGGAGAGTATTTAAGTACCAATACTTTGCACAACAATCACCCCTATTGTAGATTTCTTACAAAGGCTAATTTCTCCTTCCGTAAACCAAACTTCCTACTATTACATTGGCAGTCTACATTTTCCAATTTCTCTATTGATTATTTAACTTGTAAAACTTGTAAGGTTAGTGGGTTAATGCTTGCTGGATGTTAAGCAACATTCAGTCAATCAATCAGTTGCTCCGGACGAGTAACCAGTGCCTGCCTCTAATTAGACACCGGAGCTGTATTTATTTTAGTAAAAAAGGTCAAATACAGACAGTACGGCATTATTGGCATTATTTTTAATCCGAAGGTAACAGTGTTTGAAATAAAATGTCTCATTTAATTGTCGTTCAGTATGTAACGACATATTTGTCCATTTTTTACGCTAAAGGTGTAAAAATGGATCTGAATTCTGACAATATATACATGTTGCGACATCCCTTCAGCCTTCTAACCAACAAAGATAAAGAGCTTATGCCAAGATACTGTTGATTGTTTATATTCAGATAAATAAATCAACACACGTATGTACATATATAAATTTGACTCCGGATGTGTACCCTTACACTAGAAAAACGTTAGAAACATTGACCATTAAAAAATATTAATGTTAAAATAAACAACAATGAATTATCACTGGATATTTTAACCTTATGTATCTTTGATGATATCATTTTTAAATAGGCCATAGTGTCTCAAGGAAGAACAAACAGAAAATGATAGAACACTACTGATTATCACGTGTTACGTTTTAATTAAATACAAGTTTATTTAAATGATCATCTTCTTTTTATCATCATGATCGCTGCTTTAAGTGGCTGAGTATTTGTATGCCAATAATACCAGTATGGTCCAGAGCCGCGAGTATCATTGTACAGCCCATTCAGGTTTGCGTAATCACAGCTATTAAACCACCACGCAGCATGCCTCATAACTGCACAATTATCTGTATATGAATCATTGTCTTGATCCTTTGTGGTAAAGTTGTGCCCATTACCATCCGATAGACCGTCTCCTAAAAATCCAATATTTAAAAATTAGTGAACAAGAAAATCCATGATGTGTCACATATGAAAGAAAATGAAAAAAAAAGAGAAAACTATAATAAACAACGGAAAACTCTTCATTTCACCAGTAAGCAAAACATCAACGGATAAAGGTTGGATGGGAAATAGAGAACTAAATTTTGACTGCCACTGGAAAAGTATGGAGTATTGGGTAAGGATTTCTTGCTTAAAGGTATATTTAAAAAAAAAGCAGCGGATACCAAGACGTAATAATAATCGTAAATCAATATGGAATGAAACATGTTGCAAAAATGACGAGTACTAATTCAGAACAAATAAGAAGCGAAACAAGTGACCCACTAACCGGACAAAATTAAATAAAAACATAAACATCTAAAAGCCTAACATACATTTAAAACAAATCATGCTTCGAGATCCAGATGCGAAGATACCAGTTTCAGTTATTTGCTTTAGTGACATACAACGATACGTGCATCCAAATAGCCTTTTATAAATATTTAAACAGATTTTTAAAATATTTGCATTTGAAGAAACATTTAACCAGACAGTTCTTCAGTCTCTTATTCATAGAGTCATCGTCCTTTTTTGTGACCAGTCCCCTGTCTTCATAATAATAGATTTGGATAAAACACAGCACGTTGTGTGTGTCGGTCTTCCAGCTAAATTGGCCAAGCGCTGACCATAAACACCACACTTCAATAAGATTATACTATTTTTATTTTATTTTTGTTTTTGTTTTTTTTTTGTAGAATCATGTTCATAAAAGCTATGACCGCATAAACCAACTATTCTTACCTGCTACACCAATATAACCACTAATACTCAAACGGTATTTATTGGATTCGTCTTCAACAACAAAATGTGTGTAGTTAGCATATGAATGGCTGCCACTGAAGTCCTCAACATAAACACTCAATTCGTGATCGCCATTCGAAGTAATCAGATGTATGTTGTCATTTCCTATAATGACATTACAACGATTTTTTTTTAAGCTTTTTTCCCCAACAAGAATTTTTTATTAGAATATCGTCGTGCTGAAACGTCGATTTCGGGTTACTCACTTTCAGTTATTATGTTTTGGGGTTTTGTTTTGTGTTTATCTAAATCCTAATTCCTTTTAATTTTGTGATCCTCTCATTTTAGATTTTAGCACTATGGTGTTTGGAATACATCATTTTTGAAATTCATCAAATTTAAAAAAAAAGAAAAACAAATCAAAACAAAAAACAAAAACCCCACCCCATAAAGTAAACATAATATAAAATGTCAACTTGAAATGGTTTCAATTTGGTACCCAATTAAAAAGTTTCTGTATACCAAATATTTTCTTTTAAAGTAATGAACTGCATCCAAAGAAGATTCTTCATAAATATTTTCTAAACTTCGCTAGATTATCGACATCAAAAACATCAAAGAAAAGACATGAACCATGCAAGTTCTTCATAAACCTACAGATTTAATTTCTAATAGAATGTATCTTGAAGAACAACATCACATATTAAGAGCATAAAAGTTAGAATAAAATGATAAATAAATCCATATAAGGTCGTAGTACAAACCTAACCAATATTCCCCCTTCACTGATCCAAAACCATGTTTATATTCCGCCCACGTTTTATAGAAATCAACCTCTCCATTCATTCGTCTCTGTATAACCTGTAATTGACTGGTACAATGTAATTTTGGTTCCTTATTTATTTAAACACAAATCTTTATGACGCTGACCAGAAATTACTTTAAAAGTCAGTGCCTATTGACTTCGCATTAAGAACATGAAATCTTTTGCAATAGGTCAAAATGTGTTTCATCCACAACATGAAAAATAGTACAATAGATATGCCACTAACGTCACACCTTTTAAAAAGTTTTCGCTGATGTCTTTCGGCGCAAATTAAACTGTCAGTATATACTTGAATGGAACATATACAATCTTGATTTTCTACAAGTTTTGTTAGAGTGAGCTAATTGTCAAATTACCTAAATATATTTCATTTTTAGATTAAAAACAGAGGGCAAACTGATTTACGCGTTTTTATTACATTTTAACACCTTCGGCACCCTATACAATTTTTTCTCCGTCTCACTTCATGTATCATATCTACGGGTATGAATGTCAAGGAATAGTTTTTGTTTGACAGAGAAGGACAAAATGTGTGACCGCATTTCGTCCGATAAATTTATGATACTATATGCATTATATTTTAATATTGGATATGATATTTTAATACAAAACGTAGCAGTATGCCAAGCACATTGAAATGTTAAGTTATGGTTAACGATAGGAATCCCTGGCATCCAACGAGTTCTGCTTATGTACACATAAGCTTAAAGCATTGGATATTTTAAAATTCGTATCCAGCACCGACTTGGGTGCTTAATGCGATATTTTACTCAATCTATACAGATCGCTGGTTCGATCGAAATTGGATTACGGTTGCTTTATTTATGCTTCTGCTCGCAAGTCATATTTCAAAATCCTTGATACTATACACCATCACGGATTGCGACTATGCCTTGGAGCTTTTAGAACCACACCTGTAAATAGTTTGTACGTAGAAGCAAACGAGACTTCTTTGAATCAAAGAAGAATAAAGCTCCCTTTGCAATATGCAACCAAATTGAAGGCCCACGACTGTGTTTTCAAACCTTTTTATCAAAACATCTTCGAAAAGTATTCAAACAAAATTCAACCTTTTGGCCTGCGGATTAAATCTCATTTGGAAAATTCAGGTATAAAAATTGCTGTAATCGAACTTCCACATGACCCCCCTTGGTTAAACCCCAAGCCAGTATTTATTTATGATCTTAGAAAACATAGAAATCCGACACAACCCCACTGATTATACAACAACATTTTGCAGACATTAAATCTTGTTACCCTGACTAAAGTACTATTTATACGGACGGATCAAAAGACGACGATAAAGTTGCTTCAGCCGGTGTCTTCGGAGGGCGTGTTGAAACTCGTCGTCTCCCGTCTACCTCATCTGTATTTACTGCTGAGGCGCAAACTATTCTTCTTGCGATGAAAATAGTTGCTACGGCAGACGAGCACAAATTTATTATCTGCTCTGATTCTCTGTCAAGTTTTCTTGCTAGAGAGGTGCCTGCCGTATCACGACACGTATCGCGATATAAAAAAATTATTCAATGCTTTGCACCTGAAAGTATAAAACTGAATAGACAAGAAAAAATGACTAGACAACTTAATGAGTAGAATGATCCAACAGAAACTAGGTAACAGTAAGTCCATGTTTTTTTTCAAGAATATTAGTTTGTCCACATGCTTGGACTTGAGGATAGCTCGCTGCGCGCAGAGAATATTGCCAGCTGACGAAAACACACGTTCAGAAGGGACACTTGTTGCTGGTATACCCAAAATTATTTTGGCTACCCTTGCAACCAAAGGAAATCGCTATTCATTTCTGCACCACCACAACAGAGGATTTTCTCCATCAACATCAAATGAAGGCATCTCCTTATAATGAACTATCTGGGTCTCTGCTATGTCAGCTGGTGACTTTGTAGGCTCTGATCCACAAATGTAGACATCTCCGAAAATGTCTCCCAGCAGAGAACAGGATTTACCTTCTATCTTTATTTGTTTTGGAGGAGCTTCCTCTTCAGGAAGAGTATGAAGCCTAGGGAGCTGAGCTCTGGTTCAATGACTGAAAGACCAGGGTCTTCAACTGTTACTTTTACTATGGTTTGAATACGAGCAACTTCATTTTTCAGATCACTGAAAACCACAGCGCGCTCTTCCTCATTCTGGTAAGGCAACTGTTTGAATCTTGGTTCCAATGCAGTGCACATATTCAACATTTGTTCCTTGTCTGTATAACCTGACTTGCCTTAAGCAGCAATTTCATCTTTTTCACTGATGGACTGTTTACCTCTTGTGTCACAAACAATTGCTTTGCTTTGTAAGTTTTTTGAAGTGGCATAATGAGTGAAACTGTTGGTATTTGTTCAGTAATCAGCATAGTGGTTATATCCTTCAGTGGATTAAGTACTACAAGCAGCTCTTCTGCCAAGAAAGATCCTCGTCTCTCCCCAACTCTTTTGAGCGTAGCACAGCAAACACAGCTACCTGCATCTCCAGGAATCGACTAATCATGTCATATGCACCGTTTATGCCATCAACAGTTTATTGACTGTGAGTCAATGGCATTGAGCTTTAATTTTCAGAAGATGGGAAGCAATGTTGCTTCTGCGTGGGGATGTTCCATTCATTCACAGCTTCCTGCAGAACTTCAGCTATGTGGTAACCTATAAGCAGAAAGTAAGGATTTTACATTATAAAAATATCCGTACCTAAATATTAATAACAATTTTAGTAAAACAAAAGTAGACAATGCTATATTATTTTCTTTCATTTCCGATTCTTCTAAAAGTTAAATATTGGCCTTTACATCATAAAAAAGTACCAGTACCTAAATAATATTAATGATTTTCGTATAACGGAAGTAGATAATTTCATATTATTTTCTTTTTTTTTAGGTTCTGCTTCTACGAGTTAAAAATTGGACGAGAGCATTGACGAATATAAGTTTTAGAAAGATTCAGATAATTTTAATTTCTGACCATGTACTTACCAGTATGACTTTCTGGAAGGGCTCGAGTCTGAAACAAAAAGTTCTTCATCTGCCCGTCATCACTGATGAGGGATGACGTAACTGTCATGTAAGACTCACTGGCCCGAGAACTCCACCTGTTTGTTGTGATGGCCACCTGTGAAAATAAATCCGAAATACTAATAATAATTGACATTTCTAAATATTTTAAGTATATAATGTTTGAAATAAGGGACATGGCTTGAATTAAATTGAATGTTGTGATGTCTATGAAAATACGATTTGTTTTATTAACATGAAGGTGTAAAGCTATTAAGAGTTTTTTTAAAAATTTTTAGATGTTAAATAAAAGGAAAAATGCAGCCTGTGTTTGTCATTTAATAGAAATACAACAGAGTAACTTTATAGTAATCTGATTTTCTACATGACACTCTTGAAAACTTTTTACAAAGAAAGAGCATAAAAGTTCACACAAATGTGTTTTATATCTAGGTTTAAATGAATTATTTGTTTACCAGTTCAGCATTTTTAATGCTGGATTTCACCTCTTCTCTGACTCGAGAATACATCTGTGGAATAATTATTTCAGAAAATGTTTTTTGGAAGGCACCTGATATTTACAGTCACATTCTGCCAGTATATCTCTAAATTCCAAAGATTCGACCATGCTGTATGGTCGCATGTCTTTCACCAGGAATCTTGCGATTTTGTTGGTGATACTACGATCTGTGTCAGAATTACTGCTGTATTTTTTCACATTTGATATTACATGACCCAAAGTTGGCTGAACTTCACGCTTACGTTGAAGGCAAACAATTTCCTCGACAGAGGGTCGGCATTCCTTCGCTTTACTAGTATTTGTAACAGGCAATAATGGATGATGTCTACGTTAATGCGTTGTTAAGTTTGTTGTTCCGCCCTAATATTTGATTGTCATTTTGCTCGTGAAACAACCAGCGACATTTTTCAGTATAATCTGAGTGGCTTTCGACTTAATTAGTCCGAAACACTGGAGCTTTTCTTTTTAAATGTTTTACAATGTCTTCCGAGGTGTCAAGACTGTCCTCATTTTGTGTTGCTATTATAATTTTTAAATAGTGGTATTACAGTACTTTGAAAACGCAACACTTTTAGCAACCCGTCAGCAATAAGTTATCAATCAGTCAGATCAGTCAAATCGTTCCCAATCCGTCCATCCATCAATTGACGGATTTGGAACGATTTGACTGATCTTACGAATTGATTTGGACTGATCGCTCTAATCCGCCCATTCACAAATATTAGAAGTATAAAAATGTTAGCTGTTATGTCCTTATTTTTATGGCTCGTTTTACCTAAAATTAAAGCTAAAAATAGTTTAAAGTTATAAATGATATAAATGGAAATTCCCCTAATCTATAACTAATGCATCTGTGACGGAATATAAACATCACATAGTGTCATTTTATTAACAAAATAACTAAAACAAAATAAATTATAAAAAAACCACACACAAAATAACTTCAAAAAATATTTGACGTCGCGTGCCTAGGCGCACGTGTCGTATTTGTCTTCGAATTTTTTTAAAGCGGAAAAAGTCTAGACTAAAGTTATAAATGATAAATGGAAATTCCCCAATCTATATCTAATGGATCTGTGACGGAATATAAACATCACATAATGTCATTTTATTAAAAACAAATATTAAAAAAAAAAAATAAATGAAAAAAAAACACACAAACACTTCAATAAATATCTGGCCTCGCATGCCAGGGCGTACCTTTCGTATTTTGTCTTCGAAATTTTTTAAAGCGGTAAAAGCGAGAAAGGCGAAAAACGTGAAGGCGGAATCACGACATTTTTATGCCCCCACGACGACATGTCGCGGGCATTATGTTTTACTCATGTCCGTCCGTCCGTCCGTACGAATTTCCGTCAAGCTTTTCTCAGAAACCGTACATGAGAACAATTTGAAATTTGGCAGGGTGGTTCAGTATCACAAGATGTACGTCCTAAGCGACTTTCAGACCTGTCGGACAACTTCCTGTTTGGGACTTCATTTAGCGGGGGCATCTGTGTCCATGGACACATTCTTCGATTTTTATTTTTACTTTTAGCATTATTTTTATGTATGTTTGAAGATTGTTTAAGACCATTTTCAAAAATTATATTAGTCTATATAATATGGCATCGAGTGTTTATAGGTAAAAGCTGGAGTATCCCGCGAAACCGCCGACTTTCGACAGGAAAACTGGTATTCTGCAAATTTAGAGATGTTTAAAAAGATCATTTGTCGCGGTTTGATCAAAGTGTTCTTTCTGTGCTACAATTTCTAAGAATTCCGGGGTATAATACTAAATAAGATTTACGACAAAAACGAAAACATCTGTTATATATTTTATTCACTATTTCATTGTGTCACATGAATTTACACAATTGGTTTGTTTTACAATATCTGTTATAGGCGTTCGATATTAAATGATAGATAAGTATAAATGCCCTCCTTAAATTCGGGGGTGTTTGAAATTAGCTACTAGCGTTCACAGTGGCGGATATGGGATGCCCTTTTGGGGGGGGTGGGGGGGTTCAGGTCATAATGCGGAAAAGCCTGGCCGCGGACCATAGTGGATGACGTGTTTAGAGAGTGTCACGCTCCTTGCACGATAAGGATATCTTTTGTAGATGTCGAAAAAGAGGAGCCTCAAAAACGTAATTTTTCCGCCCTTACCCATACCCTATATTTTTCCAGTGGAATTTAACATTTTTGCCCTTTGGTCCATCTTTCTCTTGTTTTTTAACTTGTTCTCGTTCTGAATAAAGCAATAAATGAAATAAGTTATTATTCAAATTGAAGGACGCTCTTTTAAAGGGCAAGTTTTGAAACGGTTCTATTTTATCGATATGACTATAATGACAATGTGTGAAATTATCTTTATAGATCCTAAAGAATTAATGACGTTTCGTTATAAAAATTACTATTTCGTACTATAAAACGTGTCTATCTGTAACAAATTTTAACTGCAGTATTCTCAGACTTTTTCCCCGGCGTTATTAAGGGCCTCAGTGGCTGATTGGTTAGTCATCTACTATAGTCATCACATGCCTGTCAACAGGATGCGGATTTTCGAATGACTGCAGGTAGGGGTGTGTCCGACTCCAACTTAATTGACAAAGATTGTCGGTTTTAGCCTGTACAACGGCTTCCTCCCACCCTTCCCGGATAGAAACAGGACGCTATGAAATAACTGCAATGTTGCAGAAAATCTAATCAATCAAACAATCCAGCGTAATTGCAAATATACTTTTTAACTACTTGTATTGCATTTCAAATAAAACAAGACAAGAATCGCTGTATATTTTACAATATTTTCAACTTTTTGTTTAGTAAACAATGTGTTTTGATTGATAATGCTTGTTCAACAGTTCAAAAATTGTTTATACATAACAGTTTTACAATTGAATTTTAATATGTTGTAAACTAAATAAAAGCATGCAGGCATACATTAAATAACTATTTTTTCTAACTGCATGTAAAAATGATGTCTGTCAAAATGAGGCCATGTCCTTTGCTAAATGTGAAATAATTCTGTTACTGATTGGACGGGTCGGCTTAATTTTTGACAAAAAATTATACGTGTAACAGGTCACAGAAAATAGAATAGGCCGAAATCACGAGTCGCGGAATTAAAAAAAGAGGATCAATAATGGATTAAGAAAATAAAAACATTTACCCACTGATGTGCCTTAAATAGAACTGAGTTTTTTCAAGGTTTACAGGGCTCGACCCGCAGATATGTCCTGCCTTGAAGAAATTTACTTAATTATATAAGATAAAAAAAAAATTTTCTAAATATGTTTATTTTATTTTTTTAGAACGAGACATTTGTATTAACTATTCTTTTGAATTCCCTACTTGCGGTCAACAAGATTTATCTCCCATTTGCAGAGTTATCTGTTCTTTAGAGCAGGTACTTTATAGTACCTTCTGTGGGTAAAAAGTAGTTTTTCTACAATATTTTTTTATTCACATATAGCAAAGCATCCGGTAAAATTTATTATGATATTCAAACTAATTCTGCAGGTTTTTTAGTTGTACTGGAAGAGTCAGTCCACAGACATTATTTAAAAAAAAAACTTGATTTTTCCCTATCTGTTCATTACTAGATACCTGCTATTATGAAAGACAACTCTTGCAAATGGGAAGTAACTCTTGTATTCCGAAAATAGGGAACACTTACGTTTATTTTATTATAAATGCATATATAATATACAAATGACGCAGAATTCGTTTCATCTTCAAATTATTATTTTATACGTATCCGTCAACAAACTGACCGATTTATGCATATAATTAAATGACGGATTCTGAATCGCACTGATTGGACTGATCGCACTGATCGCTGACGGTTACCAAGGTAATGACGGATTCATAATTTTGGACGGATGTATTCGTCATCAATCAGTCAGCGATCCGTTAGCGTTCCAAAATGTTATCAATCAGTCAAAGTGTTGCGTTTACGGGTGCAAGTACTGTACCGATATTACCGTACTATTCCGGGACTGAGTACATCGCGGTGGAATTTTGCATGCATTAAAGTTATATTAATTGGCATTTAAACGTATTAAAAAGCAAGAAAACACAGGTAATTTACGTAAATAAAGTAAAATAATTTTTTTTAGAATATACGGAGTCTTACGAATTTTACCGAGCATACAGGTATGAGGATCCCGTACCGATATAGCGTATCGCCAATGACCCGAATCGCAATATACCGGTAATACCGCCCATTACTACTTCTTGCTATTGAAAACTTCAAAATTAAGAACCCTAATATTTTACAAATTGTTCAAATTTACAAATTCCTTTTAGCTTTGGGTAAAGAGGTTGTGTTTTTCTGGATCCCAAGCCATGTGGGAATCCATAGGAACACGGTCGTGGACAAGGAGACAAAAAGGCATTTAATAACCATATAATTAATTGTGTCATACCTTTTACTGATTTTAAAGAATTAATGGTCAAATATATTTCTCGTTTGTGGCAGAGTGGTTGGGATCTAGAGGTTCATAATAAACTTCATAAGATCCAGCCACAAAAATAATTTTAATTCTTTTAGAAGTTGTCGAGACCAAGATGTTTTAACCAGGTGTCGTCTTGGTCATACCAGGACGACTCATAGTTATATTTTAAATAACGATCAACAACCTACGTGTGTGCTATGTAAGAGTCCATACACCATCAGGCGTGTCTTGATGGACTGTGTGGACGTGGCCCACATTCGGGAACGTTTCTACACTATAGATACGTATTTTAATTTATTTAAAACTGTCGCAGGCGACACAATTTTAAAGTTTTTAAAAGAAGTTAATTTATATAGCAAAATTTAATTATACTGTTAATTGTGTTATTGCATACTTTTTATTGTTTTTATTACATTTTTATCTGTATATATTCTCGTACTGTTGTATGAGATCTTGTTTTAGTATTAAGGGAGGAATATTAAATGGTTGTTTATAATCAAATGTGTTAATGTTTTCTAATTATCACGTCCTGAATATATCTGAAATATTGCTTGCTGGACGTAAAACAATAATCAATCAATATACTAAATATTGTCATATGGTCTTATAGTTTTTCCACAAATATGTGAAACAAGTATTGCTAAATATTTTGCGGTGTTATTTTTTATAATTTTAGTCCTATTTCATGTTGAAATCGTTTTTTTTTCATTGGACTATGTATTATACAATTACTGCACTTGAACGAGATCAATATGAGGTTTTATGGAGCAGGGTAGAATAATATTGAACGAGGCGAAGCCGAGTTTCAATATTATTCTACCCTGCTCCATAAAACCTCATATTGATCAAGTTCAAGTGTAGTAATTGTTTTATTACATAATTTATTGAGTCATGAAATGGAATATACACGATTTTTTATTCCCGAAAGTGACTGTCTTTCATAATGGTTATTTCTTTAAAATCGATAAAATATCGACATAATCCATGACAAAATGTTTGCAGTGATTATTTCTTGTATAATGTCCCATCCTCAATCCTTGCTTCTGCATACAATTTACATAGATTTGAGTACAATTCCCGAGGGTCTGCCATTTGCAAACTAACTGACATCTTCTTTTCACGTAAATATTTCGTAAAATAACTCATCGCTTGATCTTTCGATTTCCGAGTGTTTACAGCATCTCTTTTCTTAATGATTTCATTAATTTCCAAGTTAGTAATATCTGCAAATCTTCGCTTATTAGCACCAGAACTATCCGTAATACGTTCACTCGATGACGTTACCATGTTAACAAACAACAACATAATCCGAACATCAGTCAGAACGACAATTTTGATTGGTTAAGGGGATTAAAGAAGGACGATTTGATTGGCTATCGTATTTTCGATTGGGGAAACAGCACGTGCTTGGTATTTTCATTCATAAATTTCTCACGAGAGTGCAATATGGTTTTTTATTGAGTAGAATGAGTGTTTTGCAAACCAATATGATAGGAAATAGAAAGTCACGTAGGCCAATAGGAAAAAGGCAAACATATATATTATGTAATAAATCGAGGTATTGCATTTAAAAGGTCGACATCTACCGTTCGACGTCTGTTATCAGGTTACTGGTCGAATTCGGTAAATTAAGGTACATTACCGCTTTCAGTTTTTGTAGATTTAGAGGTCCTTCTTAATGTTTGTATATTATACTATAACTGCAAGAGCTGTATTTGTATGAATATCAATTTTAACCAGGTGACTATATGACAGACATGTATATGTGGTTGAAATAATACGACAATAAACTTACCGTCCATTTCTGGTTTCCTCTCATCATACAATATACCATTACTTCGTTAACACTACCTTTGGGGAAGATAGTGTAAACACCGTCTCTGTCAGATGCTAAGTCTGCACACTCAGTCGGATATCCTGCAAAGTTTTATAAAAATTATTGAACAGTCCACCAAAAACTAATCTTTGAGTTACTACCCCCACCCCTCCCTCCCCCCAAAAAATAAAATAAAATCAAACAAACAAGTGACATCTTAATATAGTGACTATTTATTTCAATAAAATAACTTTCACGCCTGTTTTTATTTTAAATTTTACCTTTGCTTGCTGTTGTTGAAAGAGGTAATGTAGTTGTTACAGTCATTGTTGCTGTAGTGGCTGGTTGCATAGTAGTGGTCATAGATGTTGAATAAACAGGTTTAAAGTGACTCAAGTCATTACAAAGAGTATTATCACAGCAGCTGACATGTGTGGTAGATCTACGTTCAATCATGCTTCGACGACCGATGATTGGAATTGAACTGAATTGTGAGTCGCATGCCTGTTAATATAAAATAAAAGAATAAACATTTTGGCTTTGTATTTTAATAAGACCGCTAAATATGTATGCATTATTATTATAAATACTATTTTTGGCGCCACATAGTTTGTCTTATAAAAACATTTTTACGTTGCAATTCTACGGATTATTTCTATTTTACTTGATTAAAAGAACATCTGTCAAATACTGGAATTATTGTAGAATCTTGTATTTCCAATATCTGTATATTTGACACGAGTATCCCGCTTTTTGATGCTTCTCTATTAAATGTTCTGTGCATTCTTATTTAATAGTCAAGTGTTGATCACGCGAAAGGTAAAGTGTGTTGGTTTTTCTGAAGGAATCAAATTTAAATTCTAAAGCTTAGTTTGCAAGTTAATAAGAGTTATCATATTACTATTATGTAACATATATAAAAAGTGTACGACTTATTCAATTCTTACATGTTTAACTTTGCAGCCACTACGAAAAAACGTTTCTCCAAAATGAGTCCTTTCCTCAATGTAGCACACCTGAACAGGAGACAAGAAGTGGAAAAAGCTAAATAAATTTAGCACGTGTTAGATGGAAATAAGTTCAAGACAATTTAAAGGAATCGTTTTTATTTGAATTTACAACATAGTGTGGACACGACAGTGCTTATGACCAACAAAGGCTCCACCCGGTATTTCGAACGTTTGAAATATTTTAATCGTTCAAATATTTACATAAACAGTATTCAATACCGTAAGATATTAATGTTGTACGGAATCGTTGATACATAAACAAACATAGATATTTAACAAACTACGAATCATGTAATAATGTTGTAAACATCTTTTAATCGTAAATAAATCATTGTATTAAGTCGATGTTTGGTACATTCATCGAACATAAATGTTTTTAAAAAAGTTTGTTCAAGTCAGAACATATTAAACATTTCAGTTTAGGTGGTTTTCATTATAAATTCCAGTATACCTCAAAAGGTTCACAGAAACTGACTGTATGGCATGCGTCTTGACCTACTATTCCTGAACATTCATAACATATAATTCCATTTGTTGTAGTTATATCTGTAAAATGATAACGAAAGGCGTGAATTTACCGATTGAATTGTGGTGACGGTTCTCAAGGCTATTACCACATTCTTGTCCTCTCGTTGGGTGGTTCAGGTTTTAACAACAAAGGCATGACCGCGGACAATCTTGGGTGGCGCTTTTGGAGAATGCTCCTTGCACATAAAAGACCATTTTTGTCATGTCGAAAGAAACTTGATCTTTGTAGTTGCTACTAAGCTCCCATACTCTACCAGTGGCAGTCGGTGCACCATGCAGTGTATTCTTTATGGTATACCATTGTGAAAAAGGAGTTTTTTTATATCGGATTATCCCGAGTTCATTGCGGAAGGGTTCACATTGCAAACCTAGCGCTTTCCCATGTGGCGAATTGATTAGGCTTATAGTAGCCGTTACAAAATGCTAAATTTTCCGTCCTGTCCAATACTTCACTAGCCGTCAAAATATGTTTTCTCGTTGGTCCAATATTTTTTCTCGTCGATTTATGTTCGAAACCTTGTTTTTGCCATGAATTTAGCTGAATTTGAATTTTTTATTTCCGGACGTTAAAAAAAACATTCAGACACTCAATATGTCGGTTAAATAAAGAAATAAAGAATAAATTTAAGACACTGTACATGAAATTGCATAATAAATTGAGACATAACTGTCTAGTCACAACATCACCAACATCATCGTTTGTTAAAACAAAATCCGAGTAACAAGCCAGCTTAATATTATGAATTTAATTATTAGGTCCGCAATATTCCCAAGTTGATTTTCTTAATTTTGAATCCACAGTCAAGATATCTTGTAAAGTTTAAAAAAATATTTCATCATATAACGTTTACAAGTTATCCTGGGACCATACTGGGAGGGTACACCGTGCTTTTCATACAGAGCTGCCCAGCGCGTATCCGGATGGAAGACAAAGTAGGTAACTATTGAAGGGTTCACGTCCTGACAAGATAAAGACTCTTTTGTAGTTTTCGATAAAGTAGACTCATTGTAGCCACTATGAAAATTCACCGCCCCTACTCATTACCCCATATTTTGCCAGTGGCAATCAACATTTTGTTCCAATGTTCAACCCCTTTTTCCCGTCGATTTATTGTTCGTACGTTTGTCCAATTCCTGAATATAGTTGAAATAGTGTACGCTAGACAAACATTAAGTCAACTGACAAGATATATAGAAAACTTTATAAAATATTTTGTGATTTTCTATGATTATACCCTATGAAGGGTTTAGCTGGAGGATTGGTAAAGTGTTTACAACAAGGATTCAGTAAATGATTCAGACGCAGATACAGGATTTTCAGAGGGGGCGCACCAAATGGGCTAGGGGTCGTGTGTCGCAGCTCTGAAGAGATCGTTTTTGGACGGGTATTTTTCCCCGTCCGACGTGGGTTTTTGTGTCTTTCTCTTTCTTTCATTTTTAAGTTTTTAAATTTTTAGGGGGGCGCCCCGTCTGAATCCGCGCCTATGATTTTTTAAAATTTATTACCATACAAGTCTTTGTACAGGTTACTGCCTTATGTGTTCCTTAGAGTTTACTATCTCAAGATTGTTGCTCTTTAAAAAAATTTCAATGTCAGTTTATTGTCTCAAAGAATTAAATATTTTTAAAGTTTCGGATAGTCCGACTAGAAATATTGTGTAATCTATAGACATTTAGAACATTTTTTATAGCGTTTGTGCACTTTTAACCCAGATTTTCAGTTGCAATATTAATTACCTTTATAAGCAGTCCATAAACATTAATATTGTAAAATTTAATGCGATTAGTGTATCCACTAAACCTTGTTATTGGTACTTATAATTTGATATGAATATACCTTGTTCCCCACATCCGTTTGTATTGCACAAGTCCGAAGCACAACAGTCGATGCATGGCTGATGTCCATTTATAGACGAGGAACCACTATCGCATAACTGTTAAAAGACAAGTTCACAGAGTTTTTGTCAAATATTGCACAAATCAAATTAATATTGGTTTCTAAAGTTTGCATAGATGGACTTGCTACGATATTTTACAAAATTAAAGTTACAGATTAAGTCCAAAATTAAGCAATAATTTTAATTTTCATTATGAACGTACCCTGTATATGAGTACAAATTATCTTCTTGTTGCGCCATACTAAAGGCTTAATTGTTCGTGCCTACGAAATACTCCATACTTTTAATAAAGCAGTCTAAAATTTGCTCCTGTTGGCCCACGCCGTTGACTTATTGTTTGTAAACGTGTTCGTGTCCTGCTACAACTGACATAGTCTACCTTCCGTCCAGATGAAGAAAAAGTCCTGCTAAATGCCTGTTTTACCCGGCCTTCTTGGATCCCGTTGTGTCTTTGACATGCCAAATGCTGTTCTGAGATGCAAACTTATTACTTAAGATGACACATAAAGCTTACAGTTATGGAAAGGAATAGGGTTATAATTCTTACGTTTGATGACATACATCCTGTGTTAAACACAACATCTCCATTAGATTTTACTTCACGCTCAGTTCCACAAATCTGAAAAAGCAAGGCGATTGTCTGGGTCACTGTATTCCTGTTTGGAACTATGTTAAACACAACCATACAGAAAGTTCGCCGCGACTTATTTTCACGCTTATGTCTGCGTTTCAACGAAAATCGACTGCTGGCTTGAAACAGTTTTCGTTTCATTTACAACAATTGAAACAATGCCTCTTATGAGTGGCAGTAAGTCCCAGAGGGTAAACCCATCCCAGTAGTGTCACACTTCGATGACGACGAGAATATCATTGATTTTTTCAGTAATTATTCATTTTCTAATTTTACTGCCAAGAAATTTTGAAAAGGATTAGTGGCCAGTGATGAGTCTTTCGTCCAGCAAGCAATATTTTAGCTATATTCAGGACATGAACAACTTTTAGTCGATACAAAATGCGCGTCTGACGTATTTTTATGACATTGTATTTACATTTGTTCCTTTAACAAGAACTGATCTATATGGATACACGTTGTGTAACTTAAGCACAAATTAGAATTACATCATGTATGTTATATTTACAGTACGAGTCATTAAATTTATCTGATTTACAGCGAAGGAGCGTGTATCGAGTACGATAGGACGAGATACAGCCCCTTCGCTGTCAATCAGATACAGTAAATGACGAGTATTGTAAATGATTTGTGGAATGGTCCACAGAAAATTTTCTACGTCGAATTTATTACCATAAGTTAAAACGGCAAAATTTAATAAGTGTAACGATGACATTGGATTTCAAGGACAAGAAACGTAACGTTACCGCCCCTTTTTTGTCAATCAGATACAGTAATTGAAGAGTATTGTAATTGATTTGTAAAAAGTCCAATGAAATTTTTCTACGTCAAATTTATTACCGTATGGTTTATAAGTTACGATGCGGCAAAATTTAAAAAGGGTAACGATGACATCGGATTTAAAGGTCAAGAAATGCAGCTTTACCGCCGCTTCCCTATCAATCAGATACACACAAAAAAAAAACAACAAAAAAAAAACAACAAAACACAAAAAACCCCAGAAAATGATTTAGAAGGTTTAGAATGGTCCAATCAAAATTTTCTACGTCAAATTAATTACCACATGGTTTATAAGTTTCCATGCGTCAAAATTTTAAAAACTGTCACGATGTCAGACTTAACAGAAGAACAAGAAATAAAAATGGAGCAATCTGACGATTTTGGAAATAATGTTTGGCCGCAAGATCATGATACTTTGGACGATATAACATTATCACAAAGAGCGGAAAGCATGGAGAAAGAACATTATTTGTTTACCGAAATGGGAGAAATATCGATAAGTCAAACAGTCAATCAATATCTTACACCTGGAGATTTTAACCTGGATTTTACAGACAGTGAATCAAATTCTTGCAAAATGGAACCATATTCATATGTTAACTCGTCAAGGTTCGTAAAACCAGTTACAGACGAAGAGCGTAAATGCTAGTTGACAATCAGCAAAACGTGAATACAAAGAGTAACAAAAATTGGGCAGTGAAAGTATTTAACAAATCGCGCGACCAGCGATGGGACTCCGAAATTATTGAAATTCAATCTCATGTGGATTGTTGCGTCATTTGAGGGATGAAGGGTTCTATGACAATAATTTTATTTGACGAGGACACTGTGAATTTCGTTGGATTTAGAAAGGTGCTGGATGCTCAGAGGAAAACGCTGATAAATAAAGGACTTGGCGGCACCTCCAGACAGGCTGACCCAATTACTAGAGATGATGAAATGAAAATTTGGTAAAATCGTGTGTTTGGGAAGGAAAATAGTGAACAGCTGCAAGAAACTGTCTTCTTCTATATTTCAAAACTATTTGGCTTACGTGGATGTGATGAACATCACGATCTCCAGTGCGAACAATTTGTGATTGGCAACGATAGCAAAGGGAAATGTATCAGATTTATCGGAAGAGCGACGAAAACCTATAAAAGTGGACTTGGCCAGTTGAATGTCAAATAAAGATATAAAGCATTATTGTGAACCTGGTAGTCAAATTTAGAAAATTGGCAAGTTTATTTTAGATTTTTCAGCTATGAACTATAGTGTGAACATGGGTGTAGTTCATTAGTAATATTTACAGTACGAGTTATTAAATGAACTTATATTTTATTCAGCAAGTTTTATACTACCCCGGTATATAAATAGATCATGCTGCGATAGATCTACTGGTAGATAATTTTCGGTACATCTTGGTAATTAGATCAATAGATGACAACTGCTATTTTTTACAATAAATGTGTAGTGTTCAAATATTCGAAAATATTTAGACAAAGACAAGACCGGTTGGAAAACGGACAGTATCACAAACAACAAAATAAACGTATTATAAACAAGTATATAATAAACATGCATGTATCAATATAGTTCATGTATGCTATTTAATTTTCAGGCGATAGATGTTTTGCGGACTTTCTTGGCGAGTACCTAGAGGCTTTGGATAATAGAGGGGCGTTTTACAGGAGACCACTATCTAGCATCTCCGGACGGAAAATTGGTTTTTTTTCTAATCAAAAAGTCGGTGTAAATACACTTAAAACATTTATGAAGTCGATTTGTCATAAAGGAGGACTTTCCGGAAATTTCACAAATCACAGTGCGAAGCGTACATGTGCTACCCAGTTGTATAACCAAGATATAGATGAACAGGAAATAATGAAAGAACGGGTCATCGTTCGACGACAGCAGTTAGAAAATATAAGCGAAGTAGTGATGAAATCAGTGCTAACGTCTATCGAATTCTAGATCACCAAGATCAAATGCTTTGTCAGAAAACACCACATCTGTGTCAGACCAAATGGATGATTCTGAAATTCCGCTTAAACGAATATGTCATAGAGACAGTGTTATGACATAAATGAGGAGACAGAATGTTTCTGACGGAGAAACCAAAATCTACAACAATTGTCAGATTCATTATTACTTGGTACCAAAAAACAATGTAAAATATTCTTCTGTATTTCACTTGCATTTATTCCATATTTAGTTTCTTTGTTTCCATAATAAACATATTGTATTTAAAATGATTTTTAATAAACATATTGTATTTAAAATTATTTTTAATAAACATATTGTATTTAAAATGATTTTTAATAAACATATTGTATGTAAGATGATTTTCTCTCATTTTAGCTGAAACAGCGCTGTGCTAAGTGTAGCGTAACGACACGTCCATATTTTTAGCAGTATTTGCATTATTTAGTCAAGGTCAATAGTACAATAACGCGAAAGGTGGAGCAATAGTTATTGAACAGTTGTGATGTCATACAACTCCACCCCTTGCATCATCTAAATTAATGTACACTTAACTTCAAAGACAAACCATTCCACAAATGGAATTTTTTAGTGCTTGTCAACTTAAAATCAATTTAGATAATTTATCCCCTAAGTTGTTAATATGATTTATTTTGTAAATGATTATATTACTCATGTTAAGACTGCTAAATGCTGGGTATCGTTACTTCATATTTTTCAAAGTCATTACTTAACAAGCTATATAAAAATTGAAACATATCCTACCTGGTCGTCAGAACACTCTTTTACAAGATCGCAAAATCTTGGATGGCTAATTCCACGGCAGTTAAAACAAGTCAAAGCTAAAATAAATATCAATTATTATAAGTTGGTCATTTTCAGTCAAATAGATTTATTGATTGCTTGATAGAATACTTTACCAATATCCGGCTAGCAATATCATCTAGATTCAAAACGCGAACACACAATAATTTTGCAACATAATAGGACCTCACTTATATTCTAGATGGCGACGCGCTGGCAGCTCTGTAGATCGAGAAATGAAACACTATCAAATACTCGCTCCTAGATGTATCTATTCAAAATCTAATAGTCACTGTAATAGTAGCCTTTCTCCATACCTTTCCGCTTGCGGTGCGTTATAGTTAGGTTGCGTCAAAGGTCAGACAATGCGAAATTGTAGTATAATATATTAGTAGTTACATTGGCGTTCATAGTTGTGTTACAAACGATAACATTTATCAGAAATATTATTGGATGACTAACTGTAAGACGGCTAGTCTATTTAACCACTGAACATTTGTACTTTTCAATCTATTGTTATGTTAAAACAAGTTAATATTTCATTCCGCTTGTTGTCTATTTTTGGAATAAAACTAGGTAGCGGAGAAAAATAACCATATGTTGATGAAATGATAGTACTGTTGCGATAAAAAACGAAACATTCTATTCATTTAATAATATATTAAATATATTTTTTGATCTGCTTAAGATTTCATATTTACCACCATTGGAAACAACCCTATTGTTCCCCTGTAAACCACTTAATACACTAAAGCAAGAGGGAAACAACCGAAATATTCCAAATAAATAAACTTTAAAGTAAAACAAATAAAAAAAGTCGACTAGGCAGGGGATTATTTCATTGAATTGTAACCAATTATAAAATATACGATTGGTGTTAGCTAAAAAAAAATTAAAAACATTCAGACTTGTTAACCCTCGAACGGTTTGTTTCCAACGTTTCATCCACTTACAAATATGTACGTTTCTAGAGAGGGTCGCAATTGTATAATGTAAACGGTGTGCTTTTGACATTAAGAAAATCTTGTAAATATATAGTGTACAAGTTCAAGATCTGGAATAAGGCACGACCAAATATCAAAGTTTTAAATCATATATATTTAAAGGTCGATTGATTTTCAAACGCATTCAAATCATAAATTAAGAAGACTGTAGAATAAACAACTTTACCTTGTAGTTGTCCAGCATTCCATAGAAACAACAGCTCAAAGATCAAATCTAGACAGAAAACATTAACAATGGAGTTAAAACTGTTTCTCGTGGCTTTCATTTTAAACAGGTTACCAATTTATAAAGAGTTTTTTGCCCAGTTCATTCCCATGTGGCGGATAGAGAAGGCACTAGGAGGGGGAGACTCGAGTAAGTATTTTAGAGTGTAATGTTCCTTGTACGATACAGGCCCATTTATAGCAATCAATAAATACACAGTTTCAACTTTTCTCCAAGTTGTATGTCTGCGATACTATGTGTGCCTCCTTTCATCCAGGAAAAAAATCTTTATATCTAGTAAATGTATCAAGAGTCTTAGTTTTTGTATACTGGCTCCTTTGATTTATCGGTTATTTATAAAATTAAAATATTTGCTTCAATGTTAATAAACCAAGGTGATATATTTAATTCACGAGACATAAAAACAAAAGAAAAGTAAACGTATTCTAACAAAAACTTAGTGACATAAGTGAGACGTATATTTGTAAACAAATTGTGTGACAAACATAAAACACAAATTTAATCCTAGAATCAGATTATCAATCAATCATTCCGTTTCTGTGACATTTCTGTCAAATTGACATTTCAATAAAAGCAAATACAACTCATTTTAGTATTAATATAGTACCAAGTGGGTAAGGTCGATTTAGGGATTGTAGGTTGTTTTAAACATTATGGCTGTACTGTGCCTTTCTGTAGCTGTATACCGCACACATTTTTTGTCCGATCTGTGGAATTGGATATTTTGTAGATATTTGCGATTTAAATGACCAGAACGTTTGTACTCATTATGTTATTCACTGGAGATGTGACGTCAAAGACAATAATTAGAAGGATTAAGTGAAACAATTTGAAAGATTTTATAGCGAACAATACATTTATCATCGATATTCAGGATGAAAACACATTAACAAAGAAAATAAAATAACTAGGAAAAAGGATGGACCAACTAAATTTGGACAGCCACTCAAAAAGTACAAGTCATTAGGTGGGATCGTAGCAGTTTTTGCCGTGGCTACAATGCGCATACGTTTTTTTCGAAATTTACAAAAAGGATCCATATTGTCCAAACACGAAACTATTATGGTCCGCGGAAAGACTTTTTTTTATAATCTGACAAAACTCCACGAGAGAGCAACCGCTCTCCACCACCTAGGGACACCTTCGGCAGTTCTGAAACCTTTCAATATGGGGCCCTATTCCACATATTAAGCCACAATTAAACAAACCAACAATATTAAAAAAAAAATATATAACGGCTAACAACTACTTTTACATTAAGCTAGCAAACAACGTAATAATTTTTGAAAGAGGGAGAAGTTATCACACTATAAACACAGATGAATGTGCGCAATATCTCTTGTTAGTCCGTGACAATACGTCAGTCTACCATGCATTTATATTAACCATCATCAGATGCAAGAAAACGACACACTCACTGGATTTATTCGTAACAATGGTGAAAAGTGCACTATAAAAAAGGTAAGATTACTTAAATATATCTTACACGAAAGAACTAGTGAAGACAAATAGTAAAGAGATAACTTACAAGAGATCAACATCGTACAATGAAAATCGTGTAAACAGAAGATAACGCATGTCCGCCTTATCTCTGTTTAGTCGTCATATTATTCACACACGGCATAGGGTATATATCTTATAAGATATCGTATGGATAATAAGATATTACCGGGTCAGCAATTCCTTGACAGAAGATAATTGTAATTGTAAAAAGTTGTGAAAACATTGAGTTTTTACTCACTTTCTCTTTTTGTCCTTGGTTTTGGTTTTTTTTTGCGTAATTTTTGTTTGTTTTTTTTTGCCTAATTTATAACTATACCGGTATCTCACTGAAACGCTTAAATAGTTTTTCTGACAGTCTAGTAAAAGTCAGTAGCAAGACAAATCGGCCCGCTATTCAAGATAAGTGCGCCTGATTTATGGAACGACTCTGATCACATTGAGACAAGTCGATCAGAGAAATTACGAAGGTTGTAAAAGCTCAGTTAAAAACATTGCCGGCGAGATGTTTCTAAAATATTAGAAAAATCTTAAAATTTTTCCAGAAATTGTATAATTAATTTAATATAAATAAACCATTGTAACTGATATTTTGAATATTTGAACAGAAATTGTAAATTAGACATATTAATATTAATTACAATTGTTTATAATTAGTTAATTTGATTGCTGTTTGAATTGGTAAAGGCTTTTTATTTTAATAAATATTTTTATGGCACATCATAATTAATTCCTTTTGAACTAAGTAGATATACTATTATGTAATTTTCGTTTGAAGTAGTTCCCTTGGTACATCAAAGGGAATGGGGGATAGTTTGGCGCATGCTTGGGAAACCAGTTCAATCTGGTTTTCGATTTATCTGCATAGCAGTCAGCATCACATCAGTTGTGTGCATTCAAAATTTTATTTTACAAGAAAAAACCCACCCACCGTCCCTCATCATTTATGACACATATAAGATTTGTTAACTGTTTTGGTGACACGGTATTATTTAGCACGATCTAACAGGTATAATGTCTATATGTATTGTATGCATTCAAATGTGTTCAATGTATTTCAAATTTTGATTATCTCAATCTGGGGGCGATTTTACCCCTCATCTTTGACGGTTTTTGTCACAGATTGGATTGAAAATACATATTGTTCTTGTAAATAGGTATTTCTTATTGTGATCAAATGTGTTTAATCTTTACTATGTATTCAAATGTGTTTTATGTGTTTAATTGATCTTTTGATTATGATTTATGTAGTTGTTAAGATATTTAGTCATTTAATAATAAATGACCTTTTCAATTCAAATTTGTGTTAGTTCTGATAAAACAAGTAAACCGTCAAACTGAGCACAACAATAAACAATTTGTGTTTATATGATTGGGCCATAAATAATTCAATATTAAAATAAATTGATTCTTAAGTAAATTAAACAAATCAAATATAGGTAATAACAGCTGAATTATTAAAAACTGATTAGCATGCATGTCATACCATTCATTCATTCATTCATTCATTCATTCGGCAAAGTTATACAATGTCATTAATACTCGGTCATCTCAGGTTTTGTCATAATTTAGAAAAAGGCAGTCAACTGCAGTGTTTTTCTGCCATTCGACCTCGTTAAGAGTCCCTTCTATGTTATTGCTGTGATCAGTTATTTGACAGGACATGCACTCGTATTACCTAGAAAGATTATTGAAAACAGAAGGGACTTCTGGGTTGCCTTCCTCTGCTCAACGTGCGCCACACTTGTCCCCCGCCATGATGCCGAGTAACAGACTTTCCGAAGCCGCTGAACAGACAATTCGCTACGAAGGTCTAACTATTCAATACTCAGACAACTCCATGGGTCACACTAGTATCAACAAGTCATCCTTTGACGACATCACAAGACAGTCTAGAACGAATAATCGTACCCGCGCTTTTTTTTTGGCGTACCCTCGCTTTTTATTTTGGCGTACCCTCGTTTTTTGGCGAGAGTACGAATTTAGTCACATTACTCGTAAAGTAGCAAAGCGGGAGTGAATCACTCCCGGCACTTTGAAGTCAAAAAGCAGTGGCATTTATAATGAGCCAATTAAAATCTTGAGCTCATTCAACAGTGAAACCATTTTTTTGTCGGTTTCATGTTTAAGATAGCTAATTTTTGATACGTTAAGATAATTATTGCAGTTTTTAATTACTCGCTGTACGGTATCTCATAATTGGCATTCGTGTGTCTGTTTAGTTACCTTTACCAACTGAAAAACATTGAGAACCCCGAATGATCTGTTGCATCTTGGGAAGGTGTTTCGTATATGTAAATTAGGTTCCATATATGGACATTCTTACTACAGGAATGTTTATCATAGTATGCAAATTAGCTCAGTTTTACTACGAAGCGAACGAAATTGGAAAAAAATGTCGTGGATGGAATCTGTGAATTTGATATATGCAGAGATAAAAAAGGACTTTAGACTTAAGTTTGAACTTAAAAAAGAACAAATAAGTGTAGTATCGGCAATTTTGGACAAAAAAGACGTCTTTGCCTTGCTTCCAAAAAAAGTATGACATACATATTGCCGCCACTTATTCTAGATTATGTGAGTATGCTTATTTATGGCATTTTTATATAATGAAAAGTAACTAAGTTGATATTGAAATAATGTTAAGGTGATCACAAAAGTATGTACTTTTCATTTTCCCGTCAAATATACTGTAAGATTCATGCCTAACTTTATATCAATTTGGGTTCACATTTTACAAGTGTGTCACATCATTTTGTTGAGGCCTTTTGGGATAGGTTTACTCAAAATTATTTAACTGTATCCATTATTGTCGGTTCATGTTGCATGTCACTATTCTGCAACTTGTTTACACAGCAGTAATATTTGTATTTTTGTTTACATTGCAGATGGATCAACAAACCACACACACAGTGGTAGTAATATCACCTGGATTTTCCCAGGAACCATAATATAAAAGCAGCAGCTCTTACTAATGCCATGGACAAAGAAGACACTTCAGGTACTTATTTCACTGTTGTAAAGTTATAATCCACATTATTTCTAACTATAATCCATCATGATTCAACTCCTGTGAAGGATTTAATTTAAATTCTTGTGGATTAATATTATACAATTAATGACTTTGATATAGGTCGCTATCAGGATTGATCAGCCAGAGAAAATGTAATATTCACCGAGCCGCTAGGCGAGGTGAATATATTTTTTTGAGGGCTGATCAATCCTGATAGCGACCGTATATCAAAGTCATTAATTGTTTTATTACATGAATAAAACCACATTCTCCCTTGCTCAGAAAAACAGAGGATGTCTTTTCTACTGGAGCCCCGCTTACATTTTGTAATTGTTGTTACCCTTAATATTTTTTTTATTTTATACGGCATTCTTATATAAATTTGCTGGTAATCCTGAAATTCCAGTTTCAAATATTGAGAAGAGTATAAATGAATCAACATATCGCAGAGCCGACGTTTCTCCCATTTGTTGTTGTCACGCACGATGCACAAATAATACAATCGATTTGATTGGACGACTGAATTTGTTAAGACGGCTATTCTGATTGGCTAAAACATCAAAACCTGGTCGATATCGTATTCCGCTTGACTACTATGCAGCGGAATCGTGCAGCGTACAAACATTTTATGTAATTTAAGTACTGTTGCGATTTATCGTGACCCAAAAGTTGTTTTTAGACCAATCAAAAACACGTAAAATTCTATTCATGTAATAATAATTAATATTAATGTAAATATTATTATTCAGGGAAGAGAATAGGGTCAATATTTGTCTTAAACTGTTAGTGTTGCAAAAGTTTTACCACATTTAAAGTAGTGTCTTTGTTGACATCTACTCGCCAAACCATTGCGAGGTAAATAACAAGTCTCATATTATCCTGTGGCAATACTTCTCTACTTCTCTCATATTTTTTTCAAATGGAAAGCTGTAATTGTGTTACATTACTATTTCTTACTATTTTTTGTTTGCATCTCCAGCAATAATGACAAAGGGGCAAGATATCATCCGCACCAAAAGATAACAGCTTTAGTTTTTGATGAGGCACATTGCATCTCATCATCGTAATACAAATTTATGTTTAAATACTACACAAAGGATTTTAAATGGGAATCTTAAGTTGCCTTATCAACTTTTGTAATACATGTGTTGTAAATACAGAAATATTAACCACCCTAACACCCATTACCTTTATTTACACAGAAAATAATATTTTTAATAGGGATTGGATTTTAGGCCAAACTCGACCAATTAAATAAACGCATTTCTAAATATGCAAATCATATTAGAATTAGTAGGTCAGTTGCACTACTGCAAAGCCTGATCACAGCACCAACCTTAGTTTTGACTGCAACTGCGACCAAGAAAAGACCTCACAGATCTTCTGGCATTGAAAAGAGAAGAGCTAATAGTTGTAGCCAAACTATCAAAACAGGTTAAGTATTAAAATAGTGTTCTCGTACCTGCAGTACATGAACAAATATTTTTTGTTAACTATTTTATCCTTTTGTTAGCCCATCATAGGAGGGATTTGTTCCCTTTCCTTTTTACTTTATGCATGCAATTTTTTCTTGTTATGCAATGCATTTATGTTTTCCTTTTGAAGCCAAAATATAACCGTGAGTCGTGTACATACCCAAAGTTGAATGTCGTAATTGTTATGGAAACCAAATTGTGTTATATGTGTCGTATTGACGAGGAAAATGCTTTTTATTCCATGTGCATTTTTTAATGGCCATTTGAGGATAAAAGATGGAGACCTAACACTTCTACTACTATATTTTCCACATCTTACTTAAAAATATTTTAACATGACCTATCTTGACCATTTAGCTTTTAAATTCCAATTGCTACCTTAAACTTGAATTTATTATAATAATATAATTCTCTTTAAAGCAAAAAAACTTTCCTTTATACAGATCTTCTGAAACATTTTTCAGGCCAAATATTTTCATCCAAATGAACCATTGTAAAGACAATTTTGAAGAACTTCTCTGGTTTCTGGACTACATAAAAAAATAACTAATAGAACGTAAAAAAAACAAATAATGTATGTCAAAAGCATAAATGTCTGCAGTCAGATGTATCTGTGGCTTGCAACAGAGCTAGGAAAAAAGTTTTACCCAGGTGAAGAAATGCCTGGCAATAGACTTGTTGAAATTTCCATGCAAACACGGACAATGAAAGCAATCAACGAATTGTGCACAATTTTGTGTCACCAACAGGAAATATAAGAACACTAATAGCAATTGTAGCTTTTTGTATGGGAATTGATATTCCGAATGTGGACTTAGTAAAACACTGGGGAATACCTTCAACGTCACGGAGCTACTGGGAGGAAATCGGTCGTTGTGCACGTGATGGTAGAAGTAATGTTGCTTTGTATTATGCATTTAAAAGGAGTGTCACGAAATGCAATGATGAGGATTTCAAAAAGACAGCAGATCCAACTTCTGTTGATTATATCAGAATAATTCTAATATGATTTGCATATTTAGAAATGCGTTTATTTAATTGGTCGAGATTACTTCCGGTAGAGGTTTTCAACGAAATTTATTTTTTGATAAATGAAGTTGACTTGATTTATTTTTGGATAAATGACGTTGACCGTACTATTTTTAGCGTAACCAACGTAAACAAAGATGTCGGCTTTCAATATCTAAAGTAGCGATCAACTTACAAATTATTTGTTTGATGAATTATCATTAATGATTTGTTAAATTTAAAATTGTGTTTGATATAGAAAAGAAGGTTATAAATTGATGTAAAACTTATAGTTGTGTTTATTAAAATCAGAAAATGGTTTATGGAATATTATCGTACGTAAAAATAAACAAAATATTCATACATTCAGTCGATTCCGATACCAAATACACAAGAAATATGAAGTTGAGAAACACCTTAGATAAATTAATTTCTTAATGCCAGTAGGACAGCAAAGGCCCCGATTTGACAGATAAAGGTCAATTTAACGCCGTAAAAGTTACCCGTAAAACAAAAATTTCTTAACAGCGCTACCTATAAAAATTGTTTAGGTCAGGAGAAATTGGCGAGGTTAAGTTTTTCTTTAATTAAATCGTTAAATTAAATGTAACAATTTATACGTAATACAGGAATCGATCAAGGGTATATTTTGATGCATGACTGTATGTATGCGACACAGATATAATCAACTGATTGCGTAAGATCGATAATAGAAAATCGACATTGTTTTATGTAAACATGGCGCGGCCGTTTGTTTACAAAATTATTCAAAAGTAAAAGCTGACACAATTTTATTCCCGGCCCTTTTTATGTATTTTTGTACAACTGTTTATTCTTGATTAACCAATAGTTTTTCTCGTTATACCAGTCGAAATATGTCACCATCAATCGTAAAAAGCCACGAGGTTGTTTACCAACATGACCAAAACACGTGCGAGTTTTCAAATGTTGACGAACACATATCATGTTTAATCCACGAAACTGTCGTTTTGAAGAAGAAATGTTTGTTTAAATTTGACATTAAGCATGAATCGTTAAAAGTCTAGTATATAACGAATTCCCAAGAATTATTTTGTGCCAAGACACGGTGCAATTCGACAGAAATTGAGGAAAGCTCCATGTGCCTTCGTGTTTGTAGTGAATTTGTACACACAGCGTACGTAAGTCGTATAATAGTTTCAAATGTTCTGTCTGTTGATAATTTAATGTTGATATATGTCCTTCGCATTTAATAACGCATATTACACTTAGAGTGACATAGCCCCTTACCCCCCCTTTTCACACACACACAACCACCCACACTTTTAAGAGGGTGAACCTTTAAGGAATGAAAAATTCAAATATTTATACTGTCATAATGTTCATATTGAATTCCAACAATCCCATAGTTTAATGATGCCTATAAAATTCTATAACCAACCATGTCATATACTGTGGCCTCCACAACTTCTAGTTGAATTAAGATTTTTTCAGCTGGCCCATACATATGTAGGTTACTTTTTACAACCGATGAAGTTAAATAACATACTGCTTGCACCAAAATAACTAGTTAATATTTCTGACATTTATTGCTGTGATGTTAATTTTTTATCATTATTTTGCAACTTGTTGCTGTTTAAAATAAGTGAGGTCTTTATAGTACAGGAGATCCTGAAACTGTATAAATGCATTTTGACTACCATATAAAGTCAAATGTAGCATTATGCAGTTTTAAACAAAGAATTTATTTAATTTTAGAATTTGATGTCATTGCTTATATTTATTTATATGGAGAAATTTATATACATGTCAAGTATTTTATAAATAGGCTTTGCTTTTTTATGTCTGAAAAAAAGTGAGCTTGGGAGATTAACTCTTGAGAAGTAATTTAATTTTTTTGACTGCATTGTGATAGTATAAATCCCTTTTTTACAAACATTATCGAGTTAGCTATTAGGTACAAAATTTATCTAATGATGGTTTCTACACTTGGTATAGATTTGCTTCTATGATATTCATTGAATGTGAAGCTGATATTGCATGGCATAATTAAAATTTCTTGATAAACCAATTAGTAAACTTAAGCGTCCTTTCCAAAAAATTTAAGACTTTAAATAAACACTTAAATCAAACTAGTATTTTTAATATTATTTTATAGTTTACAAAAATGTGATATTAAAATTTATGGAAACTTATCTCCAGCAAGAAGTAAGATTTAAACAACTGGCAGCTATTGACACAATTTTAAAGTCTGTGATCATCCCTTAACGAAAGAAAAAGGGAAATAAAATTTTAATTAAGTTCTGTGTTTAAAGGAACATTTTTTAAAGAAATTTATAAAAATAATAGTGTCAATAGATCTATGTTATAGACAGAGATATATTATTAAATCCTAAAAATGAGTTGTTGGCCCTAGCATGTGAGTTTATAAAGCTATCTCAAAATTCATCACAGGTATTTGGGGTCAGTATAATTTGTTTCTATGGAATAAAATGCCAGTAAATTAGTTTTATAACAAGTATTCACTCATGTGATAAGTTAATGTCAGTCTTACATGTCTCATTGCAATATATTGCCCTCAGAAAAATGATAAATTTCTCACTGTAGTATAGACTAATTATGAGAAATTCATGCGAAGAGAAAAAATTTATAAACAGGCAGCTAATAACGCAATTTCGTACTAGTAACTATCCTCTGTTAATTAAAACTGGATGTAATAAGAAAATACCATGACAACAAAGTCTCTGTAAATTATGTAATGTCTTAAAAGATGAATATAACGTCTTCCTTAATTGTTCATGTTATTATAACTTAAGTTATTTTTTTTTATAAAATTAAGATGGTCAGAAACTTTTCGATTACTAAAATTGGTATTATTTTGTATTTCTGTTATTTCCATTTTTTTTAAATATAATTTGTATTTTACTTGACCCATGGTTGTTATTATGACTGAATAAATTAATATAAATTAAATGTTTTGCAAATAATATATTTAAATCTTTTATAGTAGCAGTTTTATGTAGTCTATGCAGTTTTTTTTTCACTATTAATACTGACTGAAATAAGTGTCATGTAATTGAATCAAAAAATTAAAAAAAGAAACATTGTTTCCATTCTGCTTATGGGTCACTAATGGTCACTGTATCTTGCATTGTGTCTACTAAGTCAATCTTAGTGGTCTTTGAAACTCTTGCAAGGAAAATTTGCGACATTGAGAATTTTAAGGGTAGCATATCGACTGATGTGTTAAGCTAGGACAAGGAGTGCAACTTTCCTTGTCTGTACAAACCCTACAAGCTGCTGTCAGTGTAAGAATTTTAGGGTCTTTAATGCTACAACAAAAAAGAATTTTTGGTCCTTTACTTTTACATTGTTTTCCAATGGCAGACAAGAATATTTGTCTACATGGTTTAATATTCCTGAATTGAAGGTTTAAAAATTTGTTCAGGTCTTGAATATATACATGTATATATTGAACAATACATGCTGATTTGGGATTTCTATAATATATTTTAATGATTGCTATTATTATACCACACTTTTTTTCTCTAATGTACACACAGCTCCAAAAATGTACCATTACATTGCAAATGTATTCCGCCTCCCCCTTTTTGTAGAAAAAGCTGACACAAATTTGTTCAAAGATGCTTTGAGACCCACAAATTACACAAAAGACACAATACTATTATATATTATATATTTAATAAGTACTGATATGTTATCTATTCTACTTTGGCAGACAGATGCTAAATATTTTTCGAAGCGTAACGTCGAGTTGCTTCCAACACCCCCCTTTTCGGCATTTTGTCACCGAAAACGCTGACACAAATTTGTTCCCGGGGGTTTTGAAAGCTGAAAATTGGACCGAAGACGTAATATTATAATTGATTTAATAATTTATAGGTCGCCATTTGTCACCATTACTTTTTATATTTTTAATTTAGAGTTTTCTGTCCGCCTAGTTCAGATCAAAACATGCCACTTCAAACGGCATTTTAACCTGGTAAATTAAAACTATACAGTACAAAATTTCTATAAATGACAGGTAATTGTCTTAGGACTTTGCTGTATTTTATTTTATTGATGTATGTTTCGGCAGTGCTACGTACGATAACAAAAACTGAGACACTATCACGCTTACAAAAAAACGAAAAAGTTGACCTTTAGTCACGTGACTGAAGTCATTAAAAATCAGCCATTACAGGCGTTTGCTTTCCTACTGTGCAATTTTAACGAATTATAAGGATTTAACACCGTTTTCAATGGATTTATCGGTATATCAACAAGACCAACTCACTCACAAACATATCATAAAAGTCCTTCGGACTTTTATTTGTTTGTGAGTGAGTTGGTCTTGTTGATATACCGATAAATCCATTGAAAACGGTGTTTAATCCTATAATGAGTGTTTTATCACAGTTTATGTTAGAAGGAATAGACAGCAATGAAATAAGACAACTGGAATGGACAACATGTGACAATAATTGTGTAGATAAATGTTGTTGTCAGATGTGTGCATGTTGCAGCCGATGCAGGGATCGATGCACATGTGAATCAAAACAAAAGGACTTTTTGAAGGCATTCGTCTATTAATGAAGAAATTTTCTTTAAGTACACATTTATACATGATGATATTAATAATTAATGCTGTTCTAAATATTATTGATTACAAACTAATAAAGAAAGTAGTTTCAGATTGATTTAAATAAAGAAAATTACATTGTTATCTATTATATAAAAATTTAGTACACTTGTACCCTTATGATCTGTTTTAATAAGATTTATATATTCAGTACTTTATACTATACATGTATTATTTCTGTCTAATTCTCTTCCCCTAAACCCATTTAACACCCCTTACACAAGTTTGTCATGTATTCACAATGTGCATATACCATCAACCAAGATGGTCTTCACAGATATGATGTCTGAAGATCAAGTACAAATACAAAAAAGCAAAAATAAAACAAACAAAGTTAAGCCCAGGAAAAAATTAGATATTAACTCATGAATATGTACATCAATATAAAACTGACACAATTATCTAAAATAGTTTTAGGAAACTAAAACTGATGTCTCAATAAGCTCATTTAAAAAAAGAAAGCAATCAAATGCTACTCAAGGCCATCAGTTGGATATATCTAACCACATACATAATTTCAACAGACTGACCGCTATCACTCCCCAAAGAAAAAAAATAAAAGACAGTAACATGCCCAAATACAAACAAATATGAGGTCAATAGTCATCTTTTTAATGTGACCTATCTATACACCACATTTAACGCCTTAGCCAAAAGACTAAATAAGCTGAGATTATCAAGGCCAATGGTCATCAGTCAAAGAACTCATATAAGGTTAATAATCTACATACTAAATAGCTTCAGCTTTGGTAAAAGTACAAATAAAATTGAAATTTAAGTTGAAAGATCAAGGTCATTCACCGTGGTATGGAACACATTGTCCTATGATGACCTACTTACATATAAAATATCTAAGGCCTAGGGCAAACCAAATTTAAATTTTCCCTTGAAGGTTAATGTCCAAGGCCAATCACTCTGGTATGCAACAAATTGCCTGATGATTACAACAATCCAAATATCAAATGAATGCATCAAAAAGACAAAATATTTTACAAAATCATTCGCTGGACAAAAAACCAGTTAATACATACTAGTATACATAGAACTACTTAACCTCTTATAGTGATGCATCTTCGTGTAAAATATCTAAGGCTAAGGTCACAAGACAAAAGAGGCAGGACAAGCAAATAAATTACACAAAACCTAAAGACTAAATGTAGCCGTTTTCTTAATGAAAATTCTAAAGAATAAGTTATTCTACAGTGTCTTTTAGCATGAGGTTCCTTTTCTTTGCCATTTCTTTTGTCAAACGTTCAATTCTTGCCTTAATTTTTGATGGCACTGATTTAGGATAGGGATCCTCTACAATATCACAAAATGACAAGTGACAACGGCCACTTTTGTATACAAATAAATCCTCTGGAAGAAGCAATTCTACAAAAACAGCAACATCATTCCTTCTATCTGCCTTTCCGGTTTTCCTAACATTTCTTTGGCTATATTCTGTGACACTCTCTGAAAATGGAGTAAGAAATTGAGATCAATCAATAGTTTCTGTAGCAAAAACATTATTATAATTAATATTGTTTATCATGTTGACTGATAAATGTCTGGAGCTCTTGTGATCAGACTGTAATACCATGTCGTTTCACAAGATTTAAAGGTAGAGACAATGAAAATCAAATATCAAATTACATGATGCATATCAAATATGGTAACCTTTATAAATGCATAATAACCTTTGTTTTCCTTATTGAAAAATTCCATTTGCTGGTCCATTTCAATGTTTGTTTCTTTGCCCCATTAGGATTAACAGTTCTGTTCCATATCAATGTATGTCGTTGTCTTGGAGAAACAGCACTATTGATGGCTGACAGCAAGCGATGGCATACTAGAAAATATTTTGGGTGGTGTTTTTCGTAAAAGTTTAGCAAATCAAATTTCCAATGTCGTATAATTCTTTCACCATCATTTTCTCTCAATGCATTTTTGCGAATTATCTGATTTAAACCTTTCCACATAACTTTTAATGTATACGATCTTTTCTTGTCCTTTAACTTGTCAGCTATCCTTTGTCGTTTACGTTTAGGCTTCTTATGTTTTTGCATTCAAAAGAGCAATACCATTCCCCACTTCGTACATCATCCTCTTCTAAGTCAAAACAAGAAAGGTGAAAATAGACTCACCTGTTGCAATCCATATTGTTGCAAAATAGCATGGTTTCCCCTTCTCTGTAAGTCTTACTAATGCAAAATGGATATTTTTCCACATCTTGCTCAGTACCTTCTGCTGCTAATATTTCACGTACAAAGGGCAAAGATGATACAAACTAAATCAAGTTTTTTTTGCAACATTCTCAAATAAATGCAGTTTTTCCTCAGATGTCTCCTGTTCTGGATTTTCATATAAAGAGTTAAGCTGCATCAAATGAAGGGCTGCCAAGACTACATATCCTTCTGTGCAAAACTGCAGGTATTCCTTGTTGTAATAAAAAGACTGCTTAACATTGCTGGTAACATGTCTGTGATTGAAAAAGTTCTTTAAATGAAAGATCGTTCCCTTTTCCCTGGCACTCTTACCGCTGAAAAACTCATCATAGATGTCCTGCAAAAAATAAAGTAATAGTATAATACTTAATAAGATTATAAGAACTATTGCAAGATTAATATCAAATGTGATTGGCTACAAAATTTAGGTAGAAAAGTTTAACATATATGTGTTTGTTTGAATATGGTTTATACCACGTTCAGCAATTTTCAGCTACTGGTATGTCATTTGGTTATATGAGAGGAAGCCATAGTGAAAACAGCCTTTTTCAAGAAAACTGCCACTCAATTTTGAATTTAGGTTGAGGCCAAGAACTCCCTGCTGAAATAAAGCTTATAACTCTCAACCTTTACAAGTTTAGTGGTTATTAGGAGACAAACTATCTCAACCATTAATTGCAATAAGGCCCGAAAAACAAGATGAAATATTCAGATTGTCATGAATTATGTAAATTACCAGATCATAGTTTTACTTCAAAACTGTCTTTAGAAAGTGCTGTTCCAATACAGATCATAGATTATAATGCATATCTCTTCTTACCTGTAACAACATATTTATTTTGTGCCATTCTTGTATATTGGGCATCAAGTCTTGAAGTTGTAACCAAGGTGAAGCTGCATGTATTCTGGCATTCTGGGCATCATTCACTCTTTCACAACTAAGGCCATCAGCATTTAAGGCAATATCATTGGGTCACCGTCAGGCTTTACAGGAATATACTTGTGATATGCCTCCTAAATTTCAATAGTGTCTGCAATTTTGCTTTCATCTTTGTCCATAACACCAACTGGTAACTTTAATAAATAATATACACACATGTATTTGATCGCCCGATATCATACTAACCATGTAGTTGTTGGATTAGGTCAGCAACTGCATCTGTGACGATTATATATCCTACAGAATTTCCAAAGAAAAAAATCGGAATTCATGTTTATTGTGTGTTTCAATGTTGCCACGAGGGCATCTCAACCATGTATAAAGTTTTCAGCGGAGTAATATGATGTCAAAGGGTGTGTTTCTCCATGACGATATTTTTTTTTTCATGCTCCAATAGAAAATATTTTCAAGCCAATCAAATGACTGTATTCTTGTATGATTTATTTAATGCTAATGCAAAACACAGATATTCACAGGAGGTAGGATATATATATAATGCTCAGTTTTATACACTGTAAGGAATGCAAGCAAAGAGAACCTGAATGTCAATTGTTATTTACTGACAGCTGTAGATACTAGTTGAACTATATATTTTGATTGTATAAGTTAAAAGTTGACAATTTAATTTTAAACCAAGTGAGATATAGTTAACACAATAAACTAACCATATTACTCTTCTGTGACGATTCCTCTGAGTACTGATGAATGATATACCAGTTCATTGTTTTATTTTCCTTCCAATCAGAAAACAATAGCATCTTTTCACACAATATTCCTTCAACTATAACAGTCATTTCAGATCTCTTAAATATCATCTGGAGGTGGTATATTGTCTGGTAGATGAAGTGAGGGAATTCTATCAAAGGCAGCATTAGCCTGCACCATGTTAAACATTTTATTCTGCTTATCTCGTGTTTGATGGCAGACGGTAGTTCTTTGGTTGACATTGTCAAAACATATGGAGTATGCATGTTTACCTGCAATAGAATTTTAATATAAGAAAATGTATTTTGATAGATGATCCCTTTAATATACAAATATAGAAAGCAGTCCTAACTTCTTATTTTATGCAATAAGCATTTTGTTGCTCATATGCGAGATGTTAGATTAAAGATTCTTGTGATGTTCAGATTGTGATATCTATATGTGACAAGATAGAAAAGTGTAAATTGTTTTTGTAATGTTGTTAGAATGATTTCTACACATTAATTATTTTTTTCAGAATTTCTTGTTTTTAGCAATTGATACGTACAAAGCTATGTTGTATTATTATGGGGTACTGTTTAGTATTAATGACCAAAACGTGACCACTTAATCTGTCATTAAAGTGGAATAACAAATTTTCTTTTAATGAAAAGAACTTGATCCAGCATTCATAATACCTGTTTCGTGTGTTTTATCTGGTTCAGTTCTAGAAGACAGTGTAGAGAATGGCTCGGTAATGTCAGTGTGTTCCATTTCCCCTAAAACTAGTTTGATCTTATTGTGGGTTGCTACCCAAAGACATAGGTTCTCCATATACATATGAAAATGTCTATGAAGTTGATATATAAGACAAAGTTGGAAGAAGTAGTTTATCTGCAATATTGGTCTTCCATGTAATTAATTCAGCATCAAAATCGAATCTCATTCTGTCTAAGACTGCTCTGGTGGCATTTATACCTTACATTACCCCAAGTGGTTAAACCTTGAAAAGGTCTGGTGGAAAAATGCAGAAAAAACTTCCATGTTGCATAAATTATTATTCACAAATTAAAAAAAAGTAGTGCTAATTAGTTATTGAATTTAGCTGTCCATTTGTATCACTAACAGAAAGCGCTTTGTAACTGTAACACAAGTTCCAACACAAGCTGTGTAACAGCTAGATCAGCTGTTTACACTGCAAACAAGAGATCTTTAAACAAGCCAATAATCTGCTTATTTTATCATATTGATGCTACTTGACATGCTGAATTTAAAAAAATTCTCTATACTGTTAATAAATAACAAACGTTGAATGCAAAACATTTTTTCTACACAATGACATTAACAAGAAAATGTGTATCAGTGACACTGATGTCTCCTGTGGCACGTGCTGGTAAACACCCCCCTTTTTCTCAATTTACTTATGCATGAAATATTTGACGTACAAAATCACACCTGTTTTCCCAGCAAACACAGATCAATGTTTTTTAAATAAATTTTATAGATTCATAGAGACATGTTACAAAGATGTAATATTATTACCTCTCGTTTACATCTTGAAAGCCAAAGCTGTATGCTGTTCATTTCTTGAGGGAGTGAAGCTGTTGGTTTCATTTTGAAAATCAGCACTGACAAAATAGATCCAATCAAAGGTTTAGCAGAAATGACTCGATTTTTTTTAAGTCCCATTGCATTGAAAGATGCTTTTGATGTTGTTGCTCCTTCTAATATACTTAAAAAAAACTGGCATTGTTTTCTTGGCTTCGGTGTAAAGATTGCTCCATCTGAACAGAGACATTTTTTCCATGGAGCATTTTCCAGCTAACTGATCATTTTTTTTAAATTTGTTTATTTCTTGTCTAACGGTATCTCTGATTATATTGTCTTAAGCCGTTCTTGCCCCAATCCTGGATTTTAAAAGGAGTCTAAATCCACTTTATATTGTCTGCATTTAATATATGAAAGTGCTTTCTTTACTTCATACTCTGCTGGACATAACTGAAAAAAAACTTTCAGTGTAGTCATGCATTCCACAATTTTTATATATTTTTTTAAATACTTGTTTTTTGCGAATTATTCATGTTGACTAATTAATTAGTAAAACACAATTTCTTTTATGTGTTAAATTAATCCAAACATTTATTAAGTAGGGGTTTTGTCATGTTTTTAGATATAATACCTTGGGCTTCACTGTCACAGTTCTTCATTTTGTCACTTTCACTTCTTCTCTAACCTGTTCAATGTGCATATAAAACATGAAATGGACATATATATATATATATACATTTAAATACGATTCATAAAATAGGATTCTAGGATGTGGCTCATTTGAGATACTTGAAATATTTATGAGAAATTTCTTATGATAATGATAGAATATTTTATTTAGCAGATGATCTGATTTCTCATTTTAAATTGAAATTTTTTAAAATATGAACGTGTTTTATAGACGATACCCATAAAATAAGGAAATATAACATGACGGTCTTAACATTTATCCATACTAACAGTACATTGATTTCAAAATAAATTCTATTAATTCTTCTGTTATACATTTTTTTACACATATGTTTAGTGTTTTGTATGGATGTTCAGAGTTTCCATTCGTACATTTTACAGAGATATACATGTAATCCCAATTATCTCTTTCACACATGTTATATGGAGTACTCAATGTCAAAGACATATTACCATTTAAAAGTATTAACACAAAGTGTTTAAATTTTTTACATTGAAAACCCAACATTTTTGGCTGGTGTAGTGATGTTTACACATCCCTTAAGCATTTTATTGTGGTAAAACAATTCAGCCAATAGCTTCCTGTGTACATTTTAAACATAACAAGAAAAGATATGGGTTAAACCCATATCCAGAGATGTTAGATTTATATGTTAGAGGTGTATCCGATTTGGTTTAATAGTTTTTTTTCAATTTGTTTTATTTAAAATTTCATCATATGCTGTAAAGGGTTGCAAATATAGACGATTGTGAAAGGCAAGAAATAATCATTTTGATTTTGAGAAGAGTACTGTTATAAAAAAAAGCAAAGTTTTGGAAAGACAAATGTTTTCCAGTAAAAATACATTGACCATAGTCATGTGGTTCTGTGGCGGAAAAAATGGGAATGTAAGATCAGCAGTTATCGAGTCCTCCGAAAATCAAAGAGAACATACTGATAAGTTACAGTTTCTATTGATTTAATTTTACTGTAAATAAAATTGTTTCAAAAGATTTGCAATTAAATGTATTTCAAACGTCAAACTAGCATTCATGTGCATTAACATTGCTAAGAACTTTATAAAATTTTCAGAATTTAAAATAAACCCCCCCCCCCAAAAAAAAAAAAAATAAGAAGAAGAGTCTTATTTGCAACACAAATTATGAAATTATTAACTTTTATAATTAATTTCTATTACATCAACTGTTGATGACCTTTATTCGAATGTATCTGAATTGTTTTTCTATTGTATACATTTTTCAAAATTTCATTTAGCTTTTTAAATTTTTGTTAGTTTAAAGGACTTCATATACGATCCTAGAAGTATGTTTAATAAAATCTAATTCTATAGTATCTAAATATAACTTGCTTCTTTAAAATGGTTTAACATCAAAATGTTTAAACTTGAATTAAATAAAAAATCTTTTCTGATTTTTTTTTATTATTAAGAAATTTCTTTTCCCTACTAATTTCTACGACATTTTTTACTGATTCAGACATCATTTTTTTTAAATAACATGCCTGTTTGACCCCTAAAACACACACACACACGAATCGTTGGCGAGAGTTTGGGATTTCGAAACAGTCAATAAACAAAACCCAGGGAAATTAAATTCAATGTTTAAGATTTACTAATTTTCTACGTAAAGGTTCCATTTTCTACCCGATAAATAATGAAATAATCCAGAAATAAGATCAAGGCTTTCTGGATGAGTGGTCACAAGCGCGTTAAACAAAATCTAAAAATGCACTTTTATTATCGAATTATCTAAGTAACTAATAAAAGAAACAGAAATATAAACATTTTATCATGTTAAAATAAGAATGCATGAAAAAATTACGAAGCTTACCATATAAGTCATGAAATAATCCAAGAAATACATTACGTAATATAACATAATAAAATTTTACAATGCATTTTTGTTATTAAATTAAATAACTTATTAATAAAAGAAACGCAAATATATACATTTTATAATATCAAGAATAGAATGCATTAATAAAAATATTATGCTTACCCTAAAGATAGTAAAATAATCAAAAAATCAAAGTGTAGACTGCACCGAAGGAAAGGTTGCTTTGCAAGTATGAAATGAGATTCCTGTCTCATGTTTGACAGGCAATAAAACAAACTAATTTTAAATTAGAGAGATAACGTGTGACCATGTACATACAACTGAAATAAGACAACACAGAAATGGGAAGGATCTTTCGCCGTTATTCAGTATAGCTTATACGATAGAACTTCATACTTTACTGGGATAAATGCGATCCATAAGTCATTATATCGTGATGTAATCAGTACTTAGCAAAAGACTCAATGGTAAACATGATGCAACAGTAATAGAAACGCAGAATGATATAAAATAAAATAAAGAGATAATTCATTCGATCATCAGTTTACATGACGATGTCGTAAATTTTAAAAAATCAGCGACTAGCATGTAATGCTTTTTTCTGTTGTTTCACACGTGATGGTTTACATATAATTTTTCAAAAATTGACACAAAATATCCTGTCCATACAAAGTTCAAGTATAAACTTCCGTTTTTGATTTAACCTACACTTGAGTTCTACATCATGAACGCGACATGTTCTAATTTTGATTCAGATTTTAAACAACAGACTTGCCTTCTTTTTTGGAATGAACAGAGAGCGCATTTGTATTTACCCAATACAGTTCTGTTGGTAGTTTACCTAATCGTCGGAATTATTGGAAACACAGCCGTTATTTTTATTTATCAGTTTCGGTTGAAAAATAAGAAAGATGGACGATACTTTATTACACCCTTAGCATGGATTGATCTGATGGCATTGATAGTAACCACAGCACTAAATTTAACCCAGAACACAAAGCATCTAATGTTTCCTGGATATGGAGCTTGCAAGTCGTTGGTTTATTTTAGCTACGTTACCATTTGTACCTCGCTGTATCTTTTGGCAGCAATTGCAGTTCAAAGGTACTTAATTATACGTAGACCGTTTGGACGACAAATGAGCCTTAACTGTAGGCGTATATCAGTGATGGTGTGCCTAATGGTATCAGCCACGATATACGTTCCAGTACTATTGTACTACGGTCTGACTGAAAATACGGATCCAGATTTTGGTAACATAACTGTATATCAATGCACCACACTTCCTGGTACACCAAGTCAATTGAAACGACTACGAATTTTTCAAGGCTTTGGATTATTTGGAACCATATGTAATTTTGTTTTGATATCAGTGCTGTATACTTTAATCACGACTTCGATTTTGAAGCAAATTCGAAAAATGAAAAAATACGGGGTAAAATCAGAGGGATCCAGCGTGGTAACGTCAGATGAGACGAACAGTTCATGCTCGCCAAACCTAATACATAACGAAGAAATTGTAGTCAACGGTTTCATAGAGAACATCGACAAGCCCGTCACTATGATCGGAAGTAAAATCAGAAGAAATAAATCCACTTTTCGAATATCTTTTATGTTTATGACCATTTCAATAGTAGGATTGGTGTCATACTTGCCATCATGGGTGATGATTATTATAGAATCAAATAACCCACATTTCTGGAAACAACTTTCTAACGCGGGACTACATGTTTGCTTGATACTAAGGAGACTGTATATTATCAACCATTTAGCAAATCCTTTTATATATGGACTCTTTGATACCGATTTTCGAAAGGAAATTAGAAAATTTTGGTCAGAATTAGTCATACGTAACTAAACAGCACAATTTTGTGTAGGTGATGTTAGTACATATTCACACGTCATTGTTAATTGCTGAGAGATCTTTCTTTGTATTGTTTATATGTATAGGTAAGCTACAAAGAAATAAATAAATAAATACCTTAAACTTTGAATTTCTGTTTGTAATAATAAATAACTGATCAAAAAATAGAATACACAAACAATATACCATTCGCTAAATTATATACAGTTGTATTTTTCATGTTTTTCAAAATTGACAAATAGGGCCGATATCAAAATGTTGTTAACTGCTCCCAAAACTTATTACACGTTTTTCCAGTGCAACTGACCTGACGTTATATCTGAAGGCCGCTTATGCAAAAATTGATATAATCGGTAAAATGACAGAATATTTGTGACAGTAACATTGGAATATATAAAGTGTAAAAGTCATTTTACCCTTTAAGGTGAAATTTCCAATCTTCAAAAAAAACCCCTTTAATTTGTCCCCATATTTATGAAATTTAGCCTTATGTTTGTTTTGCCATATATATGAAGTATCAAGTGCATGCAAGATGTTTTTAATAAAAAAATAGCTGTCTCTCCCGTTCGGTTATAATTCTATAAGGCCATCAAATTGGATTAGATAATGGCATCTTGCGATCATACTCTGCATATTTTTTTCTGGTTATGAGAACCAAGCAGCACTTGAATTCGTTGCCGCACAAAGACGCCTGTATAGTTTTGAAAAAAATCAGATATAATTTATAACACTATATTTATTATTTAGTATAATATTTCAACATCGTCACGACCAACTCTGTTGAATTTTGGAACAAGCGTGTAGCCCCAAATACATCCATTTTATCTTGTGATTTAGCAGCTACCTCAGCTCTGTCATACGTCAGCATCATAACTGAATCTTTTGTCTGTTAATAAAACTACTCGTACTATAACCAGGCCAGTTGACAGTGTGGTTAGTACTGTCTCAACTTCGGAGACATTTACCACTGGAATTGGGAGTGATTCCTTTGCTAGGTCGAGTTGGCCCATTAATTAAAAGTATCCACCACTCCGGGTTCACCGTTCACTTTCTCTCCACTGCCCGCAGTGAGATTTGAACCCGAAATCTCAGTGTTGAAAGACCACGTGATCAATGGTAGACGAACTACCGTGACAACTCTGCCATCGAGGCCCCTTCAACTTTCAGATGGCAGTCACATTCCTCCTCTACAGTCACATTCAGTACCTAGTTCTACATTTCGTGGGAAGAGGTCAGCTAACAATAGTTCTTCTGCAGGCAAGAAGCCTAGATTTGTGAAGGGAAAAAAAACAGAAATGATGTCTTACACCGTTGTTTGTACTACCAATGACATTCAGTTGGTTGGATGTTTGGTCTACGTCCAGCGAGCAGTATTTCTGCTATATTCAAGACGAGTAACAAAGTAATAATAAATCAAGTCTGGAAAAAAAGACAAAGGAGCAAGCATTTTGAATGCCACTGGAAAGAAACGAGATACAGGTAGGGGCGGAAAATTGAGCCTTTTGCATTGGCTTTTACAAACCTACACTTGTCAGCATCTACAAAAGGGTTTCTTTTTCATGGAGCGTGGCACTCTCCAGATCCCATTATCCAATGTGGTCCGCGTCAGGTTTTTCCTTTTATGGCCCGTAAACCCCCTAAAGAGAGGAGGCTATCCCGTATTTGCCACCCGCGGAAGCGCTGTGGAGCTGTGTGTGTGTGGGTGGGGGGGGGGGTCCCAGGTTATTTTCCTATTCCAATTTCTGAGATTCAAGTGGGTTGATTGATTCATGTGTTACGTCCAGCACGCAATGTTTCTGCTTTATTCAGGACGTGAAAATAATAATAGGACAAGTTTAGCTTTTCTCAAAAGCTGACAGTCTCTTAGCTGCATTTACAATTTTATAGGTATTATTAAAGAATCTGTTGTTTGTAATTTATATGTAGGATAGGTAAGCGATGTACTATTTGAGGAAATTGTTTACGCTAAACTATTAACCAATGGTGCGTGAGAGATTTAAATTTCAAATTTGGTTTCCGTATGATATTCAAAAAGCTCACACAAAAAAAAAACGTTAAAATTTTTACAAAAAGCTGAAGTGGTCAATCATTATTATTTCTTTTTTCCCCTTGATAACAAATGAGGAAATCGTCAACATACATAGAATCATCAATATTATCTTTCAAAACCTGAGCAAGACTAGCTATTAATTTTAATGCTGAATAAAGTAATATAAAGGATGCTCATCTGGGAAACACTCATTTCTTGTTCAAAAGGTTTAGACAGATTTGAATTTACCCGAACTTAATATTCTCAATCGGATAAAAAAAATTGAAATGAAGTTAGGAAGTCTACCTTTCAATCCCATATTAAAAAGATCCTTTACAATACCATATTCCTTGTGTCATATGCTTTTTTAAAAGCGAACAAAATATTCACAACATTTTTGGCAAAGGCGTTTCAAATGTATGTTTCAAAAAAAGTACAAGCTGATCTAGAGTACTTCGCCGTTGTCTTAATCTACATGGGTTTTAAGTGGGGGCGGTTGTCCCACTTTCTCCCTCACTGCTAACTTATAACGTACAACAAGTGGGTTCTTTTTGTACTACAAAAGCGACTGGGACTACAATTTTGGTGAGTCCCTCATTTGTCCTCTGTTCTCTTATATCTATCAAAGAAAGCAAATTCTTGCAAGAATTAACTGTAGCAGGACGAAATAGAAACTTTGCTTAAGAAAGGTGTGTTGTAGGAAGTTTTCCACCAATAAGTCCAGTTTTTTATTACCGTCTGATTTTTAGTTCTCAACAAAAACCGGAAGATGATTCAGGAAATAGAAAACAAAATTTTGACTGCCAAGAGAAAAGTATTGATTATTTAGTAGAAGTGGAGAATTTAGCCTTTTGTAGCGGGTCCAAGAAGCGTGGCACACCCCAAACACGTCATTAACTGCGGGTCGAGACCAGGCTCTCCGTATTATAATCTGACAACCCCACAACAAAAGTTTCTCCGCCACCTGAGGACGCACCAGGCTGCTCATTGGGTCAAGCATTTGGGAACCCTCACAGCAGGGTCAGTCTAGCAACAGACAATTCAACTGCGGTGTTAATCCAGAATAAGGGTGGAACCCACTCTTGTTTTTTCTTCTCTGTAGATTCTTCTGTTTTGCAACGGGTTCAAGATTTCTCTGCTTGCGAGGCACGTCACATTCAGGCAGAATCTTGTAGCCAATCTGTTATCTCGCTTGTGATTGATTAGATGTTTGCTTAACGTCCAGGGGGCAAGCTGTATTTCACCTATATTCAGGACGAGAACAAGTTAACGAACAATAAATTGATTTGGAAAATATTAACAACAGAGTGAAAATTTTGAAATGCCACTGGAATAAACCTGTGGTCTGGGTAGAGGCAGAAATATAAGCCTTTTGTAGCAGCTACATGTATATTCTTATCGACATCTGCAAAAGATGTCGTTATCGTGCAAAAGCTTGGCACTCTTCGAACAGGTTACCCCTGTGGCCCGCGGTCAGGCTTTCCGTTATATGACCTGACAAACTCCAACGAGAGGGCATCCTTATCCGCCACCCGGGGACGCGTTGTGAATCCTCTCAATATGGTCCCAGTGTTGTATCGGTCTCGGAATCCGGAATGGGAATAGCAATCACCATTTTCCAATCTGCTCATTCTATTGTAGGATCGTCTCCATATTGATCTCATTGCAACCAGTTTAAAATCAATTATGTCTCCCATTCCGGATAGGGCAATGCTATGTCCATTACTTGGAAATAAATACTTGATTGGATGTTTGCTTTACGTCCAGAGAGCAGTATTTCAAATAAATTCAGGACGAGAACAATAAATCAACGGCATAGAGATACGAGACATAGGTAACACAATGTTGACTGACGCTGGAAGTAAGGAGTATGGGAAGGGCTGGGAATGGGAGTATTTATTTATTTTGTATTATTTCCGTTTCTTTAGCTTCGAATAGAGAAAATATCTAAATTTATTATCGTAAGTTTTATTTAACAAAACCAAATTTTAATTTTAATAAAGGCACGATTGCGACACGTAGCAAAATCCCCCTCACCGCTGCAATATCGAATTACCAAAGAGAAACTAAAATGAGAAAATTGTTTTTGTAGTACATTTAGTTATCGGACAAAATAATAAGCATGTAATATTAGAATCATTTGGATTGGTTTGGGGAATTGGCTAAGAAACTTCAATCAAAATGTGCATATCAATATGGTTTATTGTTGCTAAACTGGTCCCCTAACTCCTATAAAATTTTACGAACCAAAAGCATGCACATCTACACATCCCAACAGCTTTTGTAGCGGCTACAATTAGCCCACTCTCGACTCCCTTTGTACATTTCGAAAAAGAGTAGGCTCATTGTAGCCGCTACAAAAGGCTTAATTCTCTGGGATAACCTTGGGAGGGTTCTCAGTGCTCGACCAAAAGCAGCCCAGCGCGTCCCCATGTTGCAGATAGGTGAGACCCTTTTTGGGGGATATTTGTAAGGTCATAATACGGAAAGCCTGGCATGGACCGCATTGGATAACGTGTTTGGAGATTACCATGCTCATTGCACGATAAAGACTACTTTTGTAGATTTCGGAGAAGACTCACTGTAGCATTTATAAAAGGCTACATTATCGCGCTATCTTTTACTCCATACTTTTCTAGTAGCAGTCATAATTCTGTTCACTATTGTTTCCGTTAATTTATTACTTGGTAATTTGTATCCCGAATATAGCTCAAATACTATAAAGACTCATCACTATAGGGCGTCGGGCACTATATGACGGGGCCCTTTTTAAAGAGAAAAAAGGATAGACCAAACAGGTGATACCGGTACATGGGCAGATCGCCAGTCCTCGGGGACTATTCCGGAACTGAGTGACTTCCTGAATATGTGTGTGAGTGCTTGTACAATTTAATAAGCCAGTTCTTTAAAGAGTCTAGGTCTAATTTCATCAGATTGGGCTGCTTGGCAGGGTTTAGGTTAAGTAATAGCTCAGGTTTAGCCTCTTCGTTGAATGTTTGATTGTGATGTTTTCCAATGGACTAGGCTGAGGTTGGTGAATTCAGATGTAACTTTTTTAGTAAATACTGACTGGAATTGTGCATCAAGAGCAGCTACCTTTTTAAAAGGATCTTTGAATTATTTTCCATCTTGTTTGCTTTCCGTTATACCATCATAGTCCTTTTTTTGTTTTATATATGTTTAGGGTTCAGTTAGAAATATAATCTGTTCAATGAACTTCAAACGAGCGAGGAAGCAGTGGTGTCTGCCTCTAATTACACACCCGTCGAGTTAATCATTGTCATGTCTGGGAAAACGTTAAATTCAGGAACAGGAAAGACTATAACTCGGCGAAAATGTCTGATCAGATTTAAGAGGTTGAGAGGGGTAACATCTACCTAGTTACAACCAACCCTTGTTTGAGTATAGTTTAGTAGTCAACAGCAGTTAGCCTGTACTTTTTCGTTATTAACTGTTTTATTTCTGTGTTTACACATGGATCTTTGGATTTACAGGTTTTATGAAGAATGTGATCTTTCCTGTGGTTCTGATGTAGCATCAGTCTTGTTAAAAGCGCTTCCTATTGCAACAGTTTCTAATTCCGAAAGCCTGACCGCGAACCGTAGTGGGTAACGTGTTTGGAGAGTGCCACGCTCCTTGCACGATAAAGACCCCTTTTGTAGATTTCGAAAAAGAGTAGGCTCATTGTAGCCGCTACAAAAGGCTAAATTTTCCTCCCCTACCCAAAACTCCATAATTTTCCAGTGGCAGTCGAAATTGTATTCCCTGTGACCCATCCCACCCATATTTTCCGTTGATTTATTGTTTGTTAACTTGTTCCCGTCCTGAATATAGCTGAAATACTGCTCGCTGGCCGTAAAGCAGACAGACAATCAATCAATCAATCTAATTCCGACCCTTGGGTGTCCTCAGACAGGGCGTCTCCAGATGGAATAGAAACATCGCGTGCTGGCACGTCAACAGTTGGTTTACCAGTGAGTGTTGGTCCATTGTAAATTGTCTTCTTCCAGCATCAGAATCCTCGGAATATTCATTAGTCGACTCATCTCGAGTTGTCTGTTACTTTGATGCAGGTCGCAGTTGTGTTCTTGGTCTTGGTTGCAATGATGTAGTGTTGTCCCTCAAAAACCCACTGGGCAGCATAAAATTCCTGTGGTTTATTTTGTCCATCCTCTCAGATGACAGTGTATAAAGGAATACTGTCTGTGTACTGGTCGAAAACAATATAGTATGAATCCTTCCTGGTGTCTGCTAGCTTGTGGGTGCCTTTGTGGGCATCTATCTTTATTAGCAGACGATCTTCTTTCTGGATGGTGCACCTCTACAACGCAGGTCGCAGTATTTCTTCTGGTTGTCTTGTGACTGTTTTGACGCACCAGCTGCCAGCTCATAAGCTCGTGTTAATCTCTCACGTAGATCTTTCGCGTACTGAGTTGCAGGTAAGCTCTTATCCTTGTATACTCTAAATGACAAGTCTATTGGAAGGCGCGGATTTCTCCCAAACATCAAAAAGTAAGGTGATACACCAGTGAACTCGTGACGGGTACAGTTGTAAGCATGTACAATTGGCCGCACGTAGTCCTTAGGGTTTCGGATGCTTTCCCAAAGTCACTAGCATATTCAGAAGTGTGCGGTTAATCCTCTCGCAAATTCCATTTCCCATTGGGTGGTATGGTGTTGTACGGGATTTCTTCATACCGGTCAAAGTACAGATTTCTTTGATGACTTCACTCACAAAGTTCTTACCCTGGTCCGATTGGATTCTTTCTGGGATTCCATAGTGACAGATGATGTTATCAAAGAAAGCTTTTGCCGTTGTCTTCGCTGTCTGGTTCTTTGTTGGTATTGCCTAGGCGAATCGGGTGAATTATGTCAACAATGCCATGATTACGAAAAAGTGTTAAAATTATTTAATTAGACAGTGTAGATATGTCGGATGAACGGCGGAGGAAAGAAAACATATTTATTAAATAAAGACAGAGGTTAAATAGCGGAAAATATGTGTAAATCCCAAAAGTGTTTTTGCTCCATTACGAGTAATGGGACCTCTTTTTTAGCGCCGTCCATAAAAAAAGGAGCTACATTATTGTAGCTAGGTTTTGTTTGGAACCTATTGATTTGAAATTTATGTTTATTTGGCGAAGAGGTTTAATATTAAATGAGCTTGTACTCTGCTTCTTATGGGAGTTGACATATGAATTGGATTCATGGTTGTTTCTATTTGTTGTATTTCTGGTGATAATGAAGGGTGTGTGACATGATCTCTAATATATAGATTTTTGAGAAAGGCTGGAGAAAGGGTTAGTGAATTCTAGACTATGAAGGTCAAACAGAATAGTACAACACTTGTGGTTATTACATAAGATACAATTCCAGCTTACCATACTATCATTAAGATCTTCATTAGATTTAGAGTTCACATCTTGGCAGATGTATCACAAAGATATCTTGTACCAGCATTACTTGGGCATGGGTTAATATTTATTTTATTTGCTTTCAGCAAGAGTAGCATAAAAACAGTACAGGCATGGTGGCTTTGAGCTTATACCATCTTGGATCTCTTTTGGTTATCTTATATGGTGCATTTGTATTGATAGACATAAATGTCAAATAAATGGTATATGTAAGATGTAAGACTTATTCTAGGAAAACGACCACAATTACTGCAGATGGTGTTATAACTTGACTTGATAGGTTTCAGTTTAATACTGCAGAGTTATGATAAAGTAGGTAATGTTAAACATATATCAATTCGCACCTAAGATGAGAGACGTTTGAAAACTCATTCTACATGCAACTAACATGACTAATATGTTGACTTACTGGTTTTTAAGTGGACCAGACCGGTGCTCATTATGGGACCAATTTGTTATGGACCAATGAACGTGATATTCCGTCTCTATAATACGGAAAATGATGGACTAATGAGCATGGTTAGTTTGTTGTCGTGAGCAGAAAAGTACCCAAGTACTGGGCTTAATTTGACCGAAAGTCAATGGTATTTGTCACGTAAATCGGCCCCGGCAACTTAAAACAGTGGCCATCTTTCTTCAAGAATAGACTTTTCAGACAAGGACAAGAAATTTTCTATGATAAAAAGTTACAAAATTGCTATACACAGTCAGTATAAGTTTTCAGCCAACAATGCCGAAAACTATTTAATAATTGAAGTTTTTTACTAGCTGGAAACAGCAGTTCTGTATTTTGGAGTATGTGCATTACTATTCCTAGGTATTCCTTTAAGTATTCGTGATCTCCAAATTGATGGCGTTCCTAAATCGTCGGGCATTTAATCATTAACCATATTAAATCAAAATCGGATTATAAATGTTTTGATTGATCAGCTTGCAAGAGCTTGCAGCGAGTATACTGATTTTTGCAAACGTCACCAATTTCTTCGGGATAAACGCGTATACAAAGTTACAAGAATAAAAAACGACTCATCAGCGCCTTTGATACGTTTTACTATAGATACCATTTCCTTGTTAGAAAATATTCTAACTCGTTTGAAAATATGATTGCAGATAGTTTTCACCATTTTTGAAATCAGTACACAGTGATTGTGCTGCGATGATTATTGGATATTACTTACTAGTGGTATTTGTCACCCATTCATCAATATACCAACTCACTACAGTAATGGAAGCGGAAGGTTTGGCATGCCTTAAAACTTGGTTTGACCAATAATTTTTTTTAAATCCGGACCAAGAATAATTGCTGTAGTTGCAATATTTTCGATTGTTCGTTCCAACATTCGCCACTTTCTAGGACTCTAAATTTTGGATTGTCTTTTTTTTTTGGCAGTTTCCTTCGTGTTCGGTATTTTGTTATTACTTCATTTACTATAACAAATGTTTGAAATATAACGTTTTAATGGGTCGAAAAGGTTAAGTTGAGTACGGAGACAATAATGTTATTGTAAAACAGCATAAAAAGAAGAAAAAAGAGATTAGAATCCCCGGTCTACAATCGACAGCGTTTTTAAAGAAATTTCAGCCAACAGAAAATCGTCCTGGTACTGGTATAGAGGTATTGGGAAACAACCTGTGGCCACTAATCTGGATATTCTGCCGATAACTACGAAAGCCCAGAAGGCTCATTCGAGATTCAAGATTCGAAACTCGAAATTCGAGATTCGAAATTCGAAATTCGAGATTCGAGATTCGAAACTCGAGATTCGAAATTCGAGATTCGAGATTCGAAATTTGAAATTCAATATAGTTATAACCAATCAAATTGTGTGTAACATAATCGTCTACCAATCAGAATAATTCTTATATAAACGTAGCCACGTGCTATTATGTTTATTTGGTGTTTTAACCGTCGACAAATTTGTCAACGAATGACTTGTTCAACATGGTTTTGTTAAAAAAATCTAATTTATAAGCTTTATTTGTTATTTTATCAAATTAATTCAGTTCACAATAACATCTTGATTTTACAAATCAAGAAACAAAAATGTATATGTAAAACGGAATTCAACTAAACTTGGTGTGTAGGAAGTACACCATATGTAGTTTTGCATGTTACCAGGGCATTTTGGCCCTCAAATTTTGTGTGGGGGCTATCAGGGGTGGATCCAGAGGGGGCCCTCCCTTTTGACGGAAAAAATTAGTTGGATATATAGGAAATCATTGAAGCATGACCAAAGTGGCCCCCTTGGCCGGTCAGTGGCCCCCCTTTTCGAAATTTTGAATCCGCCACTGGCTTATTTAGGCCCTTTAAACTTAGAAATGTGCTGAAAATACCCATTAATTATCTTGTCAGCACAAATCCTCTGAAACTACTCAGTACTATACAAAATTTTATGAAACTTGGTATGTAACTAGTACACCATATATGTAGTTGTGCATATTATCAGGAATTGTTGATTCCTAAATTTATATGGTAGTTATGGCTCTTTGAACTTCGAAATTTTCAGTAATCCTCAATAATCATGGTTTTCGCTTTAACTCCCCTAAAACTACTCAACCAAATTTTATGTATTTTCGATATAACCAAGGAATTCTGATTGGAAGTGATTATGTCACACGCAATCTGATTTGCTAAAACTATATTGAATTTCGAATTTCGAATTTCGAATCTCGATTTTCGGATTTCGAATCTCGAATCTCGAATTTCGAATCCCGAATATATAAGAACTATTCTGATTGGTAGACGATTATGTCACACGCAATCTGATTGGTTATAACTATATTGAATTTCGAATCTCGAATCGAATCTCGAATTTCGAATTTCGATTCTCGAATTTCGAATGAGCCTTCTGGGCTTTCGTAGATAACGACTATATCTTCATGGATGACAATGCACCTGTGCATCAGGCTCAATTTACTAAAAACTACAAACAGGAAAATAATAAACTTCACAATTTCCAGAACAGATCACTGATCTGAATGTATCTGAAAAAAACCATCGCAAATATCGTGAACTTCTGTCCGATAAATTCAGGTCACGTATGTTCAGGACTTGTATGAGATTATTCCGTCACGTGTCCGAGAAGTAATTAAAATGAAGGGACATTTGACAAAATATTAAGGCAAGACCACTTTTCTCACCATTTTCTTTATTATAGGATTAAACACTGGATTTAAGGAAATTATCAATGTGTAAAACTCCGGCGACTCACTCGGAAACTAAATAAGTCTGAAGGACTTTATGTCAAGTATGTGAAAGAGTCGCCGGAGTTTACACATTGATAATTTCCTTTAACACTTAAACAGTGTTTATTCTTTATAATTCGCTGATATAATCGTTTATAAAGCTGCAAAAAAGTTACAGAAACCAATCTAGAACTCAAAATGTTAAAAAGCCGGAAAGCGTAGGCATATTCAAAACATAGAACCAAAGGAATCTCCGTTCTGTAAATATTATTAGAAATAGAAAAATGAAACCGTATTTTTATTTATATAACATTGTTTGAAATTTCAATAGATTTAATTAGGAATCATTGCAGCAGACAAAACGTTCCCTTTCCCTGACGATACGCTAGGAGTACGCCATCTTGTTTATCTTGGATACTGAAAGGTATATCGATTTATAAATTATTTGAGATGATGTAATTTAAGTGTTTTTATCCTATCAAAGCACGTAATATAAATAAATGACAGCATGAATAGAATTATATTTAAGTATCGTTTTTTCACCAAAATCACGAATACAAATATCCAATGACTGAAACTGTCGTCAAGCTTGACGTTAAACATGAATTATTTTGTCAAATATATTGCTGAGCGTTACCAGTGTGTGACCCACAGGGCAACCCAGAGCGTCAACGGGTGGCGGATGGGGAGAATCTCCTGTTGGGGGTGGGGGTAGTTATTTCACAATACGAAAATCCTGGCCTCAGACCGTAGAGGGTAACGTGTTTAGAGAATGCCAAAAAGGGTAGGCTCATTGTAGCCGCTTCAAAAGGCTAAATTCTCCGCCCTACCCAACACGCCATAATTTTCCAGTGGCAGTCAAAATTTTGTTCCCTATGTCCCATCCCACCCTCTTTTTACGTTGATTTATTGTTTGTTAACTTGCTCCCGTCCTGAATATTCTGCAACTGCTCGCTAGACATAAAGCGAAGATCCAATCAATCAATAAAGGTGTTCAAAGTGATCAACCGACAGAGCTACCCTGCCCAAATGGTGGATGCTCTCGCGTTGTGGGGACGCGGGGCTGGTTAGGTCATAATACGAAAAGGCTGACTGCGGACCACAGTGTGAAACGTGTTTGTGATGTGCCACGCTCCTTGCAGTAGGCTCGTTGTAGCCGCTTCAAAAAACTTAATTTTCCGCACATATAGCATACTCCATCTTTTTCAGTGGCATTTAAATTTTTTGCCCCTTTTGGTCCATCTTTCCCGAATTGATTTATTAGTTGCAGAATATAGCCGACAAACTGCTCACTGGACATTAAGCAAACATCCAATCTGTCAATCAAGTATATTTTAATATATGCCTATTTAGAGGTTTTCTGTTCGGAACTTGCAGAAAATTGCTCATTGACAAACTAGCAAGTATTCAACTTATAAAACGTTATACTTTCACAATGGAATAGTGGTTATCCCGCTTTCAACGTTCATTTGTTGCTTTTAATTAAATAACGAGATTTTATTCGGATAGGAAGCCGGAATACCCTGTAAAACCTGACCTTCAGCAGGAAAACTGGAAATCCTTGTTAATTTAGGTTGGAGTGGAACACACTCTGTTCACAGTAAGGCTCGAACGCTCATCCTCAGTGTTGACACTCCGGTAATAAATAGTAGTTGACTAACAACCTTAACACACTAGGCTTCTATGGCTCCTTCCAATTTAAGGGGAGACATCTTAATTTAAATTTTTTTTTTTATTTTCTTTGCAAACTTTTGTTAACAAATTACGTATTATAACATAAACATTATCTTTGGATTGTGTTTTGTTATGTTACACAAATATTATGTGTTGCAAATATTCTTTAAACTGTCATTGGAATAAATATATGTACGTGTTGCAAAATTTATAAACCATTGCTCTTTATTGAGAAACACAAACTAACCAATTGCTTTACTAACAGTGTACTAATGTACTTTACTGTCATGACTGTTATGTTGCTATGTAACTGTTTGTATTTCTAGCCATATTTTATCTGTTTATTGGGTTTATTGATACCTTTGTGTACTTATATTACACTGGAGTTGTCCCCCTTGGAACTCAAACTTAATCTTATCAACTGTTATTTTATCATTGATATTGTTTCTTATATTATTGTTCCTATCATTGTAACTTTTATATACATGTTCATTTATGAGCTTTCTTCCAATAAATATTTCTTTCTTTCTTTCTTGTTTATTTGTTTTGTATTTGATCGTTTTGCTGACGCTTTAAGTCCTACGGTTTTTTGTTAAATTCATGTTCAAATCTATTTTGAAGTATAAAGTTGATTATCCCAAAAATGGCGTCAGAAAATGAAGCAGTTCATAGTACATCAGTGGAAGCTGTAAGTTGGCTTCTTTAACGATCTGTATGTATAATTTCTATAATAGGTTAATTTCAAAAATAAAATGTGTTAGTTGTTCTGAACAAAGCTTATATACAGCTACACGTTTAGCAACTCCTAAATCAATCATTTAAATGTCAGTTTGTCTCCTAAAGCAATAAAACGTTCGCATTCTGTTCATTTTTTTTATCTGGTCAATCTAAACTCTTCACAGCTTCTTGTTTAGCAAAAGGGTTATAATGTTTTAATAGGATACTAATTCTTGTGAGATTTGCATATACCTTGACGTGAAAATAAAATACGGCACGTTTACGAAGCCTACCGCAAAGTCTGAAAGATGAAATTGTCATAAAGAAGTTATTTCACAGCAGATATTAAAGTTTGAATGATAAGATATGTGGATAATGTTGCGATTTACGGACTTGAACAGATGCAGTGTAACGCTATACACCAAATGATATATCATTACGAGGCGATATGAGTGCTTACCATCTGTAAATTTGTTCTAATGCGAGCTTGTTTTCACGTACTGATTTAAGTTTTATTGCAGATCTATGTTTCTTGTTAATTTAATGACTACCACGCTATCCATCAGATGTATATAATATCCCGTACATTTTACTCATACATAATATTTCGAATACCACCACGAGCGCTTCGTCTTAGATCAAGTAGATTTTGTTGCATTCTTGGTTTAATTTAAACATTGTTACGACCATATCATGCCGCGATGGAATTTGAATATACGGAATACTTGTACCTGATGATCTGTATTAGTATTAGACGAAGTACATACTCAAACCATTATATTACGAAAATGTCAGAGAATAAAGATATAGGAGACAGAACATCTGTATCACGTATCATGTAAATTAGTACTCTGCTTTCTTACCATTATTTTTTATGCAAGTGGACATCAGACTTCAATTACAAATAAGACATTTCTTATTTCATGTCTTTACGATTGCGTATTTCGTTTTGTTGTTTTGTCTTTCTTTCATTTTATGGTGTCATATATTGTATACTCAATGGTACCTTGTCTTTCCATTTTAGATTAACAGAGTGATTGCAGTTAAAATATAACTTTATCTTGATATTGTTATACATTTTTATCATAAGAGTACAAAACCATTCGACGAGAAGAGGACACAACTAAATTACCCATTGGAATATTTACAGGATGTTGAAAACTATAAAATCTAACATTCCCCGACCGAATTTTACCGCCTTATTAATCTATTTTAGTTTTCTGATTTGTCGGATCTAGACAGAATTTAGTTCTATAACTCGTAATGTAGCAATTTTTTTTAAAACTTCGATCTATTTACATAAAATTAACGTTATAAAATCTTCGGACAATGCGAAAATTATTTGAAACGATCTTTAATGGAGAAATTTCTTTTTCGTCTTTGAAAATTTTGCTTAACCGTCATGATACGACTAGTCCTTGATAATTTTCCCATGTATAAATAATGGTGACCTAGTTATAGTAAAATCGTGCTATTTGCATACTAACAACCATTCTGTAGTAGGAATTACTTGACTCGGGGGAGTTTTTCACGTCCTTCACCGACAACAACTAATGCCCTTGGTCGGGATATAGTAAGAACTAGACCGTAATTTATATATACGACACCTTCCCAAGATGTAACCCAACATTGGGGTTCTCAATGTTTATCATGCATGTAGTAAACGTTATTAAACAGAGACACGAATGTCAATTAATAAAAAACGTACAACGGGTATTACAAAAATCAATTATTATCATCACTTATCAATAACGATCGATCTTAAACACGAAATGTCGAATGATATCAAGATTATGCATGGCTGCTTTTTGATACATAAACGTGCCAGGAGAGATTCACTCCTGCTCTGCTACATCTGCCTTGAGAGAGGGTAGGATTATTCGTTCTACCATTCTTCAGATTTCCGTGTATTCATTATCTGATTTTGACCCTTTGGTGACGACGTAAGTTCATTCATTGCTATTTACCAGGAATTTATATCGTCTCATTCCATTTCTGTTACAAAAGCACCTTTTAATAAGATCCTATAAGCTTGGTTTTAATATTTGCATATAAGATGGTCGTGTAGAGTGTCGAGAAATCACAATTTTTAATGTTGTTACATTGGGATCCAGACCTTAAGATGTCTTACAGGTGTTTTCAGTTTTTTATTATCCGTATTTAATTTATGCCACTAGTCACTGTATTTTTAAGGCCCGTTTTTAGTGCTGATAAAATAGCGGTCACGAGTTTCGATATAGGTTTGGTGGTACACTTAGTCTACTGCGTTCCGAAACACTATAGATTTTTGTGAAGTTTTAGAATCCAACACAAGGGGTGAGATAACAATTTTTTACTTTATATGGATGAACCTATTTGTGATTTTCACGAACTCCTCGTTGTGTAGTCAGGTGAACTCTAAATGTCTAATTCATTCTTTAAACTCTATATAATTTTGTTTGCAGATAAAAATAATGTTGTTATGACCTTATCCGCTGGAACAACAACATATTTGTCATGAGAGTATTACAAATAGTTTTAGCAGCATCAAGAGTTCTGAAGACTGATGATGTTCTTGTACTCGTTGACCTTTTTAAATCGACTGATTCTTTTTTGAATTAATGACCTCAAGTCGTATATCCACTCTGGTAAGGTATCATCCGCCTGGTCTTTTTTTTTTGTCCATTTTTTTGGTATAGTCCTATTTATTGAATCCATCAATATTTTGAAAGTTGTGTTCTTAAAAAGGATATGCAATTTATTTGCAACAAGTTTGTCACGCATGTCATGGTTAATAAATTACATGTTAAGTAATTATATCAAAAAGTAAACTATTTAAAGCCTGATAGCAAACAAAAATTTTGGGATGTGTAAACGTCTAAAATAAACTGGGGGAGTTTTCTTGACAGCTGTTTAAACTCACTATGTTCAAACTCAAACGACAATAAAAAATAATCCAAATGGGCTTAAAGTCATCATATTCTTTGTAAGCTGTGTCGTTTGGCGGAAATAAAATAACAGCACGTGTTCTGGTAGTTTGAACTATAGTATTGCCTTATAATCGACAGTAAGTTGGAAAGATCATAAACTTTATTACCACTAGGTGTGATATGCAATAGTCCTAATTATAACGTATTCGTCCGCGGTCAACTTCCACATAAAACCCCTCTCTTGTGATTAGCTATAACACATTATGTCGTACTTAATCATAAACATTTTTGGCTAATTTATTCCATGTCTGGGACTTCTGTACTGACTTATTTCCTGTCATTTAAATAATAAAATACAACATAAGTACCTGCTTATCATTTATAATGTTTGATGTTTTGTTTATGAATAAAAAATGACGTACCACGTAATTAATAGAATGTGTACACGGGTAAAAGAGCCGTATTTGAAGAAGTTAAGCTTATTTCCAATAGTGTCGTCATTATTTTGTGCATATAATTATTATTTATTTCTTTGTCATCCCACCAAAAAGGTTCAAAACACTTCAACTATAGACATTAAAAGAAAATCCTTCATGACCGAAACATTCACATAAGATATAAACATGATTAGTTTCACCTGTTTTTTACTTTTTTCAAAACATACGATTTCAAAATGTATCGTTTATTATCTTTTCTTTATGCATGTGATTAACTTCTAATATCTCTTGCGTTACAAATTTATGACCGATGTAGTCTTTGACTATGTATTTTTCCAAAGAATCTCTTCTCATCTTTCAGATTTAATTTCTCTTGGTACACAATAATGTTTTAACGGAAAAGAATTATATGACAAGATTTTGAGAAGTAACAGAAATAGAACTATCTGTAAAAAAATAAAGTCACGCAAAGACATTTCTATATACGTCAACATGAATGCCAAAGTGTTTTTCATACTAGACTCTGAACTGTATCCATGTGGAACCAGTGGATCTTGCAGCAAGTGGCTACTTCCGGTCAACTGTTTGGTGTCGATGACAAGGCGGTGAGATTTCAATAGGCCGGGTAAAGAGACCCCGTTATTTACAGGACCCTCACTTGAATTATTCGGTATGCCTTATGTAAATCTTAGCTATTGCACTTGTGGTATATATTTTCATTCAATCTATCGAAAATATTCGTGTATTGTTTAAAATACCGCAAAATAAACAAAGGCCTACGAAGCGACATTTTTTTCCGTATGACGTTACGCATGAAATTGGTGATACCTAACGTTACAGAAAATTGTCGTCAAAATGCCAGTTTGCGACGACGTTTTTGTCGCTTGATGTGTGTTCGGGATTTTTTTTTATTGTTTTGTTGTTTTTGTTTTTGTGTTTTTGTTTGTTTGTTTGTTTTTTTTTAATTTATTGCTTTTTTTGTATTCTAACATTTTTTTTAATTTATAGCGCTTTTGGCGAGTCTTGGTCTCTAATTTAAATTCGTGGAAGTTTTTTTTTCTTTTCTTTTAGAAACCATTTTCGGAATTTGAGCGCCTTTGATGAGTCATCTTCGATTCATAATCGTGAAATTTTAAAGTTGTTTATTTTTTCAGTGTGTGTGTGTGTGTGCATTTTTTTTTTAGAGGGGAATGGGATTTGCTTCATTTATAAAAAAAAGAAAAAAGAATGATACACAAGTTTTAAAAATTAATTTCATTTAAACATTCTAAAACATTAAGATGCATTTCCTCTGTGATGCTTATAACATTGTTTGAAGCTAATTCAGAACAAATGTAAATAATTGAAGCAGCGGGCACGATCGCTTTTCTTTTAAGTAAGCGGTATTTAAATTGTGTGTTTGACTTTTCATAGTATAATCCACGAAAAACTTGTGTTCCTGCAGAGAATGAAGCGCCCCAACTATCTGTCGTATCAACTTGTAGAATTTCCAAACCTTTTTCTACTCTTAGTAAATAGTATTCCTCATTTGCATCGTCGGTGAACAGCGCAACCACTTGGCCAGCCGATACTAATTCTTGCAAAGAATTTTGTTCATTTTCTTCGTCTTCGTGTTGTTCGTTAATGTTCTCTTCACTCATTTTCCATTCCGTATAACCACCGGTTTTTTTTACGTTGCAGCACTGGTCATACATATGATAATTGCAGTTCAAGCAATAACAAGACAGTTCACTCATTGTTTTTAAACCTCTGTTTGTCTGTCGGCCTGACCTTACTTGGTGAACTGATCGAATACTTGGGACCGGCTTAAAAGACAAGTTATCGTTTCGCGGTATTGTTTCTGCATATTTAAATATTCTTCTTTTGCAGAATGATCTAGGTTCCGTAAGGTTTGCGCTAGCAAAATCATAAAGATCTTTTGCTGATCTAATTTGAGCCTGTCCTCGTAAGATTGCATTATCGGCCTGTCTTTTTATAATCCCCCCGGCAGCATCTTGTGGCCCTGCAATTAAAACACAATAAGGGTATTAGTATGGAAAAGTATAATATACAGAAGCTATATAAAAGTTCTTTATTATACTTCATGCAAAAATGCACGGTAGTTTTAATGGCTACAAGGCTATGTTAATTCAGTTGATTTTTATTAGCCCTCAATCATCAGCATGTGTTTTCGCAATGGGTGTTCAAAATGCAAAAATTAACACCTGATCCGGAATTCGCGACTGTCACCGAATTGTTCCGGATAAGCTCAGAAGCAGCATTTATTGTCAAGAATTAATTTAACAACCAATATATTGGTAAAAGATTTATCAATTTTATTATTTATAAAAAAAAAATCCAAGCATAATAAAAATCATTCCGCCCTTTTTGATTGGGGTATTATGAAGATTATCCTCGAAAAAATTTAGCACCCTCGACCACGTCTCGGGTGCATATTTTTTCTCTCTTGTGATAATCTACAATATACACCTTTATCTTAGGGCAGTATGTTTTTGATTTTAATTCAAACCATAAAACCAAAACAATAATATACTATAGTCAACTTTACCGTGTCCATACGACGGGTTTTTGCTTGACAAAATTTGAAAACTGCTACCGCGTTTGGTCGAGTTTATTGTCCTTTTGTATATCTCATATTACACTATTTGAAAGTAACAATTATTTTCCACAGTTAATCGGCTTTTTGAAATGCGGCCGTTTTTTCATTTCGCCAGATCGACTTTCCATAGGAAGTCAGCCATTTTTGTATCTTAAGGGGTCTAATGTTGTTTACAAACGTTCGTCTGTTTTCGTAACGTACAATGGTATTCGGACAAACCGCGAGACTTTTCCCGCCTCAACTACAGACGACAACACCCGAAGGATTTCGAATAGACAACAATGGAATTTTCCTAACGTACAGTTCCGTTCAAAACAAGGTCAAAATTTAGTATGGAAAATCGATCTGGCGAAATGAAAAAACGGCCGCATTTCAAAAAGCCGATTAACTGTGGAAAATAATTGTTACTTTCAAATAGTGTAATATGAGATATACAAAAGGACCATAAACTCGACCAAACGCGGTAGCAGTTTTCAAATTTTGTCAAGCAAAAACTCGTCGTATGGACACGGTAAAGTTGACTATAGTATGAAATACGTGTTCAAATATACAGAAAATAAATGAATAATAAATAACTACAAAAATGCGATACAACTCTTTCTTTAAGTTCATTGCTTTTGTTTAAAAATGTTAGTTCAAACCAACACATACGAAGAAAATTAATTAATTCTAAATTAATAATTAATTATGATTACCTTTTGCATGTGAAGTTTCGAAGAAATTTCGTGTAAAATGTTGGGAACTAAAGTCATCAAATGCAGTACTAATGTCTCCAAAACAATGCCTGCTCTTATACTGGGCTGCGCATCCGTCAGTAAACTCGTGTATCTCATTTACTGAATATGAAATGGACTGTAGATATTCCGCTATATAGTTTCGAACTTGATGAACAAAATATTGATCGTGAACTAAATCCGGACTAATAACAAAAAACTGTTCTGTGATTATTTCCGGGAAGTCTTCCGAGCTATCAATGCCATCATATTCTAATATGTCTATGTATGATAGTAACATGGACCGAAACTTCAGTTTTTTGAAAATAGGCACTTTGTATCTCGGTACGCTCAGAACACCTATAGTTTTCACTAAAGTCGTGTACTAGAACACACTGCCTTTCTGGGAGATTTCTAACAAGATTCTGAAATTGTTCGTTTTGCCATGTAGCTCTATGTTGATGCAATGGAAACGTTTCAAGTAGTTTCCTTAAATATGCAAAAAGCTCACCGACTTTAGTTTCTTTTTTAACAAGCATAAGTTTCTTTATTGTCTTGTTGCCTTTCACATTTACGGTAACATTTTCAAATTTTTCCCATTTGATCAATTGCGCATCATCCGATACATTTACTTCTTCTGGCATAAATTTTAACTTCTCGACCCCACAATTCGAACAGTTTCTCTTAAGACATTCTAAGTTATGGAAACCATCATCTTTTTCACATAACGTATCACTGACAATATCCGAAATGGAATCATATACAGGAAGACGATTTGATTGTGTCGAAAGATCATTTTCTCTTAAAAGTTTTCTCCGGAATTCCATGCAAGATTTGAACACGGTTTTAAATTCAACATGATATTTACAACAGCACGTTTGTCTATATTTTTGTCGAACTGAGCGAACGAAATATGGTTTACATTTTTCAAACATTCTTTGTGAGACTTGAATAGATGGATTGTCTCTGATAAAGTCTAAATAAACATCAGTCTGCGTTTTCTCCAGAATGTGAGTCATATGGCTTGAATACGTTTTGGGACCGATGCGGACTCTTTTTATGTCTGCTTTGTTGCCAGTGGGTCTAGATATTCCAGGTTTAAGCCAGAACTCGTACATGATTTTCTTTGTCTCTGGTTTAAGGGCATCAGATCTGGTTTTCCTAGTGGTGTAAATCCAGCACGATTTTTCAGATTTAAGTATACTTGTCCTTATAGCATGACCGCGACTTACTCTTCTGACAGGTAATCCTAGTTTTCTTGCGAGTTTTTTTCTACATTTATTGTCTCTGATCTTTTCACCGCTTACTGATGATATTATAAGGTTCATAGTTTTTAAAGAATCGCCCGATCTTTTCTTTTTACAATTATCTATGACTGTTTTTATATCTTCCGTCAGTGCTTTTGCTGTTTTGTGTTCTTCTATTTCCTCTGGCGATGAAATAAGTTCAGAAGATTGTAGTTTTCTGACAGTCGGTGAGTTAGAATTTTGCAGATACGCGAACATAGTAGTCACTCGTTTTGATGGACTTGCGGGTAAAGCCAATTTTAATTTCTTTAAAGCCCGGTGCTTTTCTGTTCTATTTTCAAAAGTATTTTCCATACTAAAATCATCATTCCTACGGTGGTTATCGGCATCGTTTTCGCGTTTTCTTTTTCTATATTTACGTTTCCTCTCTGCTTCTTTTTCTCGTCGCTCTTGTTCTTTCTTTACTTTCTCCCGATGAAGCCTTTGGCGCACTGCATCACTTGAAACAGAATATTCTCTATCCTTCAGAGTTCTATTTTTGTAATACGATTTTAGCCTTTGTTCTCGACGTTTCAGAAGCTTTTGTTGTTTCAACAAGTGTAGTTTTTCTCTAGACATTTCATGTAACAGTACTGCAAAAAAAAAAAATAAATAAAAGATACAAGTTCTAAAATATTAAAAAAAAAACAAAAAAATGTGTCAAACAGACACAGTGCCCCGCCTTTATATTTGGGATGGACGGACGGACGAACGGACGAACAGACCCGAACACTATTTGTCCCTCTACTTTCGCAGGCGGGGAATAAAAAGAATATGTTCTACAATTGTTCGAACAATATTAATATTCCTAACAATGAAAATGCAAGTTAGCACTATACAACTAAATCAAACAGACTATTCTCTAATTTTATTTTCGTCTATAACTTGAAACGCAACGTCTTGAACGTTTGGAACGGTCGTTTGTGACTTTGTGACATAAGTTTGGACTTGCGTTTTTGTATGACATTTTCGCAAACCTTGACGCATTTTTAAAACTAGAGTGTCAAAATGCGCAAATCAATTTGTATTTTTATTTTTAGTTATCAGACAAAAAATTTTTCACAATCAAATAAACAATTTCTGTATTTGTTTGACGGAATCGTATCAGAAGAAGTTCTTAAAATGTATTTGTGACACATACTTGGACATAAAAAAATATGCGTCCAAAATAAACTGTTGTGAAAACCAAAGAAAAACAAAATATGGCGAAAAAGCCAAGTAATTGTACTATATATTGATACTAATATTGATTGACTTACCGGTAAACTGATCTTAGTACAAAAGGCCGAAAAATGAAATACAACGTTCCTCGTCCTACGGGACACTTTGAGCGGTTCTGTTCTCACTTCGATAGCTATGTTGTTTGTACCCGTTTTGTTTAAATATTTTGACGTCACAATGCAACGGCATCGGACGTTGCACTGCCTGAAAATGGTGACTTTTGGTGAAAAAAAACACAAATTTACGGAACAATTTCCATTAGATCCGACAATATTTTGTAACGCGGGACGCATGAAAAATGGCGTTATTTTTAAATATTAGTCGATTCTACTGTTTTACACTTATAATTTAGATATAATACAACATTATATAATGAATCGGTGTATATTTTTCTTTATTTTGATATATGATTTATAGGTTTTTAGTGTACAACAATGAAAAGGTGACCTGTTTTTGTGGTTAGTAGAATGCATTTTCTTGGGTGTCACCAATTTCATGCGTAACGTCTATGTTGTCAGCCGTAACAGTGAAGGACCTGGAAAAAAAACACGTTGACTACAACTTGTCAGGATGCCGAATGTACTTGGCTCTATTCGGCTGATCACTGGATTTATCAATTATATTTTGGGTTCATACAACTGGCTGATTCGATTTTAACAAATATACAAGAATGTTCTATAAATTAGCGAGTCCAATGGTAAATTAAGTAGTTGTAATTTTGGAAGTTTGTTTCTGATGTGTGACGCCTAGCAGAAAATGTACTTAGCTGTTTTTCAATAGGAAATAATTCTGTGTCAATGAATGTCTGTAGGAATTGCAGGCCCGGTTATTTCTTTTAAGCTGTATCATATATATTACATAAGCGACTATTGCATTAATATTATTAAATAGAAAAGGGGAAATTGAAATCTTCTCTAAATCATACAAACATGGAGATCTCGATGTACGTATGATTAAGAGTTTCCGTCCTGCGATAAAGCAAAGTTTTAACTACTTGTGGAATCTTTAATCTCAAGCTCATTCGGATAAATACGATAAAAAAGTAACTAAAACGTGAATTGTTAAATACAAACTACATAAGTCAAAATTGGAAAAGCTGTTGTAACACAATAAAATACATAGAAACAAAAACAACTTTTAGGCATCACCAGGTATCTTTATACCACGTTTAAAGTGAATTCATACAGCCGGTTTTCAGTTATTTACCATACACGGAACATAAACTAAGGGAGATAACTCAACAATTTACCTAGGTAGGGTTTCTTTCCAACCTCCAAGTTTAGGAAGAGGAATGGTTCTTAAGGACTCCACTTTGCATCACTAAGTACTTATATACGAAGTTTGAAGTCCGGACCAAACTAGGACGGACGGACAAAGCGTTAACTATATGCCCCACCCTTAGGGAAGCAGACATAGTTCAGCAATAAGATGAGCACAGTTCATACCCTTTGTTATGCAAAACGGTTGCCTGAAAGCTTAGTGGCGGACGAAGTCTGTCTATTCGTCCGGCCGAAACTAATTGTTTGGGCTATAACTTTTTGTTGTCTTTTTAGGTAAGCTTTTGATATTTTGTATGTGGGTAGGTTATATCAAGGCGATGTATCTCATACCATGGTTGAATGACTTTGACTTCTAATAATAAGTATAAATTGTCTGTTTAACTGTTCATGGTAAATATAGCTGAGATATTCCTACCCGGACTTTAAAGCAATCAATCTGATAAAACTGCAGGTTAGGGCTTTTGTCTTCAAGACTTACTGAGACATTAAAAAACAAGATGTGCGTAGTTAGTTTGAACATGTTAAAATAAAATATCTGAACTAAAACACAAATTGCACCACAATAAGAGGACTGGGCTGCATAAGGATTAAGCCTGGGATGCGACAGTGTCAATTTTAAAGTCTCAATCATTATTTTCTTAAATCTTTTCGTTATACATTATGTTTCTTTAAAGTATAAAGCAAATATTCACTGATAATGAATAACAAATTACTTTCTAAATAGAAAGAAGCCTTGGTAAATTTAATTATAAAGGCCTGGCTGGTCATTTTAAAAAATGCTCATATATTTACGAGAATAATATTTTATAGCTTTCTATTAGTCAGAGGTGCAGAGACAATATAGAAAATATTAAATCTGTTTGTTATTAGCTTGTAGTTTAATATATAATAAATAATTCTATGACTATTTATTAACCATTAGGATATCGCTTTATATATTTTAAAATTAACTTATAAAACTATCGACAACAATTTTTTCAAACTTATAAGTTTAATGAGGAGTCAAAAATTTACAGAAAAAAATGTTGCTTAAAGTATCAAACAATCGATTTATATTGTTGTTAACTTTTATATATATAACTCTTGACGTATTCTTTTTATATTATTAAAATAATTTTGTTTAAACACAGAATTACTAGTATATAATTTCGCTTGTGTAACTTTTATTTTCAAGTATTGAAAATTATCAAATTGGAGATAGTTTTATATTAATAATTCAGTTCATAGATTATAAGTTATTAAATTTTATATGCCTGTTTTTATAAATACAAAAAAAGAAATATATTAAATTGCTTTCTATCAAATTTATTATAGCTTCCTTGATTAGTGAATTATAATCTTGTTTTAATAAATGTTTAACATGCAACCAAATACAATTTTGAAAAACAAACTAATATTTGTTATATACTGAAGTGATAACTGACTATTGGTTTCTCCTTCAATAAATCTAATTTACAATCAGCAGAACTTACTTTCATAGTATATTAGCCAGTATTTGCAAGTCTAACACGAATATATGGACGATAATAATTTTTTGGGATAGACTTTATTACATCTCAGTTACTGTATACAACCAAAAAAATTTTTTTTAAACTCTACTTTTATTAATGGAATACTTTAGGTAACTATATTTTGTAGTATGCATCTGAAAGAATTTTTTTTCGCCCATAACTTCACTATTATATGTTGTGAATACTTCTAGTAATATTGATTGGATGTTTGCTTTACGTCCAGCGAGATGTTTTTCAGCTATATTCAAAACAAGAACAACTACAAGTCAACAAACAATAAATCAACGGAAAAGGGGGTAGGGTGGGGCAAAAGGAAACAAAATTTTGACTGTCGCATGAAAAGACTTGGGTAGGGAAGAATTTAGCCTTTTGTAGCGGCTACAATGAGCCTGCTCTTTTTTGAAATCTACAAAAAGAGTCTTCAGCGTGAGACTCTCCAAACAAGTTACCCACTACGATCCGCGACCAGACTTTCCGTATTATGACCTTACAAAACCCCAACGAGTGGGTCTCCCCTATCCGCCACTCGGGGAGGGGCTATGCTGCTCTGTGGATCGAGCATTGGGAGCCCTAAAATTTTAGTAATATGTATACATCTAAACACAGAAGATGTTTTCTATGTGTGAAGCAACACGTGCGTGATTCGGGAAACTATCCTAATACCAGTTATAAGACATGAAACAAAGTAGGTTTGGATAAGTGTGATTATTTAGTATATCTAAGATTTTCTAAGATGTCGGATTTTTTTATAGCAAATCTGAACCGTCCATCAGTCTGTCCGATGTTACAATAAACAATACCAAACAATTCTATAGGGATATACTAAGCACTAAATATATCACTAATAAAGTGCGATGTAAAATTGTTAAAAATTGCCACAAACTGACCTTGTGACTATTGTAAGACATCCTACCTCGTACATGACCAATGATATACAAGACAAGACCTACAAGCAGACATAGTGTCAAGTCAAAGATATTTCATTAATCCATCCTCGTTAGTCATATCCCAGTTTAAAGACCTTAGATATCCGACCCCTGTCGTGCATATTATTGGAAGGACATTATATATATATCTTAAATACGAGATTTCATATGACTGCTTAGTAAGCAACTATTCAAGAGGACTAAACTTTTTAGCTAGTTAAACGCCCGAATAACTTGCGCCGCTAGCACACTTAAAATATTACCACGTGTACATTAGCTTTTCGTTTTTTCATGACAGCATTTCGCTTTAGTTTACACGAACATGATAAATATTGACGATAGAATGCCTTCAATGCACAATTAAATTAAAAAAAACCTACTTTATGTGAAGAAAAATCTACAACAAACTTTATCGAAAGGATTTCTTTTTTTATTCCCTAGTAGTTCATTCACCCTAAAAATGCAAGCGTCGAAGAAACCGTCTTAGAAACATAGAGAAAAAATAATTTATTATAATTCAATAAACATCAAGTTGTTTTGCAAATGAAAAAGACTACTTATACAAGTGTATTAATATAAGTATATGCCTGGAACACACACGTTCATAGCAGTGGGATTCTAATGAAGCGCTGTGTCGTCATTGGTGGTTTAACTCGTCACTCTTAAAAGTACACTTGAAACCAACGAATATGCGTGTTTTAATATAGTTTAAAAACATCGCTGCTCGCTGAAATCTTTTTTACAGCAATTGGGGTTTTATATTTTTTCTAAAATATTCACTTTTTAAAATGCAGGTGGTGATTGAACCTGCCTTAGAAATATAATATCGATCTCGACATTTTAACGTTTTAATTAAGAATTTGGGAACTAGACATTGTTTATTTGTATTAGGTGTTTGTATTTATATTTGTATATTAAAAATGATAAGAAGATTTTAGCAGCTGTTCTGATTATAAAATAAGTTAATTCATATTTCAGATTTTGATTATTTTATATGAAAATAACTTCAATCAATTTTTGGCCATTTTCTTTGAAAACGCGTAAGGAGTAAATACGTGACGGAAATGTCTGTCCTAGACCACCTATGTAGAAATTCCAACAACTAATATGATTTTTGTTTTAGAACATAATGTAGATGAATATCATTTTCATTTGCAAATACTTTTCTTTTTCCGTAGTGTGCAGTATATTTTTGTCCTATCAGAACAATACTTAAATTATTGCAATCTACGGCAATAGTTTTATTGAAGTGTCAAGAACAACGTATCTCAGTGCACCATTAATTTCTGAATACATTTTGCAGTGTTATCGTTTATTTGTGACTTTTTATCTTTGAAATCAAATCTTATTTGTAATAAAGGATAACCTATCAATCATCGCGTCCGTTATAGATATGACAGTTATCAACATACCTCCCTACATTTACAGACTGCATCTAGTAAAGCACGGGTGATTCCACCCTTATCACACCTCTATAAAGATTAACTCGACATTTTCTTCGCTCAATAATGATGTATAGAACTTGAACAATTATTTAATTTGTTTTCAATCTTTATTTTTTCTAATTATAGTGCGTTATCATGATTAAACTACTCCAAGACTGTGGGTTTAAAGAATAGTAAATTATATGACTGTCATTTTTATTATATTAATATCTGTAATACGACAACCGTGTGGTATAAAGTATTTATAAAGTTAATTGATCAGAAAAGAAGAATAATTAAGCTTGTTTAATGCTTTGGAACTGCTTCACTCTCAATCTTCATCACTATCTATAGCTATTATGAGCTAATTTATCTGGTTTTGTTAAAAAAATATTTTGACGTATGTTTCGTACTATATTTCAACGTATTTAGTAATATGTGAAAAAATAATAAATCCATGTTTTTTTAAAATAAAAATCACTTAAATGTTATTGTCAGAAAACTGTACCTAATAGTTTTAACAATTTTTTAAAATAAATATTGCTGTAAAGTCGTACTGATTGGAGATGGAAAGGTGCTATATATTTTTGTAAGCTTTAAGTGAAAAGAAATATTATATCATTCAACGCTATGTACACTACATAAAACAGAAACAAAAACAAAGCAAGATTTATAAAAAGAAAATATATGAAAATTTGTCATTTATTTATTTTTTAATCTTTAACCATTTTATGGCAACAAAAACTGCCATAGTTAAGTATGCTATTTAAAATATCGAGGGAAATCGTGTCTTTCGCCCGCAAGTAATTAACAAATATAATCATAATCTTTTCTATTAAATATATAAAGATTTTTTTAACAAATGATGTCAAATGCACTAAAATTATGTAATATGTAGTACTAAGTCCGACTATGCGGGAGAGCGTTACAGATTCAATCAGAATTTTGTTAAGATCAATCGTGAGTGGGTAATACGGAATTTCTGTTAATTTATGTGCACATTGTGTCGGGTATATATATTTCATTAAAAAGAAATGAAAAACTCAAAAGGCAAAAAGTAAAACGTCTTTATTAAAAACAATAAAGGTTTTACGCATAAAATTGTGAATTACTAATGTACATTGATTAATTTGAATTTTCACAGAAGATGAATGTATCATTTATACTTTCACCACGAAAAATCACCCTTTAAAAAATTAAAAACTAAATTTACGTAACAGACAAATTGTTCAAAGTACAACGGCGACGCGTATTTATACATGTTAATTTCCGAAACAACTTACGGCTGCACGTAAGAAGTTTTCAGTAGTGAAGTGCGTTATGTCTGAGATCTTTATATTTGACATTAGTGCTACATCACACAACTTTTCGTCAGGAACAAAGAATTACTGTAAATTACTGTTGTTACGTTTAAGCGAGTTAATGTATCTGAACAATCTGAAATGACATTTGGGGGCATTAGTGTAGTTTCATTTTTTTTCGTTTAGTTGATAACGGTTTTACTTGGAATACTTTAATTTACGTTTCAAGATTACCATTAAAGATCCTTTATACCATAATAATATTTTGTTTGAAAACTGTACTCTTTGCCATATTATTCTAAACACCAAATTTAAAAGACACTTTGTATAGTTAGTTTTAATAAGTGCAATGAATGTTGGTTAAGTTTTGTTTGTTTGAATGATGTTTAACACCATTTTCAGCAATTTTTCAGCTCTTTCATGGCGTCCAGTTTTTATTGGGGAGGAAGCCGGAGTACCCGGAGAAAACCCCCGGACCTGCGGTATAGTAACTGGCAATCTGGCTTGATCGGATATGCATACATACTTAAACGTTGGTACGGCGAACTTTTCCGGATTTACTTAAATTCTGGTTTGCTTTAAGGGACAAGATTCTATAAGCAAAGACCTTATGAAATTTATCAAAACTTGTTTAAAAAGTGCAGTTACCAGCTTGTCTCTTAAATTACTGATCTATGTTGATGTTTCGAGGGTTTTAATCAATTATAGCACTGTTACGCCATGTAAAAACATTTTGTTAAGAACTCTGCTATATATGTCGGCTAACTTTTTACAGTATTACATTTTTAAAATAATATGGACTAGGTCTGTGCTAAAGGGGTTGTAAAATAAAAACTGCTTTCCATGATATACCTCTAATATAAGTCACAAGAAAACGATTAATTCATGGCGTCCATTGGAGAGTAGCACTTTCTCCTTTTGGTTAAGACGGTTTTGTTGGTCTACAATAACTGATGGAAATTGGCGCCAATATTAAAATGTAAACACTACCATGCTCCCTGAAAGAACAAAATGCTTGTATGGTCTACAGGTAGCAAACCGTGACGCTAAACTTAACGAGTCTATCATTTCTTTTCTCCAATTTTCCCTTGCAATAAAACTGTTCTGATCAGTAGTCTTTACCATTTGTTCTTTTAAGAACACCTACTACAAATGTTTCATTTGGATCGAAGTCTATGCCTGCAACTGTATATAAAAATAATTGAATTTCTTGTATTACTTCATGTATATGTGTTTAATAAAAAAAATACCCTAATTTCTTGCTTTATGTATGTAAACCTATACTGACCAGGTTTTTTCAGTTTGTAACTTTTCGCAACGAATCAGTTTAATTATAGAGCATTCGGTAGTGACGGAATAATAAGTCAGTTTTGTGGCAATCTCCGACCACTTTAACCACTACAGTCCGCAGTTAAACTTTCCGTACTATAACAGGACAATCACTCAACCAAACATCCCCCAAAAACTGCGCGAGTCCACCCTGTCCGTTACCTGGGGTCGCGCTAGGAGGCTCTGTGGGCCAGCACGAGGAACTCTTTATGTATGATCCCAGTGTTTCAAAAGAAAATGATTCTGAACGGACGTATTAAGTATAAGACACACCTAACGGTTTTGCCACAAATTCACTGCTGAATTTATTATTTAGAAAGTACAAATGTATTCTAAATTCGACGATGCACGTGCGTATAAATCAGGTGAAATAATAATGAACACCGGTACAAGAAAATTCAGTAACTAACGTCTAATGCATGTGACGTTATAGACATTAATAAGAACCAATGGCTATAAAAATGTTTCTAAAACGATGTCAGTTGCTATAAAACAACGAAATCTCTGGCACAGAGACATACTTTATGCTGTTTGGAATTTATAAATATTAAGTGCATGTGAAGATTAATACTAAGAGATTTTACACTGTTATATATGGTTTTCACACTAAGTAAAGTGTATATTCAGACACACTTTTTAAAATTTAACATGCTTCCATTAATCATTGTTTTAAAACATGCAGCAATCTTTAGCAAATGATGATTTGTTACCAAGAACCACAACAAATATGGCGTTTACTGGTAAATGTTACTGAATTTGATCCGACGCCTTCTTAAAGTTGCATTATCACGATATTATTTCGTCAAATTGATCTTTTATTTTATTGAAACTGATATAACAGTTAATCGGTGTCATTTGCGTTTTAATACGTTTCAGTTAACACAAGGTTGTAAGGTTGGAAAATGCGTCTTACTTAAAAGCATATAATACTTAAGGCTTTGATTGGTAGATCAGACTCGGTTATTCAAGCCAACCTTTGGTAAAAGTCGTAGATCACATAACGTCGTAAAGTCTACGTTTGTCTCGCTATAAAGTCGTTTCATCTCTGCAGTATTTCCGATATTTCAACGACCCGCAATCGCTCAATTCACCGTAATCAATGTACTTCAGCCATTTAGGAAAATATGGTAACGTTTCCCGTCTTGCATTTATGGGTACTTAAAGTAGTTTCTCTAAAATTATCCACAATGCCTTTGAATATCGTTGTCCATTATCTTCTCACGTTTCCAACTAGATGGCGCAATAACGGAAGGATTTTTAGAGAAGGAAACACTTTTGGCCAATAGAAGATATGTTTTTATTACAATCACACACGCTCATTTATTTTCAGTCTCCAATATGCTTCCATGTAGTCGTAATAAGATCTTCAACTTTCCTTCCAAAGGATGTTTTAAATGGAGTCGGAGTACCACCAGATTTTATTACACTAATCGGATAGTTAAACTGCTTTGTTTATCCTTTGAAATATTTATCATTTCAGTCTTCTTTGATGCCACCCCAAATTAAGAACGAATAAACAAATGTTTTGACTTAACTCACATTGGCCTTTTGTACTGCAGAAAGAAATAGTTCTTAGTTTAGAATTACATCAACTGTTAATAAGAAAACTAACTTATGTTCAAAGTAGATGACTTAAGCATAAGATAAGATACAAGATAGTATCAAATATTTAGCAGTAACGAAAATGATTTATTAAGGTTTTTCCATGTCCTTTTAAAATCTTACTGGTTTTTTCCCTAATTTTTTGCCATAAATAAATACCGATCTGCAGACAAAAGTACGCGATATATATTTTTTTTTCAACGATCTGGCCGCAAAGACTAATTTAGAATGGACATCAATGAGTCCGCAACATTTTCTACCTGTAGACACAAACCTTATTATAGACAAAATTTTTCCAGATTCAGTATAAATAGAGAACAAATGAATACAAGTATATATATAACAAGTCTCAAACAACTTGACCTCAATTTGGCAACAATTTGACGTTACTGTCAATGAACAATTCGAAAATTTGCGGGTATGAATAAAAGCCATCACCAGATTTTATTTTACATGACCTTGAAATCAAGTCGACTATCAATTTATTTTTGATTTCGTTGAATTGTTACTTATTTTAAAACATTGTTATACTTTAAATGGAAATATTTGGAAATCAATGTCAATTTGGCTGACACGGGATAACCCTGTTAAGAGTACTTAAACAATTTGCAAAATGTTGTAGCTTTTTGTACAGTTACTCTTAAAATGTCAGTATAATTATATGGACATACATACTAAGCATGTCAACAGTAAAATAAAATATTGTATATACTTTCTATAAATATTAAACAACTGCAACCTTAAACCTGTCAGACATGCGCAAAACACGTTTTCCTCTTTTATTGAAATTGATACGCAATACATTATTCGTGATTGAGTGAATGTTTGCAAAAAATTAGTAGCAGGGGTTAAATACTAAAAATTTATTATATGTCTGTATCCAATTAAAAGAAAAGATACACAGTTGTAGCAATGATTTTAAAACATTTATTTAAACATGAAGTAGAACGAGTTTTTGTGTCACACAACATTAAAATACAATTGAAGGATGCGTCTTAAATTACGAAAACGTCTTTGCGTGATGAAGAAGTATCTGCGTATACATACAGACTCACATTGGACCCATTGTGCATTGTGCACAGTAACAAAATCCCACCCTTTTATATATGATGTTGATTTATTTAAACAGTAGAAAGATGCTTGCACGGAATTTGTTATAAAAGGTCGTAAAAGGTCAGCCGATCTAACGACATCTGTGGTTTCTCAATTTTCTTTGACTTGTGATAAATAATACAAGATACAGATTGCGTGCAATATCATTTCAAAATTGAAATATTAGTAACACCAATGGTCTTAAATGTGAAATATTTAGATGAATCCTCTGAGAACTGTTCGCTTAGTGTCGCCGGCAGATGGATAAAGTGTTCCTGAAATTGATTTAATGTAAATTTATCGCCCTGGGAAGGTGGAAATTTATCTCAATGCCTAGTATATTTCATCTTTAGTCACACATGATTTTGTTGTTTGTATTTTGAAATATTTACAAGGAATATGAAATGTATATTTCGGTACTGCTCTAACTGAATATAAAAAAATCTGCCCTAATTTTAAGTCTCTCAAAATTGAACACTTATATGTCCGTAGAAGTACTGTATATATGTGCGTGTGGTCCAATTACACTTGATGCGGTTAATTCACGACACGAAAAATCCTGTTCACGTTTCTCCAACAAGAAATAAACGGGTTATTCACGACTCTCCAACATTTAAAGAATCCTTTTCACGTTTCTCCAACAAGAAATGAGCGGAAAATTCACGACTCTCCAACATTTGAAGAATCCTTTTCACGTTTCTCCAACAAGAAATAAACGGTTTATTCACAATTCTGAAACATTTAAAAAAAAAGACATTGTCTCGTTTATCCAACAAGACATGAACGGTTTATTTTGACTCGGTAACATTTGAAAAATCCTTGTCACGTTTCACCAACAAGAAATAAACAGTTTATTTACGACTTTGTAACATTTTAAAAATTCTTTTCAGGTTTCTGCAAGAAGAAATGAACGGTTTATTCACGACTCTTCAACATTTGAAAAATCCTGTTCATTTTCCCACAAGAAATTAACGGTTTATTCACGACTCTCAAACATTTAAAAAATCCTGTTCACGTTTCTCCAACAAGAAATGAGCGGAATATTCACGACTCTCCAACATTTGAAAAATCCTTTTCACGTTTCTCCAACAAGAAATAAACGGTTTATTCACGATCCTGAAACATTTGAAAAAAATCCTGTTCACGTTTTACTGCCAGAAATGAACGGTTTATTTATGACTCTCCAACATCTGAAAAATACTTTTCACGTTTGTCCAACAATAGACAGGCTTGTTGTGATACAGTCAAAAATGTTGTTTAAGCAGTTAACAGTAAAACAAAGGAATTCTATCTAAAATTCGTAGAAAAGATATAATAAAAAATAAGCCCTAAATAAGAAATTTTCTTCGATTACAAATTTATATGAGATGTATTGTGTTATGATAGCAGTAAAATATAGATAATAATTATATAGAAGATTTGCAAAAACACATTTAATTTATCCCGTTTTCATCAAAGCCGACTACAAAACAAGAAATATTTTAAAATGGCAAATGCAGTGAACTTTGTTCCGAACAAGTTCGATTAGAAATGAACAGTTATCAGTTACGGTTAAGATGACTAGGGGACATAAGAAACTGCCACAGTACCCGTGTCCAGCTACGGTGACGACAACGTGGAACGGCAGACGGAATCCGTCGTCTTTAGTAGAAAAAGTACATCAACATCGACGGTAGACTGTCAACAATAAAGAATCATCGACCAGAAAAGTTAGTATTTGTAAAAACTAGTGTAATAAATTTTTGTTAAATACATGTAATGTTTGCTTTTGTCACGTGTTTTTGAATTTTATTTTATGAAAGTATTGATTTTAAGTTTTATTTCGTAAAACCCTTGGCTGTAAGTACATTAAATTTCAATCTGCATGACCGATGTTTCTAAGCAAGATAAAAAACTTCAAAGTTCGGATCCTATCTAATATTTTTAAAAAATCGTGTTGTATTGTTCTATGTCAAGAGCACCAAATGTAAGTTATATGTCCACTTAAATTTGTTATGTTAAAATTAGTCAAATTTGGAGACAATAAAAATGTAAAGGAACTTAAAATATTATTTCTCAAGTTAAAATAAGAAAAAATATAGTATATATAGCTTTTGAAAACTAAAGTGTTTTCACTCTTTGGTAACAAACACAAATCTTACTTCTTATACAAAGTCGCATACTGGATTGGTTTATAGATTTTGTAGAAAAAACAACAACTGGCCAATCCCAACAATGTATCGGCTTAATGACATGAATTTAAGTCCCATCGGAATCTCAAAAATCAGTATTGACAGAGACGAATAATATATCTCTGGTAATTTAAATGCCCAGATTGATTTAAAAATATCTTTAATATGAAGAATGTTATAATAAACAAAGGCTTCTGTGGTAAGCCTTGACATTGTTGACCTAATATTTAACCCTTTTCGGACTACTGAGTATAAAAAAGATTTAGTCAGAGTGAATGAACATCAATGCGACTGACCAGGGACGTGTATGGGTATGGTCATGTTACTGACCAGGAACATGTTTATGTATGGTAATGTGACTGACCAAGAACGTGTATATAGGTATGGTAATGTGACTGGCCATGGCCGTGTATAGGTATGGTAATGTGACTGGCCATGGCCGTGTATAGGTATGGTAATGTGACTGGCCATGGCCGTATATAGGTATGGTAAAGTGACTGACCAGGAACGTATATAGGTATGGTCATGTGACGTACTATGGACGTGTATGGGTATTGTCATGTGACTGACCACGGACTTCTATAGGTATGGTAATGTGACTGACCACGGACGTGTATAGGTATGGTAAAGTGACTGACCAGGAACGTATATAGGTATGGTCATGTGACGTACTATGGACGTGTATGGGTATTGTCATGTGACTGACCACGGACTTCTATAGGTATGGTAATGTGACTGACCACGGACGTGTATAGGTATGGTAAAGTGACTGACCAGGAACGTATATAGGTATGGTCATGTGACGTACTATGGACGTGTATGGGTATGGTCATGTGACTGACCACGGACTTCTATAGGTATGGTAATGTGACTGACCACGGACGTGTATAGGTATGGTAATGTGACTGACCACGGACGTGTATATAGGTATGGTCATGTGACTGACCACGGACGTGTATATAGGTATGATCATGTGACTGACAATAAACGTATATAGGTATGGTCATGTGACTGACCAGGAACCTGTATAAAGGTATGCTAATGTGACTGACCACGGACGTGTATATAGGTATGGTCATGTGACTGACCACGGACGTGTATATAGGTATGATCATGTGACTCACCACGGACGTGTATAAAGGTATGTTCATGTGACTTACCAGGAACGTGTTTATTATCGCCGCCCAGGAGGGCGGCGATATATTTGTATTCACTTTCGTTGCTAACGATGGATAAAGGAGAACATATTTTTAAGTACACTTAGTTACCATAAATGAACAGAATGTTGTTACAAGAATTTTAATAATTTAACTTGAGTGAAAAATAAAGATGGTGTATGAGGTTCGACTTCAAAATTGCTTTTGTGATATCAAAGTTTCGTGTAATAATAACTTTTTTAGTATTCTATTTACGGAAATTAATAACACAGGGAGACCATTTTTATCCTGGTACTAAGTCTTTCGTTGATAGCTCTATCGACGAGCGTAGCTTTGTAAAATCGGAAACCAGAATAAAAGGCTATTTTGTGTAGACAATGCCGGAGTATGCCCATAATTGTAAGATTAAATAAATTTTATGTCAATAATTTAATTGAACCACATGAATATTAGTTTTAATTCAAGTATATTTATGATTTATTATATGACAAAAGATTATATGTGCACAAATTTAGAAAATGGCAATTGAAACTAGCCACAACAGCAGGGCTTAGCTTTACATAGAAACTTATGGGGAATAAGTTCAAATGCCTTGTTTTTAGCAATCACTTTGACAAATGCGTGCAGAATGTAGAATAAATCGGCGGCGAACTGATGCTTTGCATCAAAAGTTTTCTTGTAGGTATGTTAATGTGACTGACCATGAAAGTGTATAGGTATGGTCATGTGACTGACCATGAAAGTGTATAGGTATGGTCATGTGACTGACCAGGAACCTGTATAAAGGTATGCTAATGTGACTGACCACGGACGTGTATATAGGTATGGTCATGTGACTGACCACGGACGTGTATATAGGTATGGTCATGTGACTGACCAGGAACGTGTATAGGTATGGTCATGTGACACACCAGGAACGTGTATAGGTATGGTCATGTGACTGACCAGGAACGTCTATATAGGTATGGTCATGTGACTGACCACGGACGTGTATATAGGTATGGTCATGTGACTGACCACGGACGTGTATATATAGGTATGGTAAAGTGACTGATCACGGACGTGTATATAGGTAATGTCACTGACCATGAACTTGTTTATAGGTATGATCATGTTACTGACCACGGACATGTACTGGTATGGTAATGTGACTGACTGTCCATGAAAGTATATGGGTTGTGTAATGTGACTGACGACGAACGTGTATATAGGTATGGTCATGTGACTGATCACGGACGTGTATATAGGTATTGTCATGTGACTGACCAGGAACTTATATAGGTATGGTAATGTGACTGACTACGGACGTGTATATAGGTATGGTAGTGTGACTGATCACGGACGTGTAAATAGGTATGGTCATGTGACTGACCACGGACGTGTATATAGGTATGGTCATGTGACTGACCAGGAACGTGTATATAGGTATGGTCATGTGACTGACTACAGACGTGTATATAGGTATGGTCATGTGACTGATCACGGACGTGTATATAGGTATGGTCATGTGACTGACCACGGACGTGTATAGGTATGGTAAAGTGACTGATCACGGACGTGTATAAAGTTATGGTAATGTGACTGATCACGGACGTGTATATATGTACTGTAATGTGACTGTCCATGAAAGTATATGGGTTTGGTAATGTGACTGACGACGAACGTGTATATAGGTATGGTCATGTGACTGACCACGGACGTGTATATAGGTATGGCAATGTGACTGACCAGGAACGTCTATATAGGTATGGTCATGAGACTGACCACGGACGTGTATAGGTTTGGTAATGTGACTGACCACGGACGTGTTTAGGTATGGTCATGTGACTGATCACGGACGTGTATATAGGTATTGTCATGTGACTGACTACGGACGTGTATATAGGTATGGTAATGTGACTGACTACGGACGTGTATATAGGTATGGTCATGTGACTGACTACAGTGTATATGTATGGTAGTGTGACTGATCACGGACGTGTATATATGTACGGTAATGTGACTGTCCATGAAAGTATATGGGTTTGGTAATGTGACTGACGACGAACGTGTATATAGGTATGGTCATGTGACTGACCACGGACGTGTATATAGATATGGCACTGTGACTGACCAGGAACGTCTATATAGGTATGGTCATGAGACTGACCACGGACGTGTATAGGTTTGGTAATGTGACTGACCACGGACGTGTATAGGTATGGTAATGTGACTGACGAGGAACGTCTATATAGGTATGGTAATGTGACTGACCACGGACGTGTATATAGGTATGGTCATGTGACTGACCACGGACGTGTATATAGGTATGGTCATGTGACTGACCACGGACGTGTATATAGGTATGGTCATGTGACTGATCACAGACGTGTATATAGGTATGGTCATGTGACTGACCACGGACGTGTATATAGGTATGGCAATGTGACTGACCAGGAACGTCTATATAGGTATATATGGTCATGTGACTGACCACGGACGTGTATATAGGTATGGTCAAGTGTCTCACCACGGACGTGGTATATAGATATGGTCATTCTACTGACCAGGAACGTGTATAGGTATGGTCATGTGACTGACCAGGAACGTATATATAGGTATGATCATGTGACTGACCAGGAACGTCTATATAGGTATGGTCATGTGACTGACCACGGACGTGTATATAGGTATGGTCATGTGACTGACCACGGACGTGTATATATAGGTATGGTAAAGTGACTGATCACGGACGTGTATATAGGTAATGTCACTGACCATGAACTTGTTTATAGGTATGATCATGTTACTGACCACGGACATGTATATAGGTATGGTCATGTGACTGATCACAGACGTGTATATAGGTATGGTCATGTGACTGACCACGGACGTGTATATAGGTATGGGAATGTAACTGACCAGGAACGTCTATATAGGTATATATGGTCATGTGACTGACCACGGACGTGTATAGGTATGGTAATGTGACTGACCACGGACGTGTATATAGGTATGGTGATGTGACTGACCAGGAACGTGTTTATAGGTATGGTCATGTGACTGACCACGGTCCTGTATTTAGGTATGGTCAAGTGACTGACCACTGACGGATATATAGTTATGGTCATGTGACTGATCACGGACGTGTATATAGGTTTGGTCATGTGACTCACCACGGACGTGTATATAGGTATGGTCATTTCACTGACCAGGAACGTGTATAGGTATGGTCATGTGACTGACCAGGAACGTATATATAGGTATGGTCATGTGACTGACCAGGAACGTCTTTATACGTATGGTCATGTGACTCACTAAGGACATGTATATAGGTTTCGTAATGTGACAGACCAGGAACGTCTATATAGGTATGGTCATGTGACTGACCACGGACGTGTATAGGTATGGTCATGTGACTGACCACGGACTTGTATATAGGTATGGTCATGTGACTGACTACAGACGTGTATATAGGTATGGTCATGTGACTGACCACGGACGTGTATAGGTATGGTAAAGTGACTGATCACGGACGTGTATAGGTATGGTCATGTGAATGACTACAGACGTGTATGTAGGTATGGTAAAGTGACTGATCACGGACGTGTATATAGGTATGGTCATGTGACTGATCACGGACGTGTATAGGTATAGTAATGTGACTGACCACGGACGTGAATAGGTATAGTAATGTGACTGATCACGGACGTGTATATAGGTATGGTCATGTGACTGATCACGGGCGTGTATAGGTATAGTAATGTGACTGATCACGGGCGTGTATAGGTATGGTAATGTGACTGACCGCGGACGTGTATATAGGTATGGTCATGTGACTGTCCATGAAAGTATATGGGTTTGGTAATGTGACTGACGACGAACGTGTATATAGGTATGGTCATGTGACTGATCACGGACGTGTATATAGGTATTGTCATGTGACTGACCAGGAACTTATATAGGTATGGCAATGTGACTGACCAGGAACGTGTATATAGGTATGGTCATGTGACTGACCACGGACGTGTATATAGGTATGGTAATGTGAATGACCAGGAACGTGTATAAAGGTATGGTCATGTGACTGACCACGGACGTGTATATAGGTATCATGTGACTGACCACGGACGTGTATATAGATATGGTCATGTGACTGACCACGGACGTGTATAGGTATGGTAAAGTGACTGATCACGGACGTGTATAGGTATGGTCATGTGACTGACCACGGACGTGTATATAGGTATGGTCATGTGACTGACCACGGACGTGTAAAGGTATGGTAAAGTGATTGATCACGGACGTGTATATAGGTATGGTCATGTGACTGACTACAAACGTGTATATGTATGGTAATGTGACTGATCACGGACGTGTATATAGGTATGGTCATGTGAATGACTACAGACGTGTATATAGGTATGGTCATGTGACTGACTATGGACGTGTATAGGTATAGTAATGTGACTGACCATGAACGTGTATATAGGTATGGTCATGTGACTGACCACGGACGTGTATAGGTATGGTAATGTGACGGACCATGAACGTGTATATGTATGGTAATGTGTCTCTCCATGGCCGTGTATATAGGTATGGTCATGTGACTGACTACAGACGTGTATATAGGTATGGTCATGTGACTGACCACGGACGTGTATAGGTATATTAAAGTGACTGATCACGGACGTGTATATAGGTATGGTCATGTGACTGATCACGGACGTGTATAGGTATGGTAAAGTGACTGATCACGGACGTGTATATAGGTATGGTCATGTGACTGTCCATGAAAGTATATGGGTTTGGTAATGTGACTGACGACGAAGGTGTGTATAGGTATGGTAATGTGACTGACCAAGAACGTGTATATAGGTATGGTCATTTGACTGACCACGGACATGTATATAGGTATGGTCATGTGACTGACCAGGAACGTGTTTATAGGTATGGTCATGTGACTGACCACGGTCCTGTATTTAGGTATGGTCAAGTGACTGACCACTGACGGATATATAGTTATGGTCATGTGACTGACCAAGAACGTGTATAGGTATAGTAATGTGACTGACCACGGACGTGTATAGGTATGGTAATGTGACTGACCACGGACGTGTATATAGGTATGGTCATGTGACTGTCCATGAAAGTATATGGGTTTGGTAATGTGACTGACGACGAAGGTGTGTATAGGTATGGTAATGTGACTGACCAAGAACGTGTATATAGGTATGGTCATGTGACTGACCACGGACATGTATATAGGTATGGTGATGTGACTGACCAGGAACGTGTTTATAGGTATGGTCATGTGACTGACCACGGTCCTGTATTTAGGTATGGTCAAGTGACTGACCACTGACGGATATATAGTTATGGTCATGTGACTGATCACGGACGTGTATATAGGTTTGGTCATGTGACTCACCACGGACGTGTATATAGGTATGGTCATTTCACTGACCAGGAACGTGTATAGGTATGGTCATGTGACTGACCAGGAACGTATATATAGGTATGGTCATGTGACTGACCAGGAACTTCTTTATACGTATGGTCATGTGACTCACTAAGGACATGTATATAGGTTTCGTAATGTGACAGACCAGGAACGTCTATATAGGTATGGTCATGTGACTGACCACGGACGTGTATAGGTATGGTCATGTGACTGACCACGGACTTGTATATAGGTATGGTCATGTGACTGACTACAGACGTGTATATAGGTATGGTCATGTGACTGACCACGGACGTGTATAGGTATGGTAAAGTGACTGATCACGGACGTGTATAGGTATGGTCATGTGACTGACCACGGACGTGTATAGGTATGGTAAAGTGACTGATCACGGACGTGTATATAGGTATGGTCATGTGACTGATCACGGGCGTGTATGGGTATAGTAATGTGACTGACCACGGACGTGAATAGGTATGGTAATGTGACTGACCGCGGACGTGTATATAGGTATGGTCATGTGGCTGTCCATGAAAGTATATGGGTTTGGTAATGTGACTGACGACGAACGTGTGTATAGGTATGGTAATGTGACTGACCAGGAACGTGTATATAGGTATGGTCATGTGACTGACCACGGACGTGTATATAGGTACGGTAATGTGAATGACCAGGAACGTGTATAAAGGTATGGTCATGTGACTGACCACGGACGTGTATATAGGTATGGTCATGTGACTGACCACGGACGTGTATATAGATATGGTCATGTGACTGACCACGGACGTGTATAGGTATGGTAAAGTGACTGATCACGGACGTGTATAGGTATGGTCATGTGACTGACTACAAACGTGTATATGTATGGTAATGTGACTGATCACGGACGTGTATATATGTATGGTCATGTGACTGACCACGGACGTGTATATAGGTATGGTAATGGGAATGACCAGGAACGTGTATAAAGGTATGGTCATGTGACTGACCACAGACGTGTATATAGGTATGGTCATGTGACTGACCAAGGACGTGTATAGGTATGGTAAAGTGACTGATCACAGACGTGTATATAGGTATGGTCATGTGACTGATCACGTCGTGTATAGGTATAGTAATGTGACTGACCACGGACGTGAATAGGTATAGTAATGTGACTGATCACGGACGTGTATATATGTATGGTCATGTGACTGACCACGGACGTGTATATAGGTATGGTAATGTGAATGACCAGGAACGTGTATAAAGGTATGGTCATGTGACTGACCACGGACGTGTATATAGGTATGGTCATGTGACTGACCACGGACGTGTATATAGATATGGTCATGTGACTGACCACGGACGTGTATAGGTATGGTAAAGTGACTGATCACGGACGTGTATAGGTATGGTCATGTGACTGACTACAAACGTGTATATGTATGGTAATGTGACTGATCACGGACGTGTATATATGTATGGTCATGTGAATGACTACAGACGTGTATATAGGTATTGTCATGTGACTGACCACGGACGTGTATAGGTATGGTAATGTGACTGATCACGGACGTGTATATATGTATGGTCATGTGACTGACTAAGGACGTGTATAGGTATAGTAATGTGGCTGACCATGAACGTGAATATAGGTATGGTCATGTGACTGACCGCGGACGTGTATAGGTATGGTAATTTGACGGACCATGAACGTGTATATGTATGGTAATGTGACTGGCCATGGCCGTGTATATAGGTATGGTCATGTGACTGACTACAGACGTGTATATAGGTATGGTCATGTGACTGATCACGGGCGTGTATAGGTATAGTAATGTGACTGACCACGGACGTGTATAGGTATGGTAATGTGACTGACCACGGACGTGTATATAGGTATGGTCATGTGACTGTCCATGAAAGTATATGGGTTTGGTAATGAACGAACTTGTGTATAGTTATGGTCATGTGACTGATCACGGGCGTGTAAAGGTATGGTCATGTGACTGACCACGGACGTGTATATAGGTATGGTAATGTGACTGACCACGGACGTGTATATAGGTATGGTCATGTGACTGATCACGGACGTGTATATAGGTATGGTCATGTGACTGACTACGGACGTGTATATAAGTATGGTCATGTGACTGATCACGGACGTGTATATAGGTATGGTCAAGTGACTCACCAAGGACGTGGTATATAGGTATGGTCATTCTACTGACCAGGAACGTGTATATGTATGGTCATGTGACTGACCAGGAACGTATATATAGGTATGGTCATGTGACTGACCAGGAACGTCTATATAGGTATGGTCATGTGACTGACCACGGACGTGTATATAGGTATGGTCATGTGACTGATCTCGGACGTGTATATAGGTATTGTCATGTGACTGACCAGGAACTTATATAGTTATGGTAATGTGACTGACTACGGACGTGTATATAGGTATGGTAGTGTGACTGATCACGGACGTGTATATAGGTATGGTCATGTGACTGACCACGGACGTGTATATAGGTATGGTCATGTGACTGACCAGGAACGTGTATATAGGTATGGTCATGTGACTGACCACGGACGTGTATAGGTATGGTAAAGTGACTGATCACGGACGTGTATAAAGTTATGGTCATGTGACTGATCACGGACGTGTATATAGGTATTGTCATGTGACTGACTACGGACGTGTATATAGGTATGGTAATGTGACTGACTACGGACGTGTATATAGGTATGGTCATGTGACTGACTACAGTGTATATGTATGGTAGTGTGACTGATCACGGACGTGTATATATGTACGGTAATGTGACTGTCCATGAAAGTATATGGGTTTGGTAATGTGACTGACGACGAACGTGTATATAGGTATGGTCATGTGACTGACCACGGACGTGTATATAGATATGGCAATGTGACTGACCAGGAACGTCTATATAGGTATGGTCATGAGACTGACCACGGACGTGTATAGGTTTGGTAATGTGACTGACCACGGACGTGTATAGGTATGGTAATGTGACTGACGAGGAACGTCTATATAGGTATGGTAATGTGACTGACCACGGACGTGTATATAGGTATGGTCATGTGACTGACCACGGACGTGTATATAGGTATGGTCATGTGACTGACCACGGACGTGTATATAGGTATGGTCATGTGACTGATCACAGACGTGTATATAGGTATGGTCATGTGACTGACCACGGACGTGTATATAGGTATGGCAATGTGACTGACCAGGAACGTCTATATAGGTATATATGGTCATGTGACTGACCACGGACGTGTATATAGGTATGGTCAAGTGTCTCACCACGGACGTGGTATATAGGTATGGTCATTCTACTGACCAGGAACGTGTATAGGTATGGTCATGTGACTGACCAGGAACGTATATATAGGTATGATCATGTGACTGACCAGGAACGTCTATATAGGTATGGTCATGTGACTGACCACGGACGTGTATATAGGTATGGTCATGTGACTGACCACGGACGTGTATATATAGGTATGGTAAAGTGACTGATCACGGACGTGTATATAGGTAATGTCACTGACCATGAACTTGTTTATAGGTATGATCATGTTACTGACCACGGACATGTACTGGTATGGTAATGTGACTGACTGTCCATGAAAGTATATGGGTTTGGTAATGTGACTGACGACGAACGTGTATATAGGTATGGTCATGTGACTGATCACGGACGTGTATATAGGTATTGTCATGTGACTGACCAGGAACTTATATAGGTATGGTAATGTGACTGACTACGGACGTGTATATAGGTATGGTAGTGTGACTGATCACGGACGTGTATATAGGTATGGTCATGTGACTGACCACGGACGTGTATATAGGTATGGTCATGTGACTGACCAGGAACGTGTATATAGGTATGGTCATGTGACTGACTACAGACGTGTATATAGGTATGGTCATGTGACTGATCACGGACGTGTATATAGGTATGGTCATGTGACTGACCACGGACGTGTATAGGTATGGTAAAGTGACTGATCACGGACGTGTATAAAGTTATGGTCATGTGACTGATCACGGACGTGTATATAGGTATTGTCATGTGACTGACCAGGAACGTATATAGGTATGGTAATGTGACTGACTACGGACGTGTATATAGGTATGGTCATGTGACTGACTACAGTGTATATGTATGGTAGTGTGACTGATCACGGACGTGTATATATGTACGGTAATGTGACTGTCCATGAAAGTATATGGGTTTGGTAATGTGACTGACGACGAACGTGTATATAGGTATGGTCATGTGACTGACCACGGACGTGTATATAGGTATGGCAATGTGACTGACCAGGAACGTCTATATAGGTATGGTCATGAGACTGACCACGGACGTGTATAGGTTTGGTAATGTGACTGACCACGGACGTGTTTAGGTATGGTCATGTGACTGACCAGGAACGTGTATATAGGTATGGTAATGTGACTGACCAGGAACGTCAATATAGGTATGGTAATGTGACTGACCACGGACGTGTATATAGGTATGGTCATGTGACTGACCACGGACGTGTATATAGGTATGGTCATGTGACTGACCACGGACGTGTATATAGGTATGGTCATGTGACTGATCACAGACGTGTATATAGGTATGGTCATGTGACTGACCACGGACGTGTATATAGGTATGGGAATGTAACTGACCAGGAACGTCTATATAGGTATATATGGTCATGTGACTGACCACGGACGTGTATAGGTATGGTAATGTGACTGACCACGGACGTGTATAGGTATGGTCATTTGACTGACCAGGAACGTGTATATAAGTATGGTAATGTGACTGACCAGGAACGTCTATATAGGTATGGTAATGTGACTGACCACGGACGTGTATATAGGTATGGTCATGTGACTGACCACGGACGTGTATATAGGTATGGTCATGTGACTGACCACGGACGTGTATATAGGTATGGTCATGTGACTGATCACAGACGTGTATATAGGTATGGTCATGTGACTGACCACGGGCGTGTATAGGTATGGTAATGTGACTGACAATGAGCGTGTATAAAGGTATGGTCATGTGACTAACCTCGGAGGTGTATATGTATGGTAATGTGACTGACCATGAAAGTGAATAGGTATAGTAAGGTGACCGACCATGAGCGTGTATGGGTATGGTCATGTGACTGACCACGGACGTGTATATGTATGATTATGTGACTGACTATGAACGAGTATAGGTATGTTCCAGAAGACTAAACAAATCGATTAGTTTTATAATTTGGCATTATTGTACTCAGCAAAGTGCAGATCGAATATCATAACACCATTGTTAACACGGTCAGTCTCAATGTGCCGATCGAATATCAGAAGACCATTTTAACACTTTCAGTCTCAATCGCTACCATGATCGCCGGCAGAAAATGGAGCTTGTCTGGCTAATACTTAGAAAGTATCATTTTATTGAAAATTACTTCATATTGTATTCACGAAAAAATATACTTTATTTTGGTCTTTCATTAAAATATATTTCTTCTGAAAAAAAATAGATACCAAATTTTCCAGAAGAAAATTTTATATTTCATTAATACTTGTGTCTTCTATTGATTATTAAAGTTACTGGTTCAACCCGTCCGAGTACGGTGTGAGTTCATTTTAATTAACATGTTCGTGTTTCGTTAAGAACATAAATGTAAATTAGAATTGCTTTAAACTTATCTATTTTGTTCTTAATTAGATCGATCAAGTTACTTTAAAAGTTGTTTAATTTTTGACACTTCTATTTAAACATTGTTTGAAGTATTGGGTATTATCTATTCCTTTTCTATACTACATATATGACTGGCCTTGTGAAGGAACGGAACGACTTTTACGGTCATATCATTGTCTTTCATCTGAAATGAAATGTTTGTTTAATGAAGCTAGGGAGATTAAATCAGAATCCTTCGACGATAATAACAAACTGAGGAATTGGTAATTCTTTGTTTTTTGTTCTAAACCAATTGACTTGTTAACATTTCGATATTTGACCAAGAATGTATTTCTTTTATTGTATTGTTTTCTAAATTCATTTCCATCAAAGAGATCTTTTTTAACAAGATGAAAAAACTCATATTATTGTTAGGACAATATATATAGAAGCGATACCATCATTGAAGTCTCGATTCGTTGCTTTACAACAAAGTGGGCCATTTCTCTATTGACATGACGTCATATAACAAACGATTAGTACTGATAGCAGTGACACAGGTGCCGGGCTTTCATTGCGCTCGTGGACGCCCAAACAATGCATGAATAGAGTTCTGTTAACACTAAGAGATTTATCTATGTAATCTATACCACCCAATGAAATCCGAACGGTTTAATCCACAGTCACTCAATTGAATAAATATATCGACTTGTCGTACTGTTGGAATTCTAAATAGCCACCAGGTGGCGCATTTATTTGAAAGTTTATAACTCAAGTATTTTGCCTTTTGAAATGTATCTCCTACACAAATTTAAACATAATGTGTAACTACAAAGGAGTGATTTGAAATATAATAGTTATAGTATTTGCATTCTAGTGTCCTTCGTTATCATTGGTGTATGCCGGTGGTTTCCTAATTCTATTGTCAGAAACTGGATACGACCAATTTAGGTTTATTGCTTTACTTGTACTCGGTCATTTATTTTATCTAATTGACAGTAACTATTTATGTCAAAAAGTTGTTTTTGTGAGTATATCATGACCAACATCGATCAGAACTATTGATTGTTCGATCCGTTTTGAAAACCAACCCAGCAATAATTCTTAAATCTGACAACAAAGACAAAGAAATAACAGATTAACGTACATACAATATCCTTGATTCAAGGCTTGAAATAGTTTTTGAAAAGATATTTAAAATGTGTACCATGAAAATTTTGTCGTGTTAAGGACATGGTTTCTATTGTTTTAATAGAGTCAAATGTGTTGCTCCTTTTCACAATTAGCATCAAGGCTGTATATTTTAATAATTTGCAGGATGATTACAATTGATATTCTAGGACCATGCTGGGAGGGTCTCAGTGCTCGACCCACAGAGCTGCCCAGCGCGTGTCCAGTTGGCGGATAGGGGAGGCCCGCTGGTTGGGGCTGTCAGGTCATAATACGAAAACCATGGCTGCGAACCGGAGGGGGACGTGTTTGCGGATTGCCACGCTCCTTTTACGATAGGACCCCTTTTGTAGATTTCGAAAAAGAGTAGGCTCGTTGTAGCCGCAACCAAAGGCTAAATTACCACCACCTCCCTTACCCATACCCCATATTTTTCCAGTGGCATTCACACTTTTTGTCCTTTGGTCCATCTTCCCCGAATTGTTTTATTGTTTGTAAACTTGTTCTCGTCCTGAATATAGCTGCAATACTGCTGGCCTGGACATCTAATCAATACAGTTTGTATTCGATCCCAAAGCAGCATTATGCCTGTTGTACAATATAAAAACCCGAGAAATTATTGCCTCAAGTTTTGTTTAATTTAAGTTGGCATTCTACAGTTTTCCATGTTCCTTCTATAAGGTTATGTTCACAGAAAGCTAAGTACTACAGATGCAAAACCAGAATTAAAAGTAAATATTGCGGAAACCAAAATTAAAGCAAAACGTCTTGCTATCTTCTATCTAATAATCGTACACCTGTCTAATAATGAAATCATCTTTGCATTTAGGTTATCCAAAAGGAGACGGGGTAGGGTTATACTTCAAAAAGGGGCCTCGGTGGCCGAGTGGTCAAGGTAGTTCGTCTACTATTGATCACGTGGTCTGTCAACACTGAGATTGCGGGTTCGATTCTCACTGCAGGCAGGGTGTACTCGACTCCAATCTTAATTGACAAGGATTGCCAGTTTCCCTACCGCAGGTCGGGGGTTCTTTCCGGGTACTCCGGCTTCCTCCCCCAATAAAAACTGGACGCTATGAAATAGCTGAAAAATTGCTGAAAGTGGCGTTAAACCACCATTCAAACAAACAATATACTTCAAAAAAAAGAATGATTTAACAGTTAGTGTGCTCAGCCCATGTGAGGTAACGGCCAAAAGAAGTTATACAAATTGTACTAACCGTTATTCTTATAAGATGTCAAAATTAATTGTTGTCATTGAAGTCATTCCTAATTTTATCTTAAGCATGGCTTTCTCATTTCACATGGTTATGGATAGTCTTCAGCTGCCTACTTTATTTCTATCTTATACACACAATTTAATTTCAGCTATTAAAGTCAATTGAGCAGTGAAATCCGCCGTGGATGTCTTGTTTAAGGTTACAATTTGTCTTTGTTTTCGTCATCACCTGTTTAAATTTACCTTGTTTGGGATATCTTTAAAGCACCATTTCATCCTTATTCTTCCTCGCGAAAGTTTAATGTGTTAAAGAGGTTTATTAAACAAATTAGATTTTATCTTATTTATTCAAAATCAACAACATGGCCTTAGCTGCATTTATACGCGAGTATGCTCTAAATACACATGATTTTGACAACAATCTGCAATCCGTCCCTGCAATTAATAAACTGTCAATTTTCAGTACTAAAATAAAGCATATTGGAACTCTCCAAAATGTACAATTGTTTTCAAAATTTCCGAGGAGAAGGCCATGCCCCGAACCCCCTAGTCATTTTGTGAATCCACAATGTAACTAGTCTAGCTACGCCCCTGAACAATTGTATTAACATTGAGCAATATGATTACTGATGATAGTTAAATGATAATTGATATAATATTATTAAATCAATATCGTCGTCACATGCTGTTACTGCCGCCGTCACCCGGTCTCATGCTGCTACTTATCGCCGTCACCGGTCTTGTGTTGCTACTGATCGCCGTCACTCGGTCTTGTGTTGCTACTGATCGCCGTCCCCCGGTCTCATGCTGCTACCGATCGCCGTCACCCGGTCTCGTGCTGCTTCTGATCGCCGTCCCCCGGTCTCATGTTGCTACTGATCGCCGTCCCCCGGTCTCATGCTGCTACCGATCGCCGTCACCCGGTCTCATGTTGCTACTGATCGCCGTCACCCGGTTGCTACTGGTCGCCGTCACTCGGTCTCATGCTGCTACTGATCGCCTTCACCCGGTCTCATGCTGCTACTGATCGCCGTCGTCATGTCTTATGCTGCTACTAATCGCCGTCACCCGGTCTCATGATGATACTGATCGCCGACATCCGGTCTCATGCTGTTACTGATCGCCGTCACCCAGTCTCATGCTGCTACTGATCGCCGTAACCCGTTCTCATGTTACTACTGATCGCCGTCACTGGGTTTCGTGTTGCTACTGATCGCCGTCACCCGGTCTCATGCTGCTACTGATCGCCGTCACCAAGTTTTAATGCTGCTACTAATCGCTGACACCCGGTCTTATGATGATACTGATCGCCGACATCCGGTCTCATGCTGCTACAGATCGCCGTAACCCGTTCTCATGTTGCTACTTATCGCCGTCACTCGGTTTCGTGTTGCTACTGATCGCCCTCGACCGGCTTCATTCTGCTACTGATCGCCGTAACCGGTTTTCATGTTGCTACTGATCGCCGTTACTCGGTTTCGTGTTGCTACTAATCGCCGTCACTCGGTCTCGTGTTGCTACTGATCGCCGTAACTCGGTCTCGTGTTGCTACTGATCGCCGTCACCCGGTCGCATGCTGCTACTGATCGCCGTCACCCGGTCTCATGTTGCTACTGATCGCCGTCACTCGGTCTCGTGTTGCTTCTGATCGCCGTCACCCGGTCTCATGCTGCTACTGATCGCCGTCACTCGGTTTCGTGTTGCTACTGATCTCCGTCATCTCGTCCAATGCTCCTACTGACCCACCCACTTACCTTCCATTATTTGTTACAGTTTATGGTAGATATGCACGAGTAAATTTGACTGAGTGATAAATTTAGTATTTGCCTAATAGGCTAATATCCATCGAGCAATATTAAAGCTATATTCAGAACCAGTACAACTTTGTAAACAATAAATGGTCGGGGACTATCTCTTCTCACGGTACTCACAATGGACTGCGGTCAGGCATTTCGTATTTAGACCAGACAACCAAGTAAAAACAAGAGGGTCTGTTCTGTAAAAGCATTTCTATAAAAGCATTTCCAAGGACACACTGGGTCTTGCACTGGAACCTTCACGTTATGGTCCCAGTGAATCAATTTAATTTGAAAACTTGAATATAAAAAGATTTAAATGCATTGATATAAAATTTGCACATTTTAGCTCATTTTTTGATTGATTGATTGATTAATGGTGTTTAACGCCCGAGCAGCATTATTTCAGCTATATTCAGGCGATGAACATGAAATGGATGATAAAAATGAACATGAAATGATGATGAATGAAAATGGGATGGGACATAAGAAAAAATTGGGGTAACGGATTTTAGATTGCCACTGGCAAATGGGAGGATGGATAGGGTCGGGCCATTCAGCCTCCTGTAGCGGGATCGAAATCCCTACTCATAGCGAATACTACAGCAGCGTTCTTTAACGTGCGAGGAACGTGGCATTTTCCCCCAACACGGTGCACTAATATGGTTTGCGGTCAGGTTTTCCGTATTATGGCCTGACAACCCCAGCTTGCCAGGGGTACCCCATTCAACCACCTGGGGCACACATCCCAGTCGGTCTTTAGGCAAACCGACCTGACACGCCGGTCAGGGTGCTGGGCGCTATTTAGTCGCCTTTTACGACAAGCTAGCGCGACTGTGGTCTATTCTTTTGGCCACCCGGATCCCGCACGGGGCCTCATTTCTTGAATACACGATTATTATTATTAATTAAAATGCCGCTAAATTCCATATATTTAAGTACAAAAACAAACAAATTTTTTTCGACAAACAATGGAGAAAACCTTCAAAGTCAACATTTGTAAGTTAAAGTTGTTGAATATGATGTACCGTGTTGGGAAAATGTCGAGCATCTTAGGTGTAGATGATTTCCTACTATTGATCATCGACACTGGCATTAGGTTTCCGGTTGCAAGATAAACTCTTCCTATCGTATTCATATTAATCGTCGGTTTCAGTATAAAAAAAAATCCATTTCTTAATAGGAGTGCGAAACTCAATAAACACGTTATACGTAACTAACTTCTATTATATCCGGACCAACGCATACCACAGTGAGACGGCATCTGCTAAACGTCACCCGAGATCATGTCAGGGCCGACGATTTTGAAAACAACAGTCAATCAAAAACAAACATTTGCATTCGGGGACCATATTGGATGTGCGCGCGCCACAAAGGCAGGACATGTTATAGACCTATCACGCGTCATACCTATAAAGTTAAATTGCATTTAACTTACAGCTTCAGATACAAATTTTAAAATTTAACATGTTTACGTTTTTAATTCAACTCCTTTTTAATCATTAATAATGCTAAAGAAGTGCTGCTGCCGGTGATCAGTTCCTCTAGCAAAATGAAGTATCATTCTGAAGCTACCGTTACTTGTAATGGTTAATATCAAAGCAAAGTTTGGCGTCTACAGGATTACCAAGGCTGTCTCGGCCATTCATTTATAAATGATAGCCTCCATTAAAAAGAAACGATTTTGTCACGTTCGTTCACCTGTAGTCAGTCAGTGACATTATTTATTTTAAATAATTGGAGGTATTTTCTCACCTAAACTGTCAATCAAATGCCCATAAAACACAATAAATGTAATTAAAGAAGGGTTGAACTATTCCAATAACATTCACATACAGACTCCCTATTTGTGGATATTTAAAAACTTTTGTTAACTTGTTAATATTTAATCAAATACTACTTTTTATTTGAATCGTAGAACTACTTAAGGCAATGTCCGAATTAAAATTTACTTTTTCAAATTTTTATAACAGTATATTTATGTAAAATATGTAATTCCTTTATATTTGTACTACTATCTGTGTCGCGCATTTTTCTTTGGAACAACCTCTTGACGTGTCGTGCATGTTGTATACTGTTAACGAAGTTGCGCACAAGTGAGCGCATGTTAAAATGGAAACGAAACAATACTGTGATGTCATCTAAAAGTTGCACTGATTAAACTGTACATCTACGCTGAGCTGACTCTTCGTGTTTAGAACCAAAAAATACCAACCCTGAGGCATTTGGTTGGCTTTCGGCCGACCATCGAACCCACTAAAATTCGTTACTATACAAGGTTCATAAAAGCACCACAAATGACATTATTTTACAAAATAGGACCAGAAAATAATTTCACGTTTGTTAGCACAAATGCCCTATACTTTGATCCGCAATTAAAGGTTTAAATGTATTTCGAGATACGATTGTATATCAATTCTCTTTGTGAATTATAAGATCCGCAGAGAATGATTTTATCCAAAAAATGTTCATGATGGGTAAATTTTATGGTTATTTTGCACAAACCAAAGCATTTTGACAGCCAGAAACAGTATACAAACTATGTAATTTAACCTTTTTTCAACATTGAAACATACTAAGAACAATGCGGAAGTATCAGTGCCATTTGACATTAGATGTTAAACGTGATTATTTCATGTAAAGTTACCTAAGAAATTTTTCATATCTAAACAGGTATTTCTTGTTACAAAAATTGTTTAAAAACCGAATTAAACCTTTTTCAAAACCCTTGTTACAGAAATATGACATTTTTTCATCTGCTCACTTTCAAGGACGTTTTTGGTGTGCGCAATAGTACAAATAACAGTCATCAGATAAGGAAACTAAATATCGGATTGGGATATTTCCTCACTTTTTCAACGTCATTTAATGTTCATTGGTTATTGATTGATTAAATGTTGTTTAGTGACCAGCTAGGAGTACTTAAGCTATAATACTAATCAGAACACGTTAAACAACATGAATTGAACGGGAAACTGAAAAGAACGATGTGCTAAACTGTAAAGATAAGGAGCGTTCGAAAGACACGGATAAATAACCTATAATTTCTCTTGTGACAGACAGGGCAGCACTGTTTGTCGAGCTCCGGTCCAATACCCTTCATTGTCATCTTTGGCCATCTAAAAAGAAAATTGCATAACCCTATTTATTATACTTAATTTTCCGGTGTTTTTTCTTTCGTAGTTCCACCTAACTTTCCAACTCGCCAGTTCATGAATACATGCTTTTCATCGTTCTTGTAAAAGAAATAACTGTATACCAAGATTACACAACAGTAAAAAGGCAGTAGTTTTTTTAAATTATACTATGACTTTTGTTAGAGAATCGTTACCTTTTTACTTTTTAACATAGATTATCAGTTGTCATTTCACCCTAAATATCACCCTAATCTGTATCTAACAAAAAACAGGTTGCTTCTATGCCATCAAAGACAATTTTTTTAGCAACGTGTGAACATCTCCACAAAAATGTACACAATGTATACAGCAAACATGATATGTAATTAAAAGGAAAAATGTATTCCGAGTATTTTATGCTTCTGTTGCAAATGTTGCATTTTTTTCTAGACCAATACGTTAATAATTATAAGATATATTTCTTCAAAACAGATATCATTTGGGTTATACGAACATTTCATTTTTTGAAAAATTTAAGTAAGTTCTCATCACCCATATAATTTTTATTACAAAGGTTAAAGCACCCTCGCTGTCAAGGTTTTTGTGCTTCCATGTCTCGGGGTAGATTACACTCACAAGTCAGGGTTTTTGTGCTGACATTTCTCCGGAGGTTACATCATCCTCACAAGTTAGGGTTTTATGCGCTGACATGTCTCCGGAGTTTACAGCACCCTCCAAGTCAATGATTTTGTGCTGACATGTCTCCGGAGGTTACAGCACCCTCACAAGTCAGGGTTATTTGTGCTGACATGTCCCCGGAGGTCACAGCACCCTCCAAGTCAGGGATATTGTGCTGACATGTCTCCGGATGTTACAGCATCCTCACAAGTCAGGGTGTTTTTGTGCTGACATGTCTCCGGCTAGATTTCACATGACCTCATTACTTAAAAATGTTAAGGGTAAAATGTATCAAAAAGCTCATTTGCTGCCCAGGAATTTCCAAACTTAATATGTCATGGTTTGGAGGACATATAAAAAATGACTTTAGTAAACATTACTGTGTCTTTCCGATGGGTGTTTGCCTGACAAAATGGAAAACTGCTACCGCGTTTGGTCGGGTTTTTGATCATTTTGTAGATCTCAGATTATAGTTTTTGAAATGAACAATTATTTTCCACAGTTAATAAAATGCGTTATGAAATGCGGCATAATTTTTCATTTTGATACAGCGATTTTCCATACTTAATTTTGAGCCTGTTTTGAACGGAAGTATACATTAGGAAAATTCTATTGTTGTCATTTCGAAATCCTTCGGGTAATATCGTCTGCAGTTGAGGCGGGAAAAGTCTCGCGGTTTGTCCAAATACCTTTGTACGTTACGAAAGCAGACGAATGTTTGTAAATAGCCTTAGACCCCTTTAGAAACAAAAATGGCTCACTTGCTATGGAAATTCGATTTATCAAAACGCCGCTTAACTGTGGAAACTAATTGTTGATTTCAAAAGGTGTAATATGAGATTTACAAAAGGACCATAAACTCGACCAAACGCGTAGCAGTTTTCAATTTTGCCAGGCAAAAACCCGTTGGACAGACACGGTAACGTTTACGATAGTAAGCTATTCTATGTAAACAAATCTGGCATTCTGGGCAAATTATAATTAACGCATCGAAATTTCAAAATACATTTCAAGTTCCTTTGGTAGTACAAACAAATATATATCAAAGCCAAAAACAGGGTTTTTTAAGATACAGACATTTGGCAGAAATAATGACATTTAAATTCCAATGCTGTTAAAACTTTTGCTGACAGACTTCTTGACAGTCCGAGTAATACGTTATTGGCAATATATGGAGCATAACCACATTAAATTAAATGCACATTAGTGGATTTTTACATTTTAATGTCCATTTAACATGTTTCAAAAAACGATAGTTTTCTGCCTGTTTATCTTGCTTGCTTGCTTGAATGTTGTTTGACGCAACTTTCGTGGCATCCAGTGTTATTGGAGGAGCAACCTAGAGTACCTCGAGAAAACCCCGAAGGTAGGCCTTTGGTACAAAATTTTCGTAAATTAATGTTGGAGTCGAACACACGCTGCCCGCAGTGAAACTTGAACTTGCAACCTTGGTGTTAACAGGTACTTTAAAACAATAGTAGACATTAACCACTCGGTCTGTTTATAAAACGTGTGTTTATCCTACACTTGTGGATTTTTTTTTTAACCTGTGGTGTACCCGAAACGCAAGCAATATCTGTGCATTATGTGGGGCCCGCTATAAAAAAGTGGCAATAGAGACAGAAAGACACAAATCTGTGTAAGACGTTATATAAACTTCTTATAATGGAATGTTGCATGCACAGTTGTTTCTGGGACCTCCATGTATGTGCGAACGTCCTGTTGATAATGTATCCGTTTTCGATGTATTGTTTGGATTTTTTGTTCGTGGTTTATGACATATTTACTCATATGGAACAAGAATTGATAAACTTCGTTGCAGCATGTGTGCAGAGATGGGGAGCGTAACCTTTGCCAATGTAACATTAAATTGTTTTCATCAACCACTTTTTTTTATCTACGCGCTCGTAGTATTTCCAATAAAATTATAACAAGAAACCAAGATTGAAGAAAAAAGCGTAGTCCATCTTGTCAAGGTTGGGGATAGGGGCCGGGTTATAAAACGGAAAGCCTGGACGCGAACCATAAAACTTTCTGTTTTCAGAAACTGCCACACTTCTTGCACGATAAAGACATTGTGGTCGTCTCAGGCAATAAAACCTTACGTTCCTACTGTTCTATCTATACTTTTTTGTCGATTCAGCCATCATTGTCCCCAGTCAATTTTGTTTTTATTGTTCTTGTTTTCCTCCGAATATACTGTATATGCTCGGAATACTGCTCAGTGACATACAGCATCCATTCAATAAATCACTTGTCATAATTTTCTTCAGCGACCATTCCGGAAAGGTTTATTTGCTCGACACACAGCTGTCTAGAGCATGCCCAGTTGGCGGAAACGGTCGGCCCTTTAATTTTTTAACTTGTTTCGCTCTGAATTCAGATAAATTATTGCTATCTTAACATTGAATCAATTCATCAGTGTTTTTTCACTCTATTTTAATTATTTTGGTAGATTTCAATGTTCAACTTTTTTATATTCGTCATGATAAAGGAAAAATTATTCATAGAAATACAGTATGACGCATTTTAAACAATAATTCCAAGTTCTTTTACATTTGAAAGCTATCTGACATTCAAATGATGCATATACTTAAAACACCTGACTAGATAATGTTAGGTTTGGGTCACTTTCGGCAAATCCCACGTATTTATTGTAACATAAAGGGGAATTAACAACTTTGGCAATTTGAATTTTAACGATATATTAAATTCGTTACTGAACAGAAAGCTATAATTAAATAACAATATTACTACTTTTACTGATGATTTAAATTTCTTATTCTGACTTTATAACGCGGTCGATATGTCACGAATATATTTTATGAGCAAGGAAATGTCCTGTAGTGAGAATTTTACAAGTGTGGGGCAACATAAAACGTTGTTCTGTTTTAAAAACACAGTAAAAAAGAAATTCATGTACTTTTTTCCATATATTTTTAATAAATTCGGAAGCGTGTTGATCAAAATTTGGATGAAGTACTTTAAAAAAATAGTTTTAAATGCCGGTCTGGATGTTTTAAGATGTTGAATTTCAAGAATTTGTTTTGACAAAAACATTATACTGAAATATACTTAATCTAAATATTAAATTTATATTGCAACAAGTTTACTTGAAATTTCCAAAAACTAAAGCACAATGCCGTGTTCGTTATGACGGAGTCGCATATGTTTGACATATTATTCAATATTACCATGGTTGGTTTAGGAATAAAAAAAATGATTGAGTGATGTTTGCTAAAACGTCTAGCAAGCAATATTTAGCCATATTTCTATAAAACAATATACTAGTATAGACGGGGGAAGGGATTGACCGATTGAAACAATTATTATTGCACATAGAAACGTATGGAGCATTCGGTAAGAGTACAATAAGATTATTTTTGGAAATCAACAACTAAGGTCTGTATCGTGCAAGAGCTTGAAACTCCAAACGTTACCCACTATGGTCAGCTGCCTTTTTCCTGTATTATAAGTCGACAACCCCAACTGGAAGGCATTCTTTGTCCGCCAACGAGGCACGCGCTGGTCCACATGCATGAAAATTATACACCTACACATACTATTTACCATAACAACGAAGGATCTCATGATAGACTATTTTTTGTTACTTTAGTTTATCTTTTACGGTTTGTTCACCTACTTGCTTTCCAAATTGTTTGATTCTTACCGACTTACCTCCATTACATTGACAATTTCTGTATTATTACATGCATATTGCACATTTGTTTTGTGATAATAGGAAGTGACTTTACTGCGTATAAGTTGTCGACTTTGTTCAATTTTATTGATTTTTTTTGTAACTGAGAGTACTGATTTATATCAAAACAATATAGGGTTGTCTTTTGTTTTTATATGCATCAATTTATTTAATTGATCCAATTTGTATTACAACATAAGGTAATTCTTGTTTTCTATGTATATATTAAGCTTAAGTTGTTGATTTTGATAATTATACTTACCAGAACCACTGACACCACAAACAAGCGTGTCCCCATGTCGCGGATAGGGTATGCCCTCTCGTTGAGGAGTTATCAGGTCATACTACGGAAAGCCTGACCGCGGACCAAAGTAGGTAACGTGTTGAGAGAGTGCCACCAAGCTACTTACATGAAAAAGACCACTTTTGTAGACTGTCGATAATAGTAGGCTCTTTGTAGCCGCTACAAAATTAATTCCTCAATTATCCGCCCCTACCCATACCCCGTACTGTTTGATGAGACATTTTTGGACTTTGGTCCATCTTTCCCGAATTTATTTGTTGTTTGTTAACTGTTTTCGTCCTGAATATAGCTGAAATACTGCTCGCTGGACGTAAAGCAAACATCAAAGCAATCAATTTAAATGCTCTTAGTACTCGAAATAAATTGTAAAAAGTACAGCTTTCAAAATTTTCCATAATATGTGTTGCTCAAAGGCATCTAAATCCAAACCATAGCTAGCAAGACATCGTATCAGAAGGAATATCTACTACAATTCGTTGAAAGTATATGATTTTTTTAAAGAGACGACGTTTTGTTTACATGTCTCCAAACATTTCTTAAAACAAATACCCGAACTGAAGATTCAAAGGTAATTTTATGTGATTTGAAGCGGTTATTCCATGTTAAGATTTTTGTGTTCGTTGTGTATCGACCACATATAGCAACAGACTTAAGCTGCATTGTTTCAATCACTCAGTCGAACAGGCGTTGAATTATACATACATTATAGAGCTCTGAATGCTTTGTACACAATAACCATCGTCAAGATTGCTACACGACCAACGAGCAATATTTCAGCTAAATTCTTTACACACAATAATTTTGTGAAGAAAAAAAAGATTGGCAATGACAAAGTTTGACGGACACTAGAAAAGTAAGGAGTATCGGGTATGGGCGGATAATTTAGCTTGTTGTACCGCTACAGTGAGCCTACTTTTTTAGAAATCTACACAAGGGGTCTTTGTCTTGCATAGAACATGGCACTCTCCAAAACAAACCACCGTCCGGCTTTCAGTATTATAACCTATAACCCCATCATACCAACGAGAGGGGACGTTGATGATACAATGTTCTTGTATTGTCTTACAAAATCGGCGAACCTACAAGAATGTGACCTAGTATTTGTATCCCATCTGAATATGCAGATTATGAAAGAAAACTATGATATGTATTAATTTAAAAAGAAACAATTCAATTTCTTTGAGAATGTAACGATATGTACGCAGCAAATTTAAATGAACAATATGTATATGACAGTTTCCACCCTACTAGAAGATAGCCTTGGTTATTCAAGCTTTCAAAACTGACGACAAAAGTAGCCGGTCTAATTACAGGTTACTTATTGCGACGATACCTCGCTATTGGCCTTGCAAAAAATGTTTAAATTAATTAAGCATGAGATGAACACCGTATAAGGAACAGCAGACCTCTGGTAAAATTCCTGGCATGTCTACTTTGGTCCTAAGAAAACAGGTTAAAGCAACGGACATTGTACATGTAAAATTTTTCAGGATAACATTGGCGACTCGTGTTTCGTGTTCTTTATCTTTAGTTGTCTGTGTTTGTTTTAACTGATTGTCCTGGTCTTATTGCCCTTTTCGGCCAAATGCTTATTTTTACCTATTGATTGGTGTTTTTCGGTCTTATATTACTCTGTCTTTCTTCTGAGAAGTCGTCATGTTTTCAGTTAAGGGAACATCAAGGTCTATAAGAAAGCTAAAACAAATTATGAATAAATTAGTAAATAGCCACAGAGTCAATAATAAATTCGGGTCTGTGACAGGTCAATTGACTGGTATGTTGCCTGTAACAATATAAAGATGGAGTAAGTTGTAAGTTCAGACCGATTAGTCCTAAATACTGTTGAAAGTTATTTGAACATTCGTGAATATGGCTTTCAGCAAACATAGGGCTGCTTTAACGTTGTTTTAATCAGACAGGCTACGTTTGATTACAATGAAAGTTAATGATTGTGCATGTTGCACGTGTTGCTTCCGTACAACAACATTGCTCGGTTTCTGTGACTTTGTGAAATTTGTTATTTTACTGTGTATATAAATTAGAATTTCTTCATTTTGTTGTAAAAGATACAGCATTGTCGTTTTGGCTGCGAACAAGAATTTAGATAATTGTGTTATTTTGATCTAAGATTGATTTACTGTAGCATTTCATTTGTGAAAAACATTGATCAACACACGTGATAAATATTTGGTTTTCTTCAAAGGTTTCTCCACTTAACATGCTTAAAAGACAAAACTGTGATGATGTTGGTTTAACTTTGATGGCTGTATTTGTATGGCTATGGATGTCTAGTTTGATTAAATCCTACTCCTGTCACTAATCGACAAGTTAACAAGATCAGATGAGGCAGCAGACATTTATATGTCACAAACCAGCATCTTGACACACAACAGATCGGACTCGAACAACAAACAAAATCTATTCATCTCAAAGACTTGGGAATAGCTATCTTATTATTGTATATAATTATTCGAAACGTCTTAAAATCAATTAGGGCGTGGAATATATTGGTCGATGAAATGTTTAATAAAAGTCTGCAAAATATATATTATCCTTGTAATACATTAATTGAATTAATACATTCATGAACATTCATACTGTGTTTAAATATTTGTCGCCTGCTGAGTCATATTAAAAAGGTATCCTTAAAATATGTTTAATTTCTGTAAACTAATCATAAATATTGCGACGCATGTCATTACTGTCTTTATGTTTCTATGCTACAAAAGGAGTATAAAAGAAACGCTATGAAATATAATAAATTTAAAAACATGGCGGATTATTTATTAATTTAAGCGGATTAAATACGACACACATAGTTTCAAGAATTTGCCAGTAGCTTGAACTGATTTGTGACTTGTCTGTTTTGACAGTTTCCTTGGTGTTCCGTATTTCGTAATTACATGATCAATTTGAATTATCCAATGTTTGTTTGCAAATGAACACTATGTAGAAAGATCATTGGTGATTTTGTGCTATAAAACAAAAGACTTGTGAAGAACTTCCATCTATTGTCTCCCCGTACCACCTATAGATTTGAAAGCAGGTACTTCTAAACAAAATTTTATAAACATGGATACCACCCACTTGCTAGAACCATACAGAGCTGGTTCCAAATGCCCCACCTACAAAGATTCCCAGGGAGTCCCCAGCTGGCAGATATAATCATTTGGCACGTGATCATGATATAAAACATAACGTCCGGCCTCTATGGGTAATGTGTCTGAAGAGTGCCACACTCCTAAGGCGATAGAAATACCCTTTGTAGCCACTACTTTAATTACCTGAAGTGGACGGCAGTTACATCGAAATTTTGTGTCAGTATGCAGTTGCCTGAAGTTTTGTAAAGAAATAGTGCGCGCGAAAAGGCTCACTGATGGATGTTTAACGTCGAACTTGCAAGATTTCATTACAAGCACAATTTTAACATGGAAACATCAATACACTTATGTTGGAAAAATTCTTAAGTAGATTTAAAAGCATAAGTGATCAAGTCGGAGGAAAGATCGTAACAGTTGAAAGATTTATTTTAAACTTTGAGAAAGCGTGGCGTTCAGAAAATCGAATTTAAAAAAGTTTTTAAGTAATTCAAATAGAAATTAATGTGTTTAAAACAAAAATTGAACTGTAAAGTTTAAAAACAAGCAAATGACAGCGAGACCACTGCTTGCAGAAGTGCGATAGTATGCGTTTTAGCTCAACTGATTGAAGTTAGTTTTACATAGCAATGAAAACCGACCGAACAACATTAGCAGAAAGTCAAGGGACCGTTACAAATCCGGATAAAGACAAACGCAACACAAAAACCAAAACCACAAAACAAAACAGAAAGAAAGTAACCCGAACCAAATAAAAACCATGGATGCACTCAGGTGCTACAGACAAGTAAGCAGTACCTGCCTCTAATTAGACAACCGTCGATTTACTCATTGTCTTGTCTAGGGAAAATTCAAATGCAGGAATAGGAAACACTCGAAAATTTCAGATAGACACTGATTTATTGTACCGATCAATCAAGGCATGATGACGACCATAGAACTTGTGGAGAGATAACATCAACCTAGCTACAACAAACATTGTTCTAGTAGTCAACAGCAGTGATCGGGATGGAAAATCGGAATACCGTTTGCAGGATCTATAATAACGTATAAGTTGTGAAATGTACACACCATACGCTGAAGCTGCTGGAATATTGCTGTCGATGAATGGAAAGTTGAAGTCATCACGTTTGTCTTAGAGTCAAGTTTGTAGAATTCCCGAGTCAATTTCCAGAAGAAGGTCTAAGTAAGAGGCTGACCTTAGTGTATTGATGGTGTCTTAAATTTCAAGCTCGCTAGGGTAAATTGAATGTAAATCGTCACCAAATTTAGCATTGTTGAGGGAAACCATCATCAATTAAGCTGAATGCGAAACTAAGGTGTAGGCTAGTGTCTTTTCTTTCTTCTTCGGCAGGCCTTCTAGGAACGCAACCTCATAAGAGTAAAAAACAGGTCGTCGACGAGGAGAGGACCACAATTAGTACCCAAATTCCAACAGTCTGTTCAAAAACATGTCCTCGAAACATGACGAATATGTTGTCAATCATAAAATCTAACATGTGACAGATTTTGTCCTTAATATATTTAGATTAGATATAGAGTCATTGATGACGAAGTAAGTGCTGTCATAACTAATTACCAGGTATTTATATAGTCTCTTTCCGTTTTCTTGAAAAAAAGCAGCGTAAGATCTTAAACCTGGTTTTAAGCTGCATATGAGGGATGGCCGAATAGAGTGTCGAAAAATCAAATGTTTTAATGCTGTTACATTGGGAAAGGGATCCAGATCTCAAGATGTCTATCAGTTCTTTTGAATATTTTAATATCCATTTCATTTCATTTATCCCACTGCTGGAGTATAAAGTGTCACTGTATGTTTAAGGTCTCGTTTTTAGTGTCAGGAGTTGGGATATTGTTTTGAATCAGATAAAGACTTATTCAGTTCTAAATAATAAACCCTAGGTACTGGGACGGTTCTTATGGCTTGACCAAAAGGCACATCCCCACAACTACATGTAAGCGGCTTTAAAAAAGGAATACGGCTCGAATATCAATTTTTATTCCAAGAGTTCTGTCAGGATTTCACAAAATAAGAAATTCTACTAGAAGGAAAGTTGGGTTTCTTAATAATTATCTTTCTTCAGCATTGACCTTCGTAGTTTAGGTTTATCTGTCGTTACTTTACTTGTTCTGTTTATTGTTTTGTATGCAACTGAAAAATCTGCTTAAAAGTAGAATATTTATTTTAAAGAGTCGTCATTTTTGATACAAATGATTTAAATAGATTTAATTAAATTAATTGTGTTCAAGAAGTTTCCTATTCTTACAATTCTTGACACGATCTTATATTATATAGAAGCCCTTCTTATTGCATTGATTGAGATTGTATTAAATATCTGGTTTCGCACAATTCCCTAGAAATAACAAAACATAATTCACCGCAAATAGCATTTCAAAGGAGAACATATAACAATAAATCTTGCAGCTACCCCTATTCAGTATTAGTTAGATTTTTGTCATTATTTTATGTCCTTATCAAGAATGAGAAATCATTTTTTGAGTTCTATCTTAGGCTTCTTTAAATACACGCAATTAGAGTTTTAATGCAAATGTCATTTAACATTGATAAGTTTTGACTGGTTTTGATATAATAAATGTAATTTTCTATTTGACAAACGAAATAAGTAAGTTAATACGGGTATATTAAACTTCAGTTGTTACAGGCATACTTCATAGGTATACCCGAATGATATCAATGCCACACAAATGGAAAACACGAATCGCAGTATTCCGTATTTTGATCTGACAACCCTCCAACGAGAGGGTCAAGCACTGGGAACCTGCTCAATATGGTCCCAGCGTTAACCTTGCGTGTATACAATGTGTACTAGAATTGGAATTATAAGTGAGGATGATGGTTTGTTTGGTTTTTCTGTGGTATCAATTCATTATTGCGCCCACTTTACTTGTAAACATGTCTATTATGGCCTGACTAATGAACTTTACGAGAAGCAGAAACAGTCGTCGTATTTCATACGCCAATTTTTATGAGATGATCAACAATATAATTTCAACGTAATGTTGACGGTCGGATGTGATCTTTGGATGTATCAAGTTAGCGGCATTTATTTTTGTGTCAAAAGACAATTGTGTCAGTTCTTAATACTTTTCTGACAACGTTTTTTCTGTATATAAATAAAACAAGAACAACCCAATTATAATAAATATGTATAGAAGGCAACACTAGACAATGAAAATTTAAAAAAAGGAAACTGCTGCAAGTCTTTAACATCGATCTATCAAACGTAGCTTGTGGAGTTATTGTTCACTATTCTATTTACTGTAAATATTTTCTTTGCAAGTTATTAACCTTCCGTGATAAAAAAAATAATACATGGATATAAGTTCGCTGAAAGTAAGTTGGTAAAATCATTTTAGGGTCTTTTCCTAGTATGGTTTTGTGGGTTTTTGTTTTTCATCTTCTTTTGTATCTCGGTATAAGAATCGTTGGAGCTGAATGTATATACTTGCAAGATGCATAATAGCGTGCTGACCAGCAGTATGATGATAGTTATTTTCAGATTCTGACATTTGATATCCCTCAGATTTATTACATCAGAACAAATTATTTCTTATGTGTTAAGACGGCAGATTAATCAGACTTTGATTTTAAATATTAACCACTCTCATCTTGATGTGAAATAGAATCGGCATTCCCTCATAAAAACATTATTTATTGTGAACCAAAAGCGTTTATAAGTCTTTGGGGACCACCGTTTGTTTCTTGTATACCCCCCTGTTCTCAGCATTTTATTACGGCTTTGGAATAAATCCGTACAAGTGTTTATAAATGTATGAGAAAAGTTAATCAAAATTGATCAAAGCTGGAATCATTCACGATTAATTGATGTAAATGACCGGAATGCTTACTAGACATTATTTACAGTAAAAAGAATACTAAACAATTGAAAACCAATGCATTTGTTCATCACAGCAGGCGAACTGTAATAATAGTGCTAACACATTGAAATTTCTAATTGCAATAATACTAATTTTTTGAAGTTGCAAACTATGTTTATTCGTGTTGGTCCTGTTTAGGTTTTGGTAACAAATACTAATGTGTGGGAGATATATGTCTTCTTTCTATCTCCTCGTTTTCTATACGGTCGTCTTAAAACCATAAATGTTTTGTGGTGTTTTATACCGTATTACATTATTGCGGTCAAATTGTCTAAAAGGTGTATGTCATTGTAGAAAGAGATGCCTACATTCTGAACAATACATGATAGAAATTCATTTTAAGAATTATTTTTGATTTAGAAGTTGACTACTTTCACAATACACTAAATAGAATTATACTTGTATTAGTCTACTTCATTTTATTAGACATATAGTTGAATATCCAAATTTTTTACCATTAAATATCGTGTCGTAAAAGCCTTTCCTTTGAATATGGAACCATCATAAATACAACATAAACTGAACATTGTTGAAGTAGTGTAAGAAAACTGAAAGTTTGACAAATATCAAAAACCATATTAGACATTAACAATATCAGGATTAGCACAAAAAGACACACGACAAAAAAGAAAAAAACAACATAAACCGAAATGTGTAACCAGAACCAAAACACACATGTCCACTCATGTGCTCCGGACGAGTAATAAGTGCCTGACTGTTACGACAGACACCCGTCAAGTTTCTTATAGCGATGTCCGTGTACGACAAATACTAGAATACGAAAATCTGCTCGAGAAAAAATGTCTGTTCGCATATGAGAGATAGAGTATTCAGTATCAACGAATTAATGATTCTGAAGAGATGCTGTCAACCTAGGTGCAACAAATCCCTATTTGAGATTAAATGTCATATTTTCCAGCCTTATCTTTGATTTATTACTGCCGCCGTTAAACTGTAGTTGTAGCAAGTGGCTTAATAAATGTCATTACATATACCTACATTACAACATTACCTACACCAGACACGCATGTAATCAACACTCATAAGTGGCTTCATAATCCAAATACTGGAAAGTCAAAAAATATTAAAATGTTAAATAAATTTTTATCATAAAAACTCCAGGAATTTATGCCACATCTAGATCAGCCCATCTACATGGTTGAATTAGAAAAGGTTATTAATTAAATGGTATTAAATTCAAACTGTGAAATTTCACTAAAATAAGCAAATGATAGTTCGGGCTAACAACGTAAATTGACTACTAGGCCTTCGATATACGTAAGCACTAAATTACGTATAAATGGCATTCACAACTATTTTACGCTAGATGATTATATAAACCGGGTATTATGTCTTTTGTGTATTTTTGTGTATTCTTTAAAAGCCCTTTGTTTCCGAAACGTTATTACTAAACATTCTTTTGCTAGTCCTAGAGTGCTAAAGTTTGATGGTGTCTTGTATCCGGGTTGAGTCTAATTGAAGATTGTTATTTCGCTTAATTCACAGTGTTATAGACATCGGAGAACATTTTGTCTGATTCATAATACGCTAATAGACAAATATCATAATCTTACTTTTGCTAGTAAAATTAAAATTTTCTATGTTTTATTCAAAGTATACGTTGTAAATTGTTTTTGTACGAAATGCTTCATTGGGTCCTTCTAGTGAAGAAATCGTGTAAGTGTATTGACATAAAAATTTGCTGCGAGCTTCGACTAAGTTGCATATTTCAGGTTAAATTTAAGCTGTCATATAATATCGATAACATTTCAGGTGATAGCAAGACGTCATAAAAAGATCGTAAATAAATACATAAAGACAATATAGTTACCAGAAACTAAAACGCCAAAAATACCAAAAAAAGTCAATGGGAACAATACAGAAATTTAAAGATCGGCAATACGAACCTTAGTGACAACAAGGTGAGTTCAGATTGTCCGGAGAGGTAAGCTGTTCATTTTCTAAGAAAACGAGAGATTAGTCGACAGAGTAAGGTATAGGTATCGTCTGCTCTTCTAATAACATCCATAGTATGAATTCTAGTAAACCCGTAATATTTTGTCAAAATCGCAAATCGATATCACATTTATGGTACAATTTATAGTAATATGTTTCATAATAAATTCTAAATTTCCATAATATATATGAAAACTTATAATGAAAGGCTTTTATCTACACTATTGCATCAATTTGTTATAGGTTTACAATTAAAATTGATTTAATTGTGTGTTTCAACGAGTTCGGTATAGACAAAATAACGAAAATGAAATTTTAACAAAAGAGGTAATTATGACAAAGTAATACCAGATTTTATTACTTTTGAAGTTATTTCCCTACGGCCAAAAATTAACTCGGATAAAAAATAAAAGACTCCGAAGTTGATAATTAAATGGGGTTCAGGACACATGCACTTATAATTTCTCATTGAATTTTCTTTATGCTTGCCATATAGTTAGTTTTTCATACAAGTAATAATAATTTAAGAAATTTTGGTTTCAGAGCTTATTTTCAAAGGGTTGGTTGAGCACTGAAATTTCCCATTTTCTATGGAGAAAATAAAAAACACTAAAGTATTTAATTTACAAAATTATGTCCAATAAAATTTTCTATTTTTATATTATTATCAAGCAATTGATATACACGATAGTGATGAAGAAAAAATGGGGTCTCAGTTTCTTTGTCAATAGCTTCCACTCTAGCGTGTTGTAAATGTTGGATCACAACACGGTAAGCCGGAGCATCTGTTATATTGCTCCATAGAAAATTCAGAACTTGAACAAGTAGTCGTTTCTTTTGTAATAGTTTCTTAGGGTGCAGAATTCCATTTTCGTTAATGGCAAGGTATAGATTATGATATGAAGCAGATCGTCTTGTACCTTATGGTGTCGCATTAATTTTAAGTTTAAGAATAGAGGTGTGGTAAGTAATAAGTACAGGTTATAAAGTAAGATATACAAATTTAAATCTAAATGTAAAATTGAATGATGTGGCAACAAATTTCTTTTTTAGTAGTTTTTATGCATTACCTTTCGTAATTTATTTCCTATACAAGGAATCTTAAATTGAAGCACAGTTGATCTCCATTAGAATTCTAACCGATTGATGACGAAGGTGACTACTTAATTCCATAAATATATTTTATATTAAACATTCCGGCATGTGATTTATATAACTTTCAGTGTAGTTGTTGGAATCTCGTGTTAACAAAATATGATTTCTGTTAGTACTAAATATTTGTGTCGACGTCTTCCATTGTAAAATAACATTAAGACATTGGGCATTTAGTGTGTTTGTAAGTTTGAGATTAAGAATTGTTTTGTAGTCTTGAAAAAATGAGTGTGAGTGCTTTGCAATCTGACATTACAGCAATTCTTTAGAATATTTGAATCCACACCTCTTATTTACATTATTAATACGATTTGCTTGTTCAATGTATGTTTGGAGACTGTCTTTAACAGTGGTAAGAATAGACGAAAGGATCTTCGAAAGATGTATCGATAGCTTTTTTTAAACGGTTCATACGTTATTCTCCTGTAGGAAAGTTTAATTGGTGGAAGAAAGTGCAGGGTCTAGACTAGCTAGACAAGTCACTTGCAGTGTAGATCCAAATTGCAACAAATATAGCCTAGTCTAGTAATATTTTATCTGGCAAACCTTTAAATGATGCATTAATTTACAATAACTTGGAATTGCTAAAATTTCTTCATTTATCTTGGCTTATGCCGAAAAATTAGGATATGTTTTTTAACAAAAATCTTAACTATGTGACTGTGCAGTGACAGCTTGGACAATGTCACCTTATTTTTCTATTGGCCAAATGAAAGTGTTATGAGGCTTTTTGTATCTTCATATTTTATTTTCGTTATGCTTTAAAACTAAAGATTTGGTTTTTTAAAATGGTCTTTTGTGTACATGCGTTTCTGCGAGGTAATGTTTTCACTGCACTAAACATAATGGATATAAAAATAATGTACTCTAAATTGATCTGTTTTATAATTTAAGGGCGTTGTCATCAGCTTGCATTGGTTCTTTTCTTGATATTACTTCTTCATAAATTGATGGAAACTTAGTGTTGTATTTTTGTATTTAGTATGATTCAGAAAAACACAGCCTTTCTCTGTTCTCTAAGCATCACTTGGGTAATCACACTAACCACCAAATACTTGTCCCAATCACTCAGTCTATAAAATTATTTAAACTTGGCTTTGAAATTCTATATCCCACTTGTCAAAGACATGATAGAGACGAAGTTAAATATTTCGTGTATTCCTATAATTCTGAAACTTGATGCGATAATTTGCAGGCCTCATTAGTTTTCTCCTATTGAAATCTTTCAAATGTTCTATTTTCTGCTTTATGAATATAGATGATATCTTAACGCAACATGACATCTGAATATCCTTAAAAAAGAAAGTTATTATGTATGTGAATTAGGAGCAATGAAATTAAAAATTACTGATAAATCTAATAAATCTGATGATGAAAACATCTTAATCATTTATTGTTTACATCTGATTGTTACAGTGGTTGCTTTTGCTACTTGATGTCACGTGGCTGTCATATTGTTAAGACTGCTGGTTCGTCTTTTGTTACAAATATAATATACAAACAGAATAATCGTAGTACATGTAAAAATACTGTTAAATGGTCTTATAAAAAGCCTTGAAATAACTATTACTGTTTCTGATGTGTTTAAGGAAGTTTGTATTTTATTGCTTGCTATTATATTTCTTTAATTAGAAAAGAACAATTAGTACTTCCTTTTTTGTACATTTTATTTACATGAACAAATTAAAAATTAATATAATATCATTTTAAGGTTCTTCATGTAATTAAAGTTGCATTAATTTTTCCTTGTATGTTTGTTTATTTGTTCACATATCTTTCTTTCAAAATACCATGTTGTTTTTTATAATATTACTAGAATAATTAAATTTCTATCGTGAAACTTAAATTTGAAAATATACAACTACCTGTTCATAACAATACAAGATTTCTTTCTCAGCATTTTTTTTCATAGGGTAATTGTATTTGTTATATTAATTTAACCTTTGTACGGTTCAGGTCTGAGGTGATTTTATATCTGTTAACGGATTTGATGGCTCACTTAAAATAAATCTTTTGTTAAGCTTATACTCAATTTGACAATCCACTTTACAGCAAGAAAGAACTTCTTGATTAATTTAATTGTTTGTTTAAAGGTAAAGTTTAATGCTTGTGTTTTATGTTTACAGTATTGTTATGCGTGCGGCGTTTTAATTTGAACGCATTGAGGTTTCACCTGACCTTAAATACTGGTCCACTTTTAAATCGTTTGATAGTAGAAACTTAACACTATCTTGAACAATCGAGAAAAAATATCTTGTGGTCATCATTTAAACTTCTAAATAATAATAATAGCTTACCTTCTAAAAATAACGTTATCAGATCAAAGAATTATGTGACAGGCACTTCATAATTGTGACAGGTAGGTGCTCAATATTTTTTCTTTTACAATTTTAGTTATCTTTTTCTTTAAAGTAGATTTGCTTGTAATTATTATTTGTATTTAAATAATGCTTTTGCTAGTACAAAAGCAAAATAAACCATTTACAAAAAAACAATTGTTTAATTCGCATATGTCGTCTCAGAATCCTTGTAATTCGATGCTCATTTTGTATAATATATATCTTTCTTCAATTTCCAATATAAAGTGAATCAAGGGTCCACCGAGGGATCTGTTCCAGTTAATAAACTATTTGGAATGACTCGGAAACCAAAGGAAATTATACGTGTCATATGATATGTCTTTCTACTATTACAGCATCACAAACAAATTATTCGAGAAAAATCCATATAGCCAACCGATGTCTGGTTCCCTTTAGGAGTATCGCTGTCAATCAAAACAGTCTGATTCCTATGGACTATCGGAATCTGTCCGGAGTTTGCTCCTTCATCAGTGACCAGTCATTTAATTGTCACCCGTACCGTTGTTTATATCATCGCTGCCAATAGTTAAACACCTCACGATCAGCAGTTCTGTTTATGGCTCAATAACTTCTGTAACAGTTGTGTGAAAGAGTTATGGAAACAAAGCGGTAAACTTTGGGGGTGGGGCTTGTTAATAGATAAGAAATTCAGTACTGTAACTAAACATAAATATTTTTAAGCATAGAACATAAAAGCGTTTACCTGCGTGAAGAAACGTCTACTATCGGATTGCAGTACAACAGATAGGATGCATTCCCAAGCAGTTTTGGACCCTTATCATTACTCAGGTGAGTCCTATCACCTTTATTTTTATAGTAATTGCTACCCACTTTGTTTACACATTTTGACATATGTTAGTGTAATGTTAGCTTTTCTTAAACTTTTATTGTGAAATTGATTGCGTGTTATAGATCTCAAAATGTAAAGATGCCTCCATAAAATTCTAGACTAATAACTAATACATGAAGTGTTTAAGCAAATATAAACGCACAACAATGGAGGTGAAAACGAAAAATAACGATGTTTAATGTCTTTGTCTTGGTGATGTTTAACTGATGCAACATAAATGAAGCACGTTCCGCAATAAATGTCTGCAAGCTGAGCATTGCCAGTAGTAATTAATATGTCGCTGTAATGACAGTGTTCTTTCTAATTCATATCCGTTTGTGAATTTGTATCAGTGTCAACCCAGTCATTTAAAATGTTTGCTATTGACAATTAATAAATAACGACTAGAAATAAGACAAGATTTTTTTAAATATTTTAGATAACAGTTTTATGACAAAAGTTTAATATATGTAAAAATCCTTGAAAAAATTACAAAAATTAAAACAAAACATAAAGATATTATAATTTTAAATTTGTATTTATAAACAGTAACAATATTATATATATTATTGGCAATATTTAGTGGCATTTTTGCTAAATAAATCTAATAATTTCTTGTTCAAGCAATTCAGCCGTTAAATACTAAAAAATATTGTTTCATAAAGTTTTTCTTCAAATTCATGTTAATTCTATTTGTCACGAAAATATTGTCGGGCCAACCGTGTATTATGTCTTGTATGTGTTCCAAAATTAGTTTTTAAATACTATATTTTTAGCGGATTGAATTTTGAATAAATGAAATTGTAGGGAGAACATTATCTTTCATTTGTAACATTATAAAATAATAAATAAATAGATAGAGACTATTTTTACTCTAGTCCAGACGAAATTTCTACTACACAATAATATTGATAGAAAATAAATCATGACATGGTTCATAGTTGTAAAAGATAAATACGTCTCAAGAAGTTGTTAATGTTAATCGAATTAAAAAAAAATGTTTACACGAAATAAACAACCCATAAATGAAAAAGCATACAAATGGACGTTGTAACCCCAATTACTCAACAATTTTAAGCTACCAAACCGACAAACCTCTTTTAAAGCACAATTATTTTTTCTCTTTATCTAAGATCAGCCTTATTGACTCGGTGCAATAGTATATTTTTCTTTGTCGTGTATGAATTGGCATTTAGCTTTATTTATTTTGATATCAATCTGAATTTAATGAGACAAATAAATATACGATACACAACCGATCATTATCTTTCCAAAACCCTACATATTTTGGGAGTATTAATTATTATTCAAAGACTCAAATATACAGATTGTTTATCAATTCTGTAAAATTATAGCAAAATTTATGTATGTTTCATTTGAAGATAAATATATGATACGATAAAGGTTTTGTGTATTGCCATTAAAACACACTATCAAGTTATTTTACTGGACAAATTTTATACAACATTTGCGAAATTACATAGTTGGACAGCTTAACAACATATGATTGTTTTGAAGCCAGAATAGTTCGCAATCATAATGTAATAAAACTCTCTATAATTCATACAATAATAACCAAAGATTATAGCCTATGTTCGTTACAATTTTTCAATTCGAATCAAATAAAGGTCTCAATTTTCATAAACTGTTAATATTTCTCCGTATTCATAAATGTTCTAATCAAAAGAGAAAAAAAGACAATATATGTTCAAAACATATTTTTGTGATTTTTTCCAGTTTGGCAATTATTGGAATTCTGTTTTCATCTTTTGGATATGATTATCTTTACTTTTTTTTCAAACATATATGTTTTTAAAACAATTTAAGAAATTATACAGAAAAACTCATTTAAACTGATTTCTCTGAAAAATAAAGCTACATAAAATTCAAATTAGGATGCATGATAATGAATATATATTTCAAACTAATCTTACATAATCAATGAAGAGTGTAAGAATGTGAAGAATAATTTAAAACCTGATACGTATGAATTTTTGGTAAGAATAAATTGGAGTTTTATACGAATAGAGAAGTTTGCATCTATTAATTGGACGAAAATACTAATGCCCTCATGAAAAATACTAATTCAATAATATTACCCTTGTTTCATTTTCCCAACACGATTATAAGACGCACGGGATTTTCTTTTCATTTTAACTAGGGTCGTCGTTTATTCGCTGTTGATTTCAAAGTCAAATTATGAAATACAATAACCCTTTTTTAAAGAAATATAACTTATTAATATGTAATTGGTAAAAAAAACCCTACAATTTATCCACTACAATTACGTGTGACAAATAAAATTGACCTTGCTAAAACAAAAGAGGAAAACGGTCGAAAGCCACTAAATGAATGACATGGCAGACAAATCTATTTTAAAACTAAAACCAAAGTAGGAAGATACAGATCTCCACATAATGAAAGTTTCTACCAACAAGTTTGGTTTAAGGATGCCAAGATTTAGCTACACAAATGAGTAACACACGATTCGATTATACCTGAAACAACATTTCATATACCCTGCACTGGTAAATTTGTCCAACAGAAATTACTTTTATAGTAGTATATACATGTATCTTTATATTTCAATGCCGACACTTGTCTTCTAGTTTGGTTGTAGATTGACATAGCTGGATTGATATACAGCGCTGAAACATATTAATCATTTGGATTTAAATATTTTCTTTGTTTAAGCGCCACTGATGAGTCCTAATTAGATGAAACGCGCGACTGGCGCAGTAAATTTTATGACCTCGGTATCTCTGATGACATTGTATTTATATCAGTTAATAACATGACCACATTGGGCAATTCAATAAGTCAACATTTCAAACGTTAATACATGTATTAATATTTATTTATACAGTCTTTTTTTTTCAGTGATATTTTGACTCCTCGCGATGGTTCTCTTTGTCCCCCTTGGAGCTATAATATTAAATAGCCTTTATCAACTAAATATGTGTAATCATTACTCTCTTTTTTTTCTGATAAATGATGACGTAAAAACTTATTTCATTTTCGTGTTAAACTTTGTGATTGATTTTTAAAAGTTATACTAAACATTCTAATGCGAATATTGGGAGAATATAGCATCTTTACAAGCATACATGATTTTCCCAGTTGTAAACGAGTCACCCAGCACTTGTGTAGTTCCTCCGCCTATAGTAACACCTACTTTGGTGTTATTTTTGCTTATACATGGGAACAAGCAAACTCCATCTGATAATAGAAACGTTGGCTTATTGTACAATTAATTTTTAACACAACTGCAGTTGCTTTACTTAGAACTGACTATTTAATATAAACTTATAAACACAACCATTTTTTACGTTAAATATGCAATTAAAGATGTAAAATGTGATATATGCCTAGAGGAAGTATTTTATTTTTTACTGCTGTATCAAATGTGTGCTTTAAAGTTAATGACTGTCTGAACCCAGTTTTAACATGGTTCATTCATTTTAATGCAGTTCTAAGATGAATATTATAACATTAAAGCTCTTTTTCATTTGATTGTTTGGTTAAGAAGTAGATTTTGAACATGAATAATTACTTCTAATACAATTTGATTTGAAAATATAAAAATATCGTTCAAAATAAACAGAAAGAATCGTGTTTTGTATGTTTTGATCAAACAAATCATACAAGGTTGTGTTGTATATGCGAAATATTTTCAATGTAACAACTGTTAGTAGTTGATAATAGTTAATAATAAAAATAAAATAAATTTAGCCAACAAATTCAGACTGTCATTTTAATTTTGGGGGCTTTATGTTATGATTATAGGCAAAAGCTCTGCAGAGTCTGACATGACAACAAACAAAAGTAGACAGTGAAAAGTCGAATTTTCAAACTGCACAGATTATAAATAGAGCAGAATAAAGAGTAAAAATAAAATAAAATAAACTTTTGTTTATCTTTGAATTCATATTATATATTTTTTTGTCATTATTATTAGGTGTTGTTGTCATGATTTTAACGTAATGTTTTATTATTACGTTAGTTTATCTGTTGATGTTTAAATATTTGCGTTCTCTTTTTAATGTTTGGTAATTTGTATAATGAATTCTAAATCACAATAGTTTCACCTTTTCAAATAAAGGAACGCCATTTAAAAATAATATTTCCTATCCAATATTTGTACAAGGTGAATAATTCAAAAGCTATAAAATACTGATTTATCTTATTAGGACATGAAGATATCTATAATTTCATTTTCTTAAATAGAAAAATTAAAGTGTAACGTATGATGAATTACTTTGGTGTTTAGATCAAAGAATAAACTATCGGGTCGCAGTCCTGATTGACAGCAAAGGGGATTATGTTCCAAAAACTAACCATACATTGCTTTTTCAATGTTTCTTTTCTTGATGTTAGGAAAATTGAGGACAAAATAATTATGGGATAAAACAGTTAAGATAATACAACACTTTGACAGATTGTGTATGATAAGGCGATTCACTAGCTTTTTTCTAGTACTGGTTTTGTTGATTTTTATGCCATTCAGCTAACTAATAGGTTTAGTCATTTATCAAATAGGGTTGTTGACAAAATAATAATTATTGATATGAACGGTATCAAAGGGTTCTGTCACTAATTCACACCGTATATTGTAACTATCAATTCATGTTCTGCAAACATACAGAAGTACACGTTTACGATGAGATCCCTTTGTTCACAGTGGAAATAAACAATATAAACACCAGAAATTTAAGTGCCTATATTGAAACCCTATAGTGCTATAAAAACTTCTCTTTTTTACTGTTTTGTTTAGTCCCGAAAAAATCGTTCACTGAATAGTTAATACAATCAAGAGCTATTTAATAATCAAATTTGTACAAAAACGACCTTTCATGATCAGTTGAAAAAAGCTGTCAACAGACTGTCGATATATAGGTAAAACCTTTTAAACAGTAGACATTTATCTACTTAATCATAATTGAATTTGGTCCCATCCATCCGCGATATTTTTGCGAACATTGATATCAAACTACGTATCGTATGGAAGACTCGGCGCGTGCTGTTTAACTTCAAAGATCAGTCAAATGTTTTTATCGGTAAAATCAAGGTAATTACGGTTGAATATTCATTATTAAGGATGGTTTAGGAAATGTTTATTTTTATCATTCTATAACGTTATTATGACCCTTTCACTAAAGCCATATAGTTTTGATAAGTCGGGCCACCCATGTCGGTAATGTAGCTAAGGGAAGAACTCGGCGTCTAAAGGACTTTAGTTACATATTTAACTGGAATCGCAGCATGAACAGAAAACAGTGATGAAGCGTATGATACAGTAACTAAATTTCAGTAATTCTCTACTTATGTTTTAATGTTTTTTCTCATTAAGTAGTCGTAATCATCTTCGTTGGAGGTGGGAATCTGTCGAGTACGTCATTTTCTTTTGATTTATTTCATTCTCATTTCATATTTATATAAATTCATTCTGCCAATTTAAGTTGGGTTAAAGCAATTCAACGATAATAATATATAATTTTTAACTAGGGCACTGTCCCTACTATACAAAGTTACTTTATAAATGTTACTTTGTATACATGTAGAATTTAATATTTTATTTTACACCTTTCGGAGTTCCTTGTCCGCTGTTTTTTTTTTTTTCTCGCTCCTAATTTTTTTCATTTTTTTTCTTTCTTTTTTCTTGTTTTGGTTTGTGTTTATATCTGTAAATAAATTAAAGTATTCAGAACAAAACTGTATTAGATTTTTGTAATAATGGTATTTTCTAAACATTTCACATTTAGTTAAATTAGTATTGCATAAAAAAGCATGTTTCTATTTCTTAACCATGATTATCTAGACAAGATTACTATCAATTATATTCAATAAAAAACGGACACATTCAATTCAAAATATGTAAGCTGCAATCGCTAAATAATAATCCACGAACGCAAAAATGAGCAAATATTTAGACAGGAAAATAGTTTACAACATTCCTAACTAACATTTAACAACTGATATTTTTAAAATACTACTATTATCATTATAACTTTTTCAATGACATTGTTAGATTTTCTGAGAATTTGACAGCTTTGTCACCCTTTCAAATATTTATCCCTTATGCTGTTTTAAAGTTTCAATCCTTTATAACTAGTTACCGTTTGATAAATAACCAAGAGAAAACTCGTGAAACTGATAACTTTTATTCGTTTTAATCTGGAATGGGATGACTGTTAATTTTATTAGTTCCTGTTTGAATTTTAATTTAGGTATTTCAACCTATATGTCAAAGGCATTGGAGATACATATTTTTTATATGAACGTGACGTCATCTTTGATAATATCAGTTTGTCATTATATAAATACTAGTTTAACTGGATAAACAATTTAGTTTAATTATTTTACTACTGGATATTTGAAGGGGTATACCACTCTAATTTTCTGTTAAGAAATTATATCATTTGCAAACTTAGTGAAAAATCCGTTGAATGATCTTCATTGGGTTTTTTTATAATTGAAAATATTTTGTATTTCCATAAACGTATATAACATTTGTTGATACAACCAACAGCATCGTATCCGACCACAAGAAATATAATTACGAAGAAGCGAAGAATCCCGCAGGACGGTCAAATCTCTTAGTCCAAAACCACTAACACAAAACCATGTGACACACACACACACACACACACACACACACAAACAGAACAAAACAATAAATACAACCCTCCACGCGAATTATCAAGGAAATGAAAGTAAACTGATGTGTTCCAAAAGAGTGTGGATGCAGTTTCTCCCTGTTGCAGCACACCCATAGTCTCACTTGTAGTAGGTTAAGTCTCGTAAAAGAATATACTTCACAAACTCTACGACTCACCTACATCAGTACTTATTTTAGAAGACACTCTATTTCGCAGCATACATAAAAACTAACAAAGAGGCCAATTAAATTAACTCTTTAAAATACAGTTATAACTGAAAATAAACTGCGGAAAGAAACTTAGTTTAAGTGATAAATGTTTATCGAAAATTGGCTGTCGACTGGCCTTCAATATATTCTGGAGAACGAACTCAACTGCATGCACATCATTGTTGCCAAAGAGTCAAAGGTGTTGCTTCTGGAAAAATAATTTTCTTCCGGAAGTTTAAGTGCCAGCAAACGGCCAGAATTTGGTTTTATTTATGTTTCTGCCTTGAGCTGCACATAGACCCCCTGCCGTAACACACCTCTTACGAGGTCGGAAGGTTTGCTTCTCGACCCTTTTTACGTCGATCATAAAATTTGCGTACATTTTATTTTGGGCTAGCTACCCCCTGAAAGTAACCGGATCTTTTTCTAAAGTTGATTCATGTAATTGTCGCACTTCAATATGTCACATATAAATATTTTCTTTTTTAATATATCATCTCAGTTGTAGTCGAATCTAAATAGTCTTAAAGCCAGATATACTAAAACAGTAATGCTTTTGACGTACAACCAAAAGGCCAGCTAAAATGTTATATATGTTTATGCCTGAGAGACGTTATTCCTAATTTTATACATAGCGGTGCAGTGCTGGATACTTAGAACTAGCAGCACCCGCCTGCATCGGGCTGCACCCGCCTGCATCGGGCTCAAATGAATGGTACTAAATTTATTATAAAAGACTCTTCTTTTTACATTAATATTATTTCACCTTAACTTATTTCATAATGAACACCAAATTCGGGAGTTACTGACCACACCAGTAACATGCCTAGAGTTTTACATAATGGTATTAATCAGATATTAGATCATATGTATTATGTATTATATGTTTTATTGATTTGTTTGTTTGTTTGAATGGTGTTTTAACGCCACTTTCAGCAATTTTTCAGCTATTTCATGGCGTCCAGTTTTTATTGGGGGAGGAAACCGGAGTACCCGGAGAGAACCCCCGACCTGCGGTAGGAAAACTGGCAATCCTTGTCAATTAAGATTGGAGTCGAGTACACCCTGCCTGCAGTGAGAATCGAACCCGCAATCTCAGTGTTGACAGACCACGTGATCAATAGTAAACGAACTACCTTGACCACTCGGCCACCGAGGCCCCTATTATATGTTTTAAAAATACTTCAAATAATGTATGCTCAAATATGTACTTTTTTGTTGTTATCGAACCTAAAAATAGTTTGTAATGCCTCTTACTATAGTCACTTTAAGGCAAAACAAATAAAACAAAATCGTGTGTTCTTTAATACAATTCTAAACAGTCTACTTTTACGTTTTTATTCAAATTATCCATTGTGTTTTCTTTCAACGAAATATGAGATTGGCCCAAATTTTCAATGTAATTTATCTGTTGTTTGATTACTAGAAACTCGATATTTTTTCCGCAAAACAATAAATAGCAGATGCACATTTTACTTCAATGTCGATAGTCCCACAGCAGATGTTTGAAAATTGATCATTTAAGTATACTTTGTTGAATTATGGAAAGTGTACCAACCATTTTGTTCCTGAAAATATATGATACGATACTTAGACAAATCGACCATTGTGGTTTTAAATATTTTGTATTTTCATAATTCTTTACAACTTAGCCCTGTTTTACACGACTTTGACTTCATGACAGAACACAATATAATGTTATTACTCATCGAAAGTAATAACAGAAGACAAATTCAAATTTCTTAATAAACTAATTTATTCTGCAATTATGGAAAATTAAATATAAAATGGTATCCGATATTGTTTAAGTTTTTAAACTCATTCAACATAATTTTATAATTATTGTAAGTGGACATTCATTTTTTTTCAAACAAACTATTGAGTTTTCGTTGATATTTACCGGACTGTTTGAGACAGTAAAAGATTCAAACATTACGTACGATAAAAAAAGAAAATTTATAATGCGATTAAAATGTAAAATGTATTTTTAGGATTTTCATACTTAGCCACATTTTGAAACAAAGAAACATAAAAAATTTAAAATGCACATCTTTTATGACATAACAAGAAAATTGTTTTCTAGTAAATGCACATTTTGTTCATACTTACACGTTGACAAATTTAGCTAATCTGAAAAATATTTAGATTAATATTGGCAGTGCAGATTCCACCATTGTATCTCTGGCTAAACATATTTTGACAGTAGATCAACCTCCTTGTAGTCCGCAAGTGACATTTTAACACACTAGAAACGTGTAAAAAAATCTGTCCGGTTTCGTTGACCAGATGAATAAATTACCAAAGTAAATGCAAAATACAAAACGCTTTAGACATTAAGAAACCTGTTTCGCAGATTATAGTGACAGATGGACAAACGTATTCCACCGCATATCAGAACCGGGCAAGTTATGCTGGATTTTAATCCTAATGACAAAGATTGCTGGTTTTCCAGTAGTATGTTTAGAGTTTCTTACTGGCTTTCTTTACCCAATACAATCTGCTAAACGTGATATAGCTTTAAATGCCTAAAACAAAGTTACAGCTTAATGTAGACATTATGAATATAGAATGGATAGGGGGAAATATCGCTGGTTGAGTATTTGAGTTTTCTTATTCGTGATTAATGTGTTGGTATATCATGGTAAATAAAACGTGCATTGCGTGGCGTGTTAATACTATTGGTGCTTCACTATGATCGACGGATTAAGTAGCTATAGACTATAACTATGTTCTTTACTTCCTAAGCTGGTCGTAGAAATCTTTATATATCCAAACTAAATATACAATCATATTAATTGGCTAACACCGTCAACACGAATATACGTATAGTGCCAAGTATCTAGAATAAAGGACATGTTGCTGAAAACTGGAAATTGTACTTAAACGTTACTTTTTTTATAAAATGTTAGTATATGTTGTAATTGTAAATGGTTTTTAGCGCAACTGACATATGTTGATTAGCGCGCGTCTCTCATTTTAACTTTATTACATAGGTGAAATTATAGCTATGAATGATTTTTCGGTTCTACCAGTGGCTATTTTAAATCAAAGACATAAAATGTAATCGCTGCTTCTTTGCTATGGACCACATAATGAAGTAGATATATCACATAGGTGTTATATATCAGACTTCAACTTACTTTTGCGCTGCTTCACTTTTTGGCTATTTGTAGAATGCATACAAAACATGCATCTTTTATTTTAAATATAATTTTCTGGAAAATGTTGCCGACGGCAGTGTAAACTCCGTCACTCATTATAAATACTTAAATATCGGTGGAAAAATACTGTTTATAACTCGCCCTCAAATGAACTGACTAATAAAACAGTGACAAAATTAATAGTGCAGTTTGCCCGAGTTCTTTTTGAATGATGATGTCTCATTATTTTATGCTTTCTTTATTGGTGTTTTTTATTGTGGAAATAAACAATTCTTGCAGGAACATGTACTGTTAAAAGCAAGTCCAAATCAAAGAAAGCACTTTTAACAAATGACGTCTGTGTAGGTGTTTTCCTTTAGAAACGTTTTAGAAATGTTTTAAAATATAACTTGTTGGTTTAATCAGTGCCGTAAATGTATTTTACCAATAAAATAAATAAGTAACAATTAATAACAATTTGTCGACACATCCGTTGTTCCCGAATATTGTCTTACTTGTTTTCAGTCTTTGTGTTACTTTTTATGTAAGTCACTAAAATCAAGTCCGTTGAGCACTATGGCCTTCACTGAGAGGCATGTCCAAGCACATCAAGGAATAATAGTATCGTTAGCGATTAAGTGTGCTTGAAGTCAGTCATGTGTCCGAGTGCTATATAGAACAACACTATTATGCTTAGCACAGAAAAACCAGCATATTGACCTAGACATTTATATTGATAGATTGATCGATTGTTGTTTTACGTCCATCAAGCAATGTTTCAGCTATATTCAGGACGTACAAGTTAGAAAATTAATTAAATTAAATTAAATTATTCAATAATATCCCTCCTTTAACTCTAAAACGTGTTCTCTTACAATAGTATGAGCATATATACATAAAACGAAAACTAAAACAATAAAAGATATGCAATATCACAATTTCTTTTAAAAACTGTAAAATTGTGTCGCCAGCGACAGTTGTAAATAAATTATAAAATAAATTAACAGAATAAAAACGTTCCTGAATGTGTTCCACATCAACACAGACCTTTAAGACATGCTTGATGGTATATGGAAAGTTGCATGGCACATACTCGGGTATTGGTTTAAATATGTGTCGTCCTAGTATGCCCAAGGCGACACCTGGTTAAAACTACCTTGTCTCTCCGACCCTCTATAGTTTTAATTTATGTGTGTTAAGTGGTTTGATCTCATGAAGTTAATTATGGACTTTGAGATCCCAATCATTCTGCCAAGTATTAAAAATATCTTTTAAAATAAAGGATTTAAAATCAGTAAAAGTTAGTTTACAGTTAAAGATGTCATTATCTAAGGCATCCTTGGACACCTTGTCCACAACTGTGTTTCCATGGATCCCCGCATGGCTGGGAATCCAGAAAAAACTTCTTTTTCCGAAGTTGTCAACGATTTATAAACTTGATAACATTTATATATAACACTTCGCTAAAATTTCGTACTAGACAAGAAATACATCTTTTATACCATATGGAACCAATTCGACTTCTTAAATATACTCATGCACATAATTTAGCTATACGTTATTTGGTCTAAATTGCAGATTTACTATATAATGACAGAAATTTTGAGAGACTCCCCACGTTTTATTGCTAAAAGATGAGATGTACTTTGTCAAATATGATAACCGCCAATTAAACTACAATACCCGATTTATGAGTCATTATTTAAATCAGGCTTTTCACCAAATAACAGCTAAATGACAGGTTCGGAATTAGAACTGCAATATGTAAATGAATGATAATAGTGTGGTTTGTGTAACATCGTACCTATAACGTATCCAATATACCAATCAATCAATACATCATCAAAATATCATGAATAATTGCCTAAGTTTTAACTCGCTATATCTCTGTCACGCCTGACATATCTACTTTTGTCAATAATAGAAAAATATCATGTATTCTACAAATATTGATCTGCCAACAATTGCACTGTAGATTGGGGTTTAAAGTTTGTTGAGGTTTTTTACTAACATACTAATGTTATTATTGACTTATCTGTTTTTCAATCGATAATATGTTTGACTTTCTTCGATTAGGACCACACACATACACTGATTTACTTATTTTTTTACATTTGAATACTTTGTCCACCAAAGCTGAGAAAACGAGATCCACCTGCACGTTGTAATTATGGTATAAAATTGCAAACTCGTGGCTGTCCCGTCGGGTAATATAACTCAATATTATATAGGTTTAGTCACACAACTTTAGTGGTTTTAATTATTGTTTCAATAAAAATGTTACTTCATTAGTGCCCGTCTCCTGGGTATAGGATTTCATAAATACACATTAATTCATTTTCCCAAAAGCCTAGAGGAATCAAATTTCTTTGGCGGAATAATATGATTTCCATCTTTCAATGTGATGCCTATGTGAAATACCTAATGTGTTTCTTTCTCACACCATAGTGTCAATTATCAACTTAGGCAAACTAGAAAAAGCGTGACTAACTATTTTTCAGTACGCCATAGCTTCATGCAGCTCTCGTTTCATATGGTATATACTTATCGCAAGAAGATATTACAAGAAAGAAACTTATACCATAAACTTAGAAATCATGCGTGATAAATTAGTCAGCATAAAAAATAAATTACGTAAGAAATGGAATACTTTACAGAACATTTTCAGTATCAGTAGGAAACAGTGTTCCCTGTTGTTATTTTTTATTTCTATTTATAATTTTACTTGGCTTTTTAATTAATTTTTCAAATGTTTATTCGTTAAAACATAAACACTATTGTTGTATTTCTGAAAGTACGAAATTTTACAGGTTAATAGCCGATAACTTGTATGCTACAAAATCTTCATGTTTTTTATAGATGTACTAAGGAATTTTCTCGTTAAACAATATTTAAACGTGTTTTATTAAGTTTTGTGCATATATGTTTTTTAATTATTAAGAACATGGTATAAATCAGTACATTTACGTATTCTGAGCAGCCAGTTATACCCGTCTCACGCACCTTTCCTCCCCATTAGTGTAAGTATTTTGAGCAGAAGTTGTACCCGTCTGTCCTCACCATTAGTTTTACGACAGTTACAACAGTATTATTTACTTTACTATGAATGCACCACAGTAGAATGTACCTTTCGCTAACTATGTGTACCTTCCTATTCTCTATAATTCAAATCATTTACACTTGTATCGACTTTTTTTTTTTTTTTTTGTTATTTTTTATTATTTTGTTTGCTTTTTTTGTTTTGTGTTTTTGTTTTGTTTGTTGTTTGTTTGGTTTTGATGTATTTGTGTTCCTTCCTTTTCTTTTGTACCTCTCTGGTTCCATCGAATGATATGGTACATCCATGTACGCGCAGACTATTCATGACTTTGGTCTTTATTGGTAAGCTTTAGGGTCCATCTTGACATTGTCATTCATTATTTGATATACAAATGTAATGTACATTTGTTCGTTCCCATGACAGGCTACTTTTTAAAAGAATATTTATATACTGAATAAAAATGAGTAAATGGTACAAATATGAAATTTAAAACTTGTGTTGTAGAAGTTTATTTATCTGAAATGTTACATAAAATCTCGGACAGAGAAGACTATAGCTGATTATACCGCCTCTACTTGCAGTCTAGTTTATGGCTATTGTGTAACCTCTGTCAGAATTTATGGATGTAAATTTGTGTGTGTATTTGTTCTGCATAATTGCTTTAAGTGATTAATTATTACAAGTCTTTGAAATACTAAATGTGTTTCAGGCAACAAAATACCACGGGAAGGAAAATGTAATGGATAATTTGAAGTAAGTTAGGGGTTTATTACAAAGTTTTAGAGATGTATTAGTTTGTAATATGAACCGTTTGTTCTTTCTAAAAAGTGCACGTGTTTACTGGATTCAGGTGGGTTTATCGTTCATGTGTGCGAAACCGTAGATAAAGAAGAAAATAAAATATTTATATGAATTGATGAAAAGGTCTGACTAGATGAGGATCAATCAGCCATTATCCTGAATATTTTATTTTGTAAGCGACGATATGGTTTCATTATTTGTACCCTCCATTAAGACGTTAAAGGAATAACATATGTAAGTTGTAATTCAAAATCCTACAACTATAGGAACCATACAAATGTAACCCAACAAATAACGAAAATCGTATGTCCATAAAAACCTACAGTAATTGGCCGTCAGCTAATCGAAATTTCTTCTTGACTGTAAACGTTTACAAATCTCAAATACGTGTGTATATTACAATGAAATGGTTTCAAATTGTTTCATTGTAAAACAGTTTTTTCTTCCTTTTTTCATCACTGATGTCAGATTTCGTTAAAAAGCATTAACAGAAGGTTTGCATGTCCACTCAGAAAACGCTTTAAAGGTATAGCTATTTTTGCCATTATGTAATATTTATTTTTTTTTAGCGTGGGGTGGTCTTTTGATAAAATCAAACGAGAATTTTACTCTTTGTCTAACGAAGGTTAAAAAAATATCTTACGAATAAAAAAGGTATGTATGTAAATATTGGAATGGAAATATTTAGCTGATTATAATGAAAATTGACACTAATCAGGTAGATTTCTTTTTATCTTAAAAAATCATTTGACTAATTTTGAGAAGTCACGCCATTTACGTGTCTCATTCTGAAAATAAACATTTCTATTCTTTACTGTTGTATATAGACGTGCTTAGTTTTAGGCAATAGAATATGAGATATTCGAACATGTAACACATATAATTCATTGCATTTTTGGAGTTATCATTATCAGCAGCCATATTGGTGCAAAACGAAATGCATAATTACTAGTATTCACAAGATCTGCGAAATGTATACGCCCGGATTTTTTAACATTTGCGTGACTAATTAAATTTTGATTATAACCATAGTCCTGTAAAGGAAATGGCTACAGATCGCAATTTATTTACTCGTTTTATATTAGTATTTCAAGCACGATATCTGAAAATTTAGGAAATCACGTTGGTACTAGAGCTCACGTGACGTCAGACAACAATCAATAAATAGTCCTTGAAGAAATGTTTTGTAACCATTTTAATAAATATTATACCGCTCTTATATTTCCCTGTTTTTCTGCAATTGCCATAAATATCATAGACAAGTAATCGCTTAATAATAATTTTTAAAAGAAATATAGTTTTTGTATTTGTTGAATCTACATGTATGTATTCAACCTTTGCAAGTAACTTAAAAAATTATTGTGTACAAAATATCTGTCCTATATATTTACCACCTGTCAGTACTGGGTATCTACTGATTGGTTTGTATGATGGGGTAAAACATTTAATACATGTAGATAAGACTTTAACATTGGCTGTATAATATACAAATGTAACCTTTTCAGCCCTTTATTATTTGATAAAGATCTCAACAGACACCGCAATCATCCCATTAAATACTTTATTCAATAAACATACAAGATAATATTAATGATATAAGTAATAATCCCTGTAATTTGTATAAAATATGTCATTCAAGAATGAGTTGCATTTCATTTTTTGATTAATAGTTGGATCAACTGAATTACGTCCAATCATTGCAACAATTAATATGACAGTGTGAATATTTTATTCGCAAAAAGTCAGAGTATCAATTGTTTGCATTTCGCGAGTATCTATTTTTTATGATATTTTTGTGGAATAAGGGATTTAACAAACGTATTTATTTGTTTTCTTATGTACACTATATTTAAACACAAAGATAAGTTGCCTTTTTTATAAAGCTAGAATACGTAGCAGACAAAAACCTTTCACCTAGCAGATGGAAATCCTTAATTTAACGTCCAAATTATTTTAATTTTTTTTTACTAGATTACGTTGCTATTTGTTAAAAGAATCGGAATATTTTTTTTACATTTTTCTTTTGCTATAAAATCGAAACTAAAATAACATAAAGATATGTATTGAAATATTTTTTTTTTAAATAGTAATTTCTTGATATTTGCAAATGAAATATTCGTGGAATGTCAGGTTATATGCATTTTGTTAAAGATAAAGATCTTTTGGAACAGATTTTGTTGTGGTTTTTTTGTACTCAATACTTCAATTTGGTCAAATATAACAAATCGTTTATTTGTATTTTATATGCATGTAAATTTATTTAAGAATTTGACATGTACTTAAATATCAGAAATTTGTACGAATCAACATTGGTGGTGGAATAACGAAAATATCATACGTATAAATATTAAAGGTGAACAAGAGAGAATGGTTTATTCTTTTAGTTCCAAGCACTAAACAGTGGGGATCGATTATTATCATTTAAACGTATATGTTCGAAACTTATACTAGTTTTTGATACTGTCATTCATTCGTACACGCGGCTGGAGTAAGCCTTGCCGATGAGGAGCAATGTCATTGATTTGTCGGCACTTATATGACCACATTAAAGCTGAGTTTTGAGTGATAACAGACATAGCACTTGTGAATTTGTGTTGATGATAAAAATGTTTGCCTCTATATAGTTTTCCTTGAATAAATAAAATGGAAAGTAAATAAACATTTCTTGCACAACATTAAATAAAATCAATTTTGTTTTGAAAATATGCGAAATTAATATTTGTTTATTTTAAAAATTAGTAGTATTTCAGTTTTCTGGGGGTTTTGGAACGAAGAAAGATAATAAAATACTGTAAATTACTTGACAAAATAAAAATTAAAAAAAAACTGTTAGTTTTGTACTATTAAACCGTAAAAATACGATATAAGAAAGACTTTCCGTTCAAACAATCAAAGTTATTTTGTGTAAGTTTTCAATCCCAATGTGGGATATTTTAGAAGCATTTCCAATGAACCAATAAAGGATTGATTCCACAGCTGTTGGAACATTATACATCATTAGTAGCAAAGGGTGAATAGGTACGATATTACGATCATTGCTTTCGGGGAAAGTCGTTGAATAGATACGAAAAAATAATATTCGTATTTACAAAACAGATTTTGATTACTTGACGGTGTTTGTTGGGCCACACAAATACAGCTGCTGAACCTGAGAACATATACCAAACCTCCCTCTTTTATCTTTTAAAAAAGATTCGGAAGTGTGAACACAGTTTCGATTTGTTTACATTTCTCTTCATTTTCCGTGTAAAATGATGGCGTGTGCGAAAAATTATCCATTCATTAAAAGATGAAAGTAAACTTTCGGTACATTCAATCCTTATGATCTGTTTGAAAGAAAATACTACAAGTATCACAGCCCTGTAAAGTGTGAAAACTTGGAAATATGAAGAGTAAACACCGGTCCGGATGGTGGCTTCCGCGCTGTCGTGTTATTTTAATTATAATTTATCCATTCAGGTCTTCATTAAATGGAACCTAGTAATTTTCGCCGTCTTCAGACTTGTATCAATTTCTATAATATTTAGACTATTTCCTTGAGTCGTCATGTTTTAAAGTCTTGTGAAAGAGCGTCGATTTTCTATGTAAATAAAATCAAATGCTTCTGTTCAGTTTTCTCTATAATTGTAGAAGTTTAAATTAAACAGCATTTAAGTTAAAAGGATATCAAATAACATTAATTTATTCTACAGATTTTTTGTTATCCTGAATCCATATTAGAAGAAATAATGTGTCGGCCCTCGATCCTCGTGTCGTATATTACGGTGTAATTGAGGTTTCTCAAATCACATTGGCTTGACTTTGACGGATTATATTGAGGTCATGTGAATATCGATACGAATGTTAATTGTCTGTATAATACATTCTGTCACTAATTTTGATGTTCACATCCCGAAGTATCATTAAAATTTTTGCAATTTCATCCTTTGTGAACTTTATTTTTCTTTATTTTCTCCGTATTTAGTTTATAAAAATGATTCATTATACTACAATTTCAATTTGTAATATTAATTCGAAAACATGCTGAACTTGTTCAGTCGATGTGGTTGAAAAACAAATTCGGAAATAGTACTTAAAGTTAAAAAATAGAAGTAATGCTGACATGTTCGAGACATCGCAGGGGAGATAACCAATACTAGTAGACATATACTTAAATTAGTTTCCATTTCATTATTTGACCGATTGTATCTTATAATAAGACAGTTGGTGAGACGAGCTCATTCCTTAAATCATGAGAGTCAACTTTTAGTAAAACGATATCAGAATTATCACTACACAAAATAAATTGCTCGCTTTGACTTTCTTCTTTGCGATACTAGAAACGGATCTGGTAAAATATCGATATTTTATTGAAATTAACCCGCATTGATGTCTTGGGCATGATTCAATATAGATAACAGACGAAAATATTTGAAACATTATTTACCTCTAGACTTTTGAGTCAGTTTTTGCCATGACGAATTACTCTTTATAATGACCGAATGTTGCAACAGAAACCGTTTTATCAACTGTATCTGATTACACTCCCAAGTTTTTATTAAATTTATATCTGTCTAGAAAATACTTTATTTTACAGTTTCTTATCAATCCGTGTAATAATTTAAAAGAGAAATTAAGTCTAAAATTGCAAAGTAGCCGAGAGCTTGGTCATAATTATAAATCCTGTCAGATATGGTGAAGAAATATATCCCAGCAGATGACCCAGAGCTTTTCTATCACCACATAACATTGCTTTCTCATATACAGTTAACACATTTTTCTGTATTAAATTTTGATGATTTGGTGTGTTGAAACTGTCGTCATATTGACTATTTTATCGTTATCTTTAATTTAGAAATAAGCCACTATTGATTTCTCTGAATATCATATTACATATTAATACTTTAGTCTTTTAAAAAGCAATAATACCTCGGTTTAAAGTCAATATGTTGTTTTACCAGCCGGTATAATTTTCCCGGAACAATAGGTTGAATGTAATGTATTTTACGCAATAATTGTGTATCAGTTACCGAACTGAAACCAACTCCTTCCCCATTACAATATAAATTTACTCTGTGGTGCTTTTAGAAATATTAAATGACATTTTATCATTTATAAACTGAACACAATACAGTGTTTGACTTCAATGTGGGTGTCAATTTCTGTTTATTTTTATTTTTTACTTTTATTCTTTTTTAATTTTAAAATTCGGATTTCCATATCATCAACTTGTATAAATAACATTTTTTTTTATTATTCAAAATATATGTATAAACTAAACAGATAATGAAATCACATTACGTACTTTTAAAATATTTTGTCAAGAAAGCTTGGAAGACATAAACCATCAGATTTGACGGAAAGAGTCGTAAAACGAACAAAAAAGTACAGCATATCAAATTAAGCTTTTGTTGAAAATAGGGATATTATTTAAATTTTAAATATTCATGTAAAGAGTGTCTTTTCATGCCGTTTAATTTATTTGTGGATAAACTGCTATAAATTTGTAAGTGTTTGTGTCGGTGAAGTGATCCGTATAGACATCCTGTGGAGAATGTAAAAGTTACCATTTGTCCGAGTTAATCATATCCAGATAAACCTCATCCAGAAAATTATAATTACACTTCTAAATGACAATTTTACCTCAGGGTTTGACAATGCTTGTGTCGTTTATTGAATCTTAGATGTTGGAGGTAATCTAGAGTAGCAAAAATAAAAAAATTAAAAGAATTGTAATATACAATATACATTTTACCGAATCTCATTGCGGAATTAAAAAAATAAGGCCATTATTAAAAAAAAACAAACAAAAAATATAAATAATGATCAGAACCCTCATCTGTAATATGCACTTTTCATTGCAAAATATGTATGCGTTAAAATTGATAATTTCTGCGGGATTATTATTTGTTTTTCTTACTAAATTAATATACAATGGACATGCTATGCCAGCTGAGCTAGGGTTGGGTTTCACAAGTGTCATATTTCATTTTATTAGCTGAAACATATGCTGGTAACATCTGATACTAATTGAACATTCTTGAGAACAACCATTCGTTTTATCTCACACCGGAGAGGATTTTAACGTGACAAAAAGATGTATATAATTTATAAACACACAAAACGTGTAAACAAAAAATAATTTTGCTTTACCAGAACTTACAACACATATTAATAAAATGAATTTAAGTAAGACATAATTACGCTTTAAACATTAATATAAATATTATATTAAATTAAAATATATTTTTTAAAAATGTAATAATAATGTGGTGAAAACAGAACGGGTGGAAGGCATACACATGGATACGATAAAAACATATTATGTCAATAAGTATAATTAATTATATCTATAATATTATTTGTTTGTCTCTGAATAAGGTTATCTCTTGATAAATTAACAAATAAACATATTGAACCACATAATCATATGAATTAATATGCATAATTAAGTTATGCAGTTGTTATACTTATTTTATTTTAAACTATAATAACTATTTTTGAATAGTTCTGATAGTAAATAAAAATGGACAACCCCCTCCGAGTATGGAATTGTTTATTGTCAATAACCATTTGTAAATATCGTGTCACTCTTTTTTGACATCAGAAATCCTGCTGCTTTCAATCTGGGATGAGTAAACTTCTCATGCCCGGGGTAACGCTCTTTGCATCCGTTTGCAAACACTGACTACTTATAAATAATATGATCCTGATCGAATATGTTAGTTGTTGAAAAAATGGATTTAGATATTTTTGATTTGGACATTTCACCAGTGGAGTATGATTTTGGAGATAGCGATTCTGTTTCGTTAAGTGATTCGTCTTTAGATGTATTTGATTCAGGTATCTATGTCATCATATTATAAACAAAACAAAATAAATGCAATTTATAACTGAACTGCCGTAAAGTGACCTATACTGATATAACAAAACAAAATAAATGCAATTTATAGCTAAACAGCCGTAAAGCACCCTATACTGATATTTAACAATTGCCACACCAAAAATAAATTTAATTCTCGTCCATGAAACACCGCTAAGTATATTTATAAACATTTTCACCTATTCGTGTTTCTTTACTTCCGTATGTCAACAGATTTTGCTAATATTGACAGTCCGATTATGAATTTAACTTCTTTACTATATAACGTCATATTTAACAAACTTATTCAAACATTTAATTATTTACAGAGCTACGTGATGGTGAATATTGACCTCGTCGTGTCTATCATGATTATAGGTTTAATTTCACGGTTAGGGGTACATTGTAAACAGGGACAGTCACCTATTGAAACTTTTAGTAGAACAATTCAATGTAAACATAAATCGTTCACTTATTTCTGAGGTTAGCGAAGTATTTATATTTGTGCAAAAACCTGTATCCGAATTTTCTATGCTGTAGTTCTGTTAGAAATACGCCTACCTCTATATCGGGTTTCCTGATTGACATTGTTGTCATGGTGACTAAATTAGTCGGGCCACCGTATGAATAACGATATATTCACGAGGTCGAGACTGGCAACCAATGAGAGATAGGCAATGAACCATTAACGCACTCTTTAAAAATAATACTGTAATGAAGTGTATTAGACAGGAATATACAATATCAAAACACCTCTCTAATTTGTGTCTTTACAGTGTATTCCCGCTCTACTGGGAATAGTTCCGGAGTTCCTTCATACCATCCGGACTTCCAAATGTTACATGACCAACCTCCAACGTCAAGCGTCGGATCACCTACCCCCGGGGCAATGCTTCCGTCCTTCGGATTTACACAGGAACAAGTGGCGTGTGTTTGTGAAGTTTTACAACAAGGTGGAAACATAGACAGACTAGCTAGGTTCTTATGGTCACTCCCGGCGTGTGAACATTTACATAAAAATGAAAGTGTGTTGAAAGCCAAGGCTGTTGTAGCCTTTCACAGAGGAAACTTTAAGGAACTTTATAAAATAATGGAAAGTAATAATTTCTCACCTCATAATCACCCAAAATTACAAGCACTGTGGCTAAAAGCACATTACATTGAGGCCGAGAAGTTACGAGGTCGACCTTTAGGCGCAGTTGGGAAATACCGTGTCAGAAGGAAGTTCCCCCTTCCGAGGACAATATGGGACGGAGAAGAAACGAGTTATTGCTTCAAAGAAAAATCCAGAACTGTATTAAGGGAATGGTACGCTCATAATCCTTATCCTTCACCACGAGAAAAAAGGGAGTTGGCAGAAGGGACGGGATTGACAACAACACAGGTTAGCAACTGGTTTAAAAACCGACGGCAAAGGGATAGGGCTTCAGAATCGAAAGACAGGGATCGGTAAGTGCAAAACAAATATAGTTATATTTAACTTTTTGTTGCATTATTAAGAGATTACGTTTCACAGTAATGTTTTATATTCTTTGTCTCAAGTTCCAAGATGGAGGCTATGTTATCGCCTGTTTTGTGGGTGTAAATTGATACGAGTGAAGGCTGGTGTCAGATTACATTAACGTTCAAGCGATACCGACTTGTTTTTGTTGGCAGAAACACAGGATTCTTTATTTACACCGTAATGAGAAGATACACGTCAATTAAATTTTACATAATCAAGTATTAGTTGAACTTGAGAACACTACTATTTAATAAAATATTTTCTAGTTTTTGTATCAAGTTTGGAGTATTTTCTGTATAATGACTGGTTAGATATAATATATAGTGTCAAGCTATTGTCAAAGTAAAATTAAATAAACATTTAATTTTGTAAACGAAACTTGATCCACTCCCATTACAATTGTCAGTCGGTCACCTGCCTCCATTTTCAATTTAATTATAGTACAATGCGACGTGTTGGACGACAAATTTCTGTGAAAAATCTCACATCTTCAACGCACCCTTGTATTTACGAAAATTTAAACAATTTAAATGATTTCTGTGATTGCAATAATAACGTGAATACTTTTTGTGATTATTTTCTCATTGAATTTACCTGTGAGGAATATGAGGAACATATTTGTTTATTTCTGAAAAACAAAAAGAAAAAGAAAATGAAAGACATTTTTGAATATGTGCCACAATTTTGTCATGATAACAAAGAATGTATATATGCATGGTTAATAATCGTTTTGTTTTAACTTATTTTTTTTCTATTCATTTGTAAAATAAAAATGCTTTGTTAATTTTGTCTTTGTGGTTAAATATATTTTTTTAATTTAAATATATTTGTTAACAATATAAAATATGAACTTTTTACATTTACATACCAAATAGTAATATTTAATTAAATAATAAACCAAATAAAATAATTTTTCAGTATATATCAGAAAATAAGATTAAAGGAAATTTAAGAAATTCCCATGTAATTTTTATTCTTTTTTTATAGATTACAATGGTATATTTGAATTGTGTTTACATTTTTTGCTTTGCATTTGTGTAGTTTAATCTATTCAAAGAATTATTTTAATCATATCTTCTGATCTACAAAATATTACTGATTCATAAAGTTATTAAGATTATTAGTATAGGTCAGTCATAATTAAACTTAGTATAGGGTTAACATTAATGAGAATGATCTATTTATTTTGATAATCCACATGTTTAGTGCAATGGTTAACACGTTATTGAGCTGGTGGGGATCGACCCATCAGACATATTGCTATACAAACTGTTGCTTCTAAGCGCTGCACATAATTCCGAGAGAGAATACATAATATCAGGTTGATCAGAAATATCATTTTATACGAAAATAATGATAAATAAAATTAAAAAGCACGAAAAACTATCAAGATATGATTTTCTTATGTAAAAATGTTGAATAGTATTTCACTCCACTCTTATAAATATTTTAGCTATATATCATGGCGACCAGTTTTTATTGAAGAGTAAACTGGAGTAACCTGTGATCACACCTTGTCCGAAGTTCGGACTTGAACGTGAAACCCACAATGTTAACCCGCTGGTGATTAGTAGTAGATGGCTTACTACGGTGTGTAAAAATGAAGTGTTACTATCAATAAAACGTTTTCGTCGTGAAATCTAAGATTTTATTGTTAAATTGATCTTGAATTCTCATACAACTTTTATTCGTATGTGCATCACATATGCATAAGTGTCAGAACCCTCGTTTTGTATTTTCAGCGATCCTCACTGTTCACAAAGCAGCCAAGAATCAAACTTAGGATCCCCTCACAGTGATAATAAAGACGGTGATATAGATAGTGATGACGCGTTTACGGCGCAGACAAAAATTGAACCACCAGACGAACACACCCCAAGATCTATATATACAGATCTGCAGAAAGCAATGCCTAATGACAATTCCATGCAATTAATGGGAGGTAATCAAAATCGGATGATGTCGAATGGATCGACGGAGGTTAGCAATATGTTTCAGGATTATCAAACTTTGTGACCTTTTATGATATAGTGCTTCGTTGTAAAGCTAATGACCAAAGACAAATATACAATCTGGAGTTCGGTGCAAGTGACAAAAAGGCAAAATGGTGCCGACTGCTTGCCATACATGACTTCTATTTAATTGCAATGATATTCCATTATTTGGTGCATTTTATGATTTTTATTTGTCTTATGTTGCATATATATTAGAACTTCAGGGCAAACTTTTTCAACCATTCTGTCGTTAGTGTATATGCTATGACTGTCGTGAATGTTTTGCAAAAATGTGTATTTTTCCTCATATTTTAAACACTCTCCGTACTATGTATATCTTCGTTTAGATTGACAGCAACGCCATTCATTACACATATATTGTTAGAATATCAATCTTCATAGTAATCTACAAAACTATTTTAACTAAATTCCGATCGTGGTTGATAAATTCAGAACTATGTCTTCTTATTTAAGTTAAATGATCAAAACTAGTCGGAAATGCTATTCAAGTTCAAAAAAGGTTTGACTGCATTGGTATGTAAAGAGTGTCAAACGTCTTTAGGATATAGATATATTGACCAAATTATTCTTGGTCACTCTATTACTTTGCAGATATATGGAGTCACGGAACCCATCACTAGCTTTTTTATTTTTAGAGATTTTTTTGTTGTCGATTGTGTAGCAACCAAAATCTCCTTGAATAAATGTAAGTAATGAGTTCCAGGACTAATGAATATAATGAACTACTTAATCACGTGACTTAAAAAAGAATTATTTTTGGCGTCTATGCAAAACAATGTGTCCAGCTTCTTTATTTACTAGATTAATACTATTTATATGTTGACCGAAAATAAAATGTAAATTAAATTATACATTGTGTTTGAGTTTGTCACTTCTATATTGCCTTACTAATGGTTGTTTTTATGAGTTGATATCGACTACAGGACTTTTTAACTAACTCCAAAACAAACATAAGCTACATCCTTGTAAATCACTGACCAATATCCTTACGCATTAAGTAAATATACATGGCATAGGAATATACAGCCATATATTAATACGCACAATAGCAATGATTGTGTCCTCTTTACTCAAAGTTGAAGTTCCATCAAATTATTATTTTCATTACGTGGTCGTAAATTGCTTTAGCCTAAAAATGTACATCAGCTCAATTTCAAGACTGTAACCACATGTTTTATGTGACAGTCCCAAGACAGTAGTTTATTCTGTTGTCATTTGTTCTTTTTAGTGACAGTCCACAGCGTCCTTTGTCCTTTTCAGTGTCTTTCCTTAATTTTTTTTATTTGTCGTTCTGTGTGACGTTTACGATCTAAAAATCTCATTTCCGATAAAAAAAAATGTGTTTAAGCTCAGTTTCAATCCCTGATTTTCTACATGCCAATGACGTCACGCAAGCTTTTAGTGAAAGTTTACCCCTTTAAGTATTATATTTCGTCCTTTACAATTAAATCTCATAATTTATCTCCCTTTCATTTTTAATATTTACTCGTCATTTTGTTATAGGAAGTATGAAATTTCCACTAATCTTCAACTTTCCGATGAAGTGATTTTATTTATATTACAATTAATATGTCATGTGCTTTTAGAGACCGAAGATTGAAGTTAAGATAAAATTCTAATTTCAGAATAAATTATTATCCTTTTATACCCGCTTTACACCATATAGATTTCGTCGTTGGTGGCATCTCAGCTGCATTTTATTGAGTGTACATTTTAAAATTAAATGTTCTAAAATGAAAATGTAACGCCATCTAATATAATTATAATTATTACGTTTCAAAGGCATAGAAAAGTTACATAAATTTTTCTGTAAACAATTCATGTACACTGTATATATTTTTTAGTTTAAAAAACGAAGGTGAGTCATGTTAATAGTCGAGGAGCAATCATTAGAAAAAAAAATTTCAACATTTTTTTTTCATATTCGTTTGTTTTTAAATGCGTATTTCCAGTCACTTTAAAACATGTTAAGGAAACAGAAGTAAAAAGTACACACAGATTTTAATTGTTCACACATTTAATAAATCCAAGGTAAACAGTTAAAAGGATGAATAAACCGGATATTGTTGACAGTCTGTCCGACATTTACATAGGTTTAGTATTTCTGAATATTCATCTAAACACACGTGAATGTTTGACAAGCGAAACACTATACTGTTGAAGTAACAAGATGGTGGTAGGCGAAAAATCTTGATTTAATCAGGAATGGTAGAATTTTGACACGTATATTTGGTTCCAAGATAGCGTTAGTCAGACAAATCATTATTCACTTTAAACGTGAAAAGATGTTTTATGAAAAACCTGCATTACAAGAATGACGTTTTATATTCTGCAGTCTTGTGTGGAAATTGTAATATTTACTGCAGTTGGCCACCATGATAATTACAGTACGGCGTCAAGTTTCATCAGTGAAGATCGCTTATCTTAATTGCAATACAAGTATGTTATGGTATGTAAAACCTGACAGTTTGTTACAACTGAAGGAAACACGATATAATTATCTCCCATCTGTCTTCGCTGCCAAATCGTACACGCTACTGTAATAGTGTAAATTCTAATGTCCGTTGTATGCTTCTGTAAACATTGAATACACCGCCTAAACATGTCCAGAACAATAAATATAGTCTGTTTCATTCTGATTTCGTGTTACTCAAGGTCAGCTTTAATTTCAATATTTTAGGTACTTATATTAATGTTTTATAACGCAAAGATAACAAAACATGAAATTGTGAACTGCACAAGAAACGAATCACAATGAAATTAATAAAGACCACCCTCGATTTCTGATCATATCTACTCCCCAGTCGTCTATAGAAGTAACGAATGAAAGACGTCTGCTATTCTGGCCATACGACAGACATGATAAGAACTTGGTACTGTCATTTCTAATATCAGTAATTGACAATGTCGTTTCCCAATGCACGTGTAATCACATTGATTAATTGTACATATAATTATAGAACGTTCCTTGCGGACATCACAAATCAATTTCCAGCTCTACAATTAGATTCACAGGTATTTGTTAACATTTACACATAAAATGGCAGCTTGATCACTGCCAGACGTCTTCTAATTCCTTAATTCGATTCCTTGTCACAAGCTATCTCCTTTAATTGGTTAAAAATTTGCCATGGAAGCATGAATAACAAACACATGCAAACACTTAGACAAACTACTGGTTACCTAATGACAAGTAGATATCCAATACAGTATAAATATCTACACGGAATAAGCCTTACAGAGATTTTATTTTCATCAGAAGAATATATAATAATGGTTCAATTAGATTTACATTTTTATTCTATTCAAGCTCTACATTTAAACTTATTCTTTAAGACTATATTTCCTGTCATTTTCAAACTGGTTCGGTATAAAACAGAGAAATGTTCACATCCGAAATCTAGGTTTAATATAGGATAACAGTGTATAAATGTTTGTGTCGTGTGTCGCATACTCAAAAAGAAGAGTCTATATCTTATCTGTAACACAGTGTTTAAAATGTAATACTCTCGTTAAAAGGGAATCTACTATTTTTGTTCCAAAGTAGTGGCATATTTTATTTCGTATCCAAATACACATTGAACGAGTTCGTTTTTATGGGTTCAACTTTCATTTAATTAGTACTAGTTAAGAGGGCTATAACTTGGGTAGAACGATTCCCTCCTTCCGCATATATCACTTTCAAACCAAGGAGTCTACCGATTTACCCGCTGTATTTTAGTCATAGTGAAAAACTGAACTTTTTAAATTCCAGATAAATCAAGAATAGAACACCTACTTAGTATTAAAGTATTCAGATTTTGATTTTATTGCCATGTAGATATAGTTACATACTTACAAAGTCTCTCCGATGAGTAGGGCGATTTTCGTGATATGGAAAGTAAACGAAATATCTGCATCTTGCTGCTAGGCTGAAGAATGTGCAACACAAGTTACAGGGTCTTCACTACAATTGAGGTGACCAGTAATCCATTTAATTGTCGGTAACGTTGAGACTCTTACCGGTTTGCAGTGAATAAATTAACAACGACTCCGGACCACGTATGTTGGGTTTGTGTTTGAAGATTGGATCTCTTCTGAACTACATACTGTTTTAAAGTTACAGAGAAGTTTTTTCTCGTAACGCAGATAGTTAGGTCTTCAAAAAGACGATGAACATGATTAAAAGAAAAATTAACTGATTGAGTGTTTTACATCCAGCAATATTTCAGCTATATTCAGGACATGAAATTAAAAAAAAAATGGACAGTGGAATATCCCTCCCTTTATACTAAAACGTGATCTTATACTTATATATCTTATATGAGCATATATACAGATAAAAGAAAGCTTAAACAATACAAATATGTATCACATTTAACAGTAAATTAAATTTTACTATACATTGTACATTAATTTCTTTTGAAAACTGTAAAAAATGTGTCACCTGCGACAGTTTGTAACAAATTGAAAATAAGTATCTAAAATATAGAAACGTTCCCGAATGTGTTCCACGTCAACACAGACCATAGGACATGCAGGGCATGCTTGGTAGTATATGGATTGTGCATGGCACATGCTCAAGTCTTGGTTCATTGTTTAAAGTCGTCATGGTATGTTTAAGACGACACCGTGTTAAAACGACTTGCTCTCGTCGACCTCGAGGTGTATATACTTGTTATGTAAGTAGTGGCTGGATCTCATGAAGTTTATTATGAACTTCCAGATCCCAACCACTCTGCCATAACCTAGAAATATTTTTAACAATTAACGGTTTATCCGTGGGCCCCTTGTTTACAATTGTGTTTCCATTGATTCCCAGATGGCTAGGAATCCAGAAAAAGACAACCTCTTTACCCAAAGTTGTCAACGATGTATAAATTTGAATTATTTTAAAAATAAATGAATTTTTAAATCTAGAATTTTCATAAAGAAAAAAATAATAGGGAATCGGAACAGATAATAATTTTACTCTAAACTGACGAAGCGATGATTTTAAGTGCAAGAAGAAGCGCTCGCGCTTCTGCCTAAATGCAGATGTAGCGGACGGAATACGGCGAGTTTCAACACGCTACATGTAACCGCAGATAACATCTAGAATCATAAATAAGTACCGGTTTTGGTTTGAACAAGGGGGGATTATTTGGACTTTCGACAGGAGCAATTTCATCTAAATTTATACCAGAGTTTTCAAAAGAAAATTGAGTGGTAAAAGCTGCCTTTTTACAACAGAATATATCAAAGGTACCCTCACTCCTAAGGTATTAGCGATGCTTATGCCTGTCCACTATCAATTGTTGTAATAATGCGGGACGGGATAAATAATCAAAAGCTAAACTGCGGAAACCAGTCGTACCTCAAGGAGAACAGATAAACAATGCTGTGACTTGATTGGCTACTTAATCGGGAGATAGCAGCCGATTGGCCAATAAATAAGCAGAGCTAAGTTTGGGATGAAAACCCTGCATGATTACGGGGCGGAAGCAATCATAATAGGCTAAATCGGGAGAAAGCTGTCGGTTGGCCAAAAAGAAGCAGAGCTAAGTTAGGGATGAAAACCAAACCCCGCATGATCACGAATCGGTTACGCTGAAAAAGGGAAAAATATGAAAGATAATGGGAATCGAACTGTTTTAAAAGGAAAGTGGCATTTATTTGTGTATATTCATCATAAAACTTGTCATAAAACTTAAACGAAGAAACACGGAAAAACAAATGACTCCGCTTAGGAGAAAAATTTAAATTCTTTTCAAGACCTGCTTACTGACAAGGTCCACACCAACTATCTTACCACGTGTGATGCAAAAAGAGATGCTTAGCACAGTGCATGCTTCAATTGCTGCCTCTAACATTGTGTACTTATAATAAAGTGATGTAAATAATAACAATACATATTGCCATTTAACATGGAAAAACAGTACGTATTTTTGTCCACAAAGAAAAATAAAGCTTAGAGACGGCTAGCTTTTTAGGAAAGCTAATACTTGTCTGAATATGACTAATCTTTCATTAACAGATTAGCGTTTTAATGTTTCTGGTTAACAAAAACATCTCAATATATTCCAAGTAACTTTGATATTAGGTGCAGCTTATATCACTTTAGTCTTAAAAATAAACAAACAAATAAGTGTAAATATATTTATTTTACATCCGCATAAGTGTTTAAAGGAAAACAAAATTCTAATGCCAACAAGCAGGTTTCTCGAACGGGATGTTGTTTGTCGTTGCTGCATTTGCGGAGTATTTCTACTTTAGACGTAGCCTTTACTACAACGAATGGATATTAGCTTTTTGATTTTACGGTACAATCTAAAAGTCTAAGCTTCTGCATGTACATCGTGTTGCAGCTTGCCTTAAATTTTCTAAGCAAGAATACAATCATCAATGTATTATCACTGTTACAACAATTTATACTATTTTCCCTCCAAATACTTTAATTTTATGTGCCACCTTTCGTTCTGACAGCAAAACATTGAAGGAAACGCTTATTTGTAGAATGTCGTAACACGCTATTTATTTTAGATGTTCTTAGGGTCATTAAATTGTCTCTGTTTGTACTCAGTTTTGAAATTTCCAAATAAGCCTAGTAAATACTCGCTTACGTCAGTGCGAATAGCTGATCCAAAAGGATGGTGATACAAATCGCTTAATTTCAACAACAAACAGTATAGATAACTAATGCCCAAATAATACGTTGAACAAACCGATAATGGGTCGCATATGTATAAGAATAGTTCATTGATTTAGATGTTTTGTACATGCAACGTTCATAGTTGCATTTACCATTGCATTTAGAGGTATATTGCAAGTGTGACATACCGGCTTATATTGACACATGTGCAGTCAAGCATCCAGAAGAATGATCTAACTATTGGTCCGATCCGTATTCGATCAGAACAAAGATTATATTCCAGGATTTCCACCAGTCTGAACTGAATATGCATCATTATGTTGCATTCAGCAGCTTGCAAGATGCATAAAATATACATGTAAATCATACGTTATGTTACATGACAGCGCGTATGAAGAAAACTTATCAATATTTTATTGTTGACGGGGGACATTTTCTGAGTTCATCATTATTTACAGCGGTATCATGTTTTAGAGGTTCACTTTCAGGAAATATAGCGAATTTTTATATTTAAGTTTCCTGAATGGTTATTTTTTTCTCAAGCGCCAATTAAATAAAACAAAACATAGTATATTTCATACCCTGCCTATATGATTTCCACAAAAAAGTCTCAACGCTTAAATTGTCACCTAATATCTTACAGAGGGTCCTTGAATATTAATATACAAATACAAAAACCTCTAGAAACTTATAGGCATGGACTGTCATGAAAATCAAAATATAAGCATTCTTAGAATTCACTTAAATTTGTAATTGGTATGTCTCCCAAACGAAGTTAATTCTGTCTAAAATTTGTTAATTGACCAAAATGGATGAATAAGAAAAAAACAAATCTTTTAAACTAATTCACGAGATACGTTTAAGAAATATTTATCCTGCAATCGTCTACTAATTCAGCTTAAATGAATTGATCATAAAATTTGTGTGATATACAGTCAGCGACTTGCTATCCTTAAAATTATTGACACGCCAAAAACTTCGTAAACTGGATCCCGACGTCTTTATCCTGACGCCTCAAATTGATTCTCATCGTTTGAAATTCGAAAATATTGAAATTCGAAATAGCGAACGCGGCAACCGCTTTCATCTTTTGAAATTCGATAAATAGGGAACGCTGCAACCGTTTCAGAATTTCCTCATTTATCCAGAAAATACATGCGCATTACCTTCCGAAATTACGCTTTCCCGTTTTTGTGTCAAAAATTAAGTTTTTAATCATTATTCTCGGTCATTTTAATGCTTTGCATTATATTTTGGTGTAGGAGCACCATAGTTCTTTTACTCTTCGGCTATATTAAATTTGATAATTTTGACTTATCCTAGAAAATTTACCTTTTTTTCAAATTTAGTGACACTTCTGTCCCCTATAAAAATGCACTGGCTGAAAATTCTGTCAAAACTTCACAATATGTTTCATGGCATATAAGAAAAAACGCTCAACCTGAAGTCCACGTGGTCTAAAACTCTACTTTCACTTTCTATTTCAGTCCAAAAATAGTGCTTGTCCCTAATTGACTCTCAACATTTTTATGTTCATTTAAAACCAATAAAACTTTATCCTCGAGTTTCCTAGAATATTCAGCTTTCCGAAAATACCAAATTTATTCTTGTATCATGTGCGGTTCAAATTCTGTATGATGCAAGAGTGAACCTGTCTGTTAACTAATACTACTTTTACGTACAACCTCTGGACTGGTTCCTGGTATTTGGGGACCGGTCAAAATTTAGTGCAACATAGGACCGGTGCAAAAAAAATAATGGCTAAAAAATAAATAATAACCCTATGGGTATAAAACTGAAAAAAAGTGCTGTCCTATGAAACTTTGGTTAAAAAAATATAGGTGTCCTATTGTAAATTTCATGTATTTCAATACTAATAAAAAAGCAGTTCAAAGATGTAATATACTTTTATAATGACAATAAGCACATATATCTCAAATATCATTGAATGGCACTGTGTTAGTTTTATGTTTTCTTTTGTTATTAAAGTGAATAAAAAAAATATTCCAAAGATTTTTCATTAAAAAAAACCCATGTCCTATGCTGATCTTAGTTTTAAAAAGTGGTGTCCCAACAAAAAAAATACAAGAAAAAAATGTATGTCCTACTATGTTTTGCACTGGTCCTATGTTGCACTAAATTTTGACCGATCCCTTGGTTGTCCTACACCTTTTGGGTTTTTTTTTAAACGCAATTATGACTCATATGATTTAGGCATTCTGGCCCCCTCTGAGTAATATGATAAAACATGAGGCAGCTTCTTGTCTTTTTGTTGTTAAAAGCTGATTTGAAACACATTTCTGTACGTTTCATGCGTGCAATTAAATCAAAGTTAAAATTTTACTTTTAAAATTTGATATTAAAGACAAATGAACAAAATTCATCAGAAGTACTGAAAGTTTCAAAAAGGGAAACCACCTCTGGTATTGGTATTTTGCTAACTTAATGAACGTTTATGAGAAGTATGGGGTTTAATTGAATGCAGAGTGCACTAAACACTATTTTGAATTGATTTCAATACACTGGAAAGTAATATATTTACAATTACTATCCGGAATATGAACATTTAAATAAATTAAAAATTACCAAATTATGTACTCTGTGGATACATAACTACGATAAATTTCAGAATAACATAATATCATTGTATTGTACATATAGTCATGCTCTGTACTAGATATGTGGCCGCTATTTATAATCTTCGCTTTTATATACTTTATAAGAGATGTGTAGTTGTAAGAATCCCCGGTAATTTATGCCACTGCCACTGACACGTGGCAAGGATAAATACTGAAAATAATCAAATTGACAGGTGAATAAACAAGACTATGGCCGTTAGAAATATTAGTATTCAAAATAGTTCGACTGACCATAGTAAAGGAATATTTAACAAATAGTAAAACCTGGAAAAAATTCATTTTCATTTTTTATTCAATAATTTGACGTGTTTGCTTGCTTCATGTTTTTCCATTTCACACTACAAATGATTAGCTGTACTCGTAGTAAATTAGATTCTAACTTACAAAGTAAGTTAATTATATTAAATACATAAAAGATTCTAAATTACACTCCATGCAGTGATTGCTATATTAACCGGCGACTGTAGACAATCGATTCAGGACTATTTGCATGAACAAACAACCAATAGACAAGTTTCTGTTCGATCAATGAAATATGTAGTTTATTATTTGTTTCCGATTGGACGTGTAAAAGAATGGCGAACAAATCCGATTGATAAACATGTGATATGTTTATAATTAGAGTAATTAATTTATGTTTTCATAACTTTCATACATATATGTAATTATTTTAAATGAATTATAAAAAAAAACATACCACAATTGGACCACGATGAAACTAAAAATACGTATAAATAAGAGAAAATCTGTTTTAAATGATCTAACATGGAAGTTTTGAAATAAAAAAATTCTTTAAGACCCTTTAAAAGTTCTTTGAAACGACCGTTTGGCTAATTTTTTTCTTTTTGTCTTCTTTGATAATACTTAGAACACGCAAAAACAATAGCATTCAAGTAAGCAAAAATACATACAATTTACACCTCAAAATCTACGACATAATAACATCTATGTCTAACAGAGCTATTAACCGTTACTCTGTGTCAGCCAATTCTTTGATGGTTTATATTTATTGTGGAGTACCACACAATTTAATATAAAGATAGAATCGTTAAATGCGTCTTACTGACTAGTTTTTATTTCTGTTCTTGGTGGACTGGAGCATTCGTTTTGCGTGATGTTGTTTAGAAAACAGAGATATAAAATAATAGGTAATGGTTTATATGGAGTAAAAAGGGTAAAAGAAGTATAGTCATCAATATACTGTCACCTCTAGACATCGACAACGTCGTTAATAACTCTTATATGTAGACAATTTTTCACAGCATGAATATTTACTTGCAATGAATTCATTTCAAATGAGATAGAATGACAATTTTATTTTTTTAACGTCAATCAAATCTAAGAAACATATCATTTAAAAAGCATTTGGTCCAGTGAATGGGAATAAATGGAGATAATATTTCTGACATAAAACATGAATCCAGGTATTTGGGGGACGTTTTCATTGTGTATTGGTAATTATGGACTGGTTCGAAATTAGATGTGTCGATTTTAACGGAAATGAAAAGCAATGAAAGACAATCTTTAGTCATGGCTGTGTATTTGCTGACAAGCTTTTTTTTCGAGATTTGTTGATTTCTCGTTTACAAAGCATTGAAACATCATTTGAACAGAGTGTTGTTAAACTACCAATTTTTTAACATTTAAATACTGTTTCAGAATTGAAGTATAGCATATACAAAAACAGTCATTATAGAACAACATATTTTACTCGAAGCAATAAAAAAAGAAAATATCCAAAGTCGGATTTTTTTTATTTAAAATTTTTTTATTGTTCTTCGAATCAAGCAACAGATGGATCAGACAAAAGGTTTACAGTTGTTTTCTCCGAATATACAAAAAAATATTTCAAATTCTGCATGCATTTTAGACGAAAATATCTGAATTTAGGACGACAAACATAAAATATACTGACATTTACGGATAAGCATGAGGGTGTGATATGTTAAGTAGCTCGCAGGATTTTTGCATTCGAGGGATAATGGAAGATTTTTAAGTTGTAAAATGTATTTAATTTAAACCGATGTTAATCGAAACTTTTATGTAGAAAAAATGCTGAAAGTTGAACATATCAGGATGTAATGGCATTATTAAAATAACGTAGTGTGATACATCTTTTCTGGATCATCACAATTTTGCAACGTCTTTTACGTTTTGCGAATTTGATTTCTTATTCGAATTTTCTTGATCAAAACCGCGCTTTGGATATTCATCAAAATCTGGCAAGATCGGCGCTGCATATTGCAAGACGCGACACAATTTTCATGGTTAATATGAAGTCCTTGCAATCGCAAAACACCTTAGGTCATTTTATGTTATGTTATGTTTTATTTTGTTTTTTGTTTTTTGTTTTTTTTATTGTTTGTTTGTTTGTTTGTTTGTTTTTTGGTTTTGTTTTTATTTTTGTTGTTAATGCCATCAGGCAAATCTTTTGGTGTTTTGCTAGTATATGTTGATTTTTTGGCAGAATTTATAAATCATAACGGGACAACAAGAAAAATAAGTTAATTGTTCCCATTTTAAAACGCCAACAATTATCATTTTCTAACCTAACAGAAAAATTACAAGATGTTCCCAAGTTTTTGGTGCGATTCACGAAAAAATAAATTTCGAAGACAAAAATGACCGTTGTATTCTTTTTTTTTTTATAATCGGAATAAATAATACGTTAATCGTCTGTAAACAAAACTAATACATAGTTGGGATTATTGTTTTGGTTAATCTAATTTTGGATAACCAGATGTAGTGTTAACAAAAAAGCGTTACATGAATGCAAATATTTACTGGATCATCCAGACGCTTTAATTTTATAGGAAATTTTCCTACGTTTTATTTTAGATAAAATAAGCCTTAAACCAAGGCATGCAAACTAGGTGTAGATGTCCCACGATTATCTTAAGATAACTTAAATTAATGATGGAGTTGGATTTGATTGATTTATTGATTTGATGTTTGTTTATGTCAGTAGTATATAAGCTATATTCAGGACGAGAACTAGTTAACAAATAATACATGAAATGGGTGGACATAGGGAACACAATTTAGACTGCCACTGGAAAAGTATTGGGTTAAAGCGGAAAACAGCCTATTGTAGCAGGTTCAATGAACCTACTCTTTGTCAAAATCTACCAAAAGGTGTCTTTATCGCGCATTAGCGTTGCAATCTCCAAACACGTTACACACTGGTCCGCGGTCAGTCGTTTCGTATAATGACTTGACAACCTCTCAACAAGAGGGTCTCAGTGCCCCTATCCGCCACCTGGGGACTCGCTGGGCTGCTCTGTGGGTCGAGCATTGGGAACCCTCCTATGATGGACTTGGGATATTTGAAGTCTATATATCAATAGCTAGCCGCTGCCCTTATCAACATGTGTTTAGGTAAAAGACAGTCTATTAAACTATCTAGACGATGCTGTTTGTACGTAGATATAGACTATCTCGCCAAATGACCATAACAATTTGCAGATGCCCAATGAAAATGCAACCAACCTTGAATTAGTAACGTAGGCGATTCAATCGATTCCACGACAAGCGTGCAGATCAAATGCGCTATTTTGGTGTTTATTGATTGATTATATATCAGCCATTTTCAAGACGAGTACAAGTTAATCAACAATTTATCAACAGGGAAAAAAAGAGACCAACGGAACAACTGTTTGACTGCCTCTGAAAAATTGAGTAGGGACTGAGATTTTAGCCTTGTAGCCCTTACAAAAAGGTTCGTCATCTTGCAAGGAGCTTGGCACTTTCCAAACACGTTACTCACTGCGATCCGCGGTCATGAAGTGACCCGTGCTCCATACTAGGACTTTGCACTGGACCTGGGGTCTATAGCAGCCCCATACCCCTTGCCAAGAAAAATTCTTCAACATCATTCAGACCCTACGCCATTTTATATTGACCTGCATAGTCATTAACACCCTCTGTAACATCCCTTTATGCACCTGTACCAGGATTGATTTGACCAATATCCTAACAGAGTTACAAATTGGGCAAACACATAAATAGGTGAGCTGTTCATTAGGGTTATTGAGACTTGGAGACTTGAGACTTTTTTATTTCAAAGTGTAAAGCTTCAGAAGATATATGGAGATAAAACTACATCTTGTTTTAAAAGGAGCTTTTCTTTGTTCAGTTCTGTTAGTAATTTAAGTCAATTCATCACAAGAAATATTTTTGTCATATTATATTTATCTTACTGTTTACGTTTCTTTCAGAAGCAGAGTTACTCGACCTTAACGTATACAGGCTATTGTATTGTTTTGTATAGGGTTTAACGCCACTTTCAGCAATTTTTAAGTTATATCATGACGTCCAATTTTATTGCCGGAGAAAAGCCGAAGACCTTGGACCGGAAAACGGGCAATCCATGTCAAGGTGCGAGTCGAGCACACCTCCCGCAGTGAAACTCCAACCCTAGTCTCGATCACCCAGACGCATATATAATAGCGTCTGGGATCACCTTGTTGTAATTTGGCTACCAATAGGTGGAGACAAAACAATGATTCTACTTTAAGGGCCCTATTTTAAACCAGGAAACCATGCAAACAGGTCTATACTTATAATATGACGTCACAGTAAGATTCACTCTTGATTGTACATAACAATAATATTTGTTTAATTAATTGATAAAGTAATATTTTATAAAAAAATATTCAAATGTAAACTTTGGTAAAATTTGTTATACACTTCTTGATATGAACGAAGTAATTTTTTAGACAATAAAAATATCATCCAATCAAAAATTACGCCCAGTTTTGGGCGTAATGATAACGAGTTCAATATAGAGATGAATCCAGACGCAGAAATGTAATTAATCGTCTCCGAGCCGCAAATATTGTATGTGGAGCAGTACTTCCGTAGGGTGCGTTCGTACCAGTTTTGTACGATTAAAAAATGGATCACTTGCCTTGCAACCATATAAAACACCGTTTAGAAATTAGTTGTCATATTATTAAGGCAGGTGTTATTCGGGTGCTGAAAAGAGAGTTTAATACAGTTAAGTTAATAACAAAATATCGAACAAAAAGGAAATTTGGTCAAAAATACATTCCATAAATCGAAGTCAATTCATTAATTTATCTCGAAAGAAAATGTTTTGTTTTCTTCGATTTATATACATATTTAATTGATACTAATTGGGCGAAACATTTGTACGATTAGTCACAGAAAAAATGATCAAAATTGTCCATATTACTTCTTCACGCTATGGCTGAAATCTATTATTTTAATCTTGAATATGAATTGATACATTATGTATAGTAGAAATGTATATACGTGTCAGTTTTAAAATACAGGCAGATATCTGAACATATCATTAAGAAAATAGTTTTAAGACATACTGGTTTTGCAATATGAGCGAGAAATCAAACTACGAATCAGTTAAAATGTCAGAATTTACAGAAAAACCGTGGGCTAGCTCTGATTTGACAAAATATCAAGCCAAGATCAATGGACCTCACACAAACTCTGATTACTGGCTTCACGGATTGTCACCTCGTACAAAGGGGGCATGGATCGAGTGTTATCTAAAATTACAGACAAGTCAAAAAGATTGACTAACGGAAATTAGATACGACGGTATGGACACGCTACAAATACTGGAAGTGGCACATATATAATGGAACTTTGTTTTCCCTTTCCCACGTAATATGATTTGTTGTTAGAATAACGAAACCTGTGATCTTTTATCAAAATAATCAAAATTTGGCAAGCAATATCAAGAAATCTCCATTTTACTTTTGTTAAGACTTGACGATAAATCATGTACTTTGAAGGTTCCTTTGTCTTAATACTTCCTCATTTTA